>NW_010729090.1:1991506-2003415 GCF_000365185.1 Nelumbo nucifera
TTGAAATTACCTTGATTGTGCCAATTTCTACCGTTTCTGTTGTTGCCGGGAAGAACTGGAGCACCACCAAATTCGAAATCATCATCACTGTCGTCGTCAAGAACTGGACATCGAGACGTAGTAGCGATGGGTGGTCTGTCGTGGTCGTCTCCTGCGATCTGCTGTGGATTTTCCCGGATTCGTGGGACAACCTCCTGTAACAAGGTTTGCAGTTGTTTAGTCACCTCTGCCAACTACCGTTCGATGTTACGTATGGCTGTACGCTGCTCTTCGATTGCTCTCCAAACAGCTGGGAACCCCTGATCTCCGTCACGGGGTGGGTTGCGACTGCTATCGTCTGGGTTGGACATGACTGGGCGAATTCCCTGCTCTGATACCACCTGACGCAGCGTGGACGCGATGAGAACCGGAACTGGCTATGCAAGCACCGGGCATTTGCTAGCACCTAGCGAATAACACTGATTTCTCTAGGAGAGAGAAAAGGTGGCGAAAATAGGAAGAAGAGAACTTGAAGAAATTCTGAAATCTGAAATATGAATTGATGAATAACTTTGGGAAAATAACAGTATTTATCACACATTTGGGAATTGTAAAAGGACTAGGAAAGAACATGAGTCTTGATCTTGATCTTGATCCTCTTGGGCTGTCTTGATAAGGTCGAACCCTCTTGGAATTCTTGGGCTTGATCTTCCACCGTCCGATCTCCCTGGCTCTCCTTATGCATGAATCTGGGAGTCTTGGATTTCTTGATGCTTCTTGGAGTCTTTGTTGGATCTTGATTGGAGTMTTGAATTCTTGCTAATCTTGGAAGAGTCTTGATAATCTTGGATTCTTGATAAGTCTTGGAGTCTTGGAAGAGTCTTAATGGACCTTGAATTATCCTATTATCCTTTTTTGACTTATCTTGGACTTTTGACCTTATCCTAGGAGATGCCACCCCTAGGGGTGAAATGGGCCTTGGGATGGGCCTCCATCAATATGGTATCAATACTTTTAACTTCGATCTTAGACTCTTTTTGAAATAAAGATGAACCTTGTAGCTTCGCATGTCTGAGGGTGTTGGCGCATTCAGGGTTTCTTTTGATTCGGACAGTATAGTACGCTAGACATGTAAATGCATAGGTTGATATTGCACTAGAAGATGAGTATGTTATTCTGTCTATGGATTGTCTTTTATCCTGTTTTAGACATATCTATAGATTATGTAGATCTTGAATGGTTGAGTATGTAATGCTGAGAAAATCTGTTGTCTGAAAAGGCTTCTGCGCAACTTGTTAAGGTAATTTTCCCGTAGCAGAGGTTCTAAAATGGACATCATAGCTTATGCTTTAACAGACTAGGAAGCAATCTCTCATTTGGGATCCCTTTATTTGGGTTATGATCATATTGAGGAAAACACGAGAACTAAAGAAGTTAAGAAACCACATATGCTCAAAGATTACCCTGCATATAGCATTATTCATCTAGTGATATGGTAAACCAAAATTTTGGTCTCAATCAAGGATAACCCAGAGGTGATAAATTGAAACTAGATGGGAGATCAGAATCAATATGGGCCATGCCAAACTTGCGGATTCAGAATAAGAAAATGAATTCATTACCCAACACGAGATGCATGCCAAAACAACTTACACAATTTGGACAAAACTCCCTTGATATCATACGCATCCAAGTATACAAAATGAACTCCCTCTTTGCTCTGGTCACTTTGTCATTCTGAAGAGGACAAAACTGGTGCTTTCTCTGAAACAAACTCAGAGCACTAAAAAAAGGTCTTATGTAAGTGAACCCAGAAATGACATGCTAGGAATGATGTGCAGCTATACAACCATCTAGGTCTAAATGAAAGCCTGTACATCAGACCTAAAAGAGCCAATTTATTCCCTAAGTAAGCCAGCTTATTTACGCCCTAGATCATAACCTACAGAAACCCAAATCACGCCAAGGAAGATGCTTGTGAGAAGTTTCAAACCCGATAAAGGTCATACTTTCAACTCAATGGTCAAGTCAAAACTGACTCCATCCATTCACCCAATTGCAACTGAGTCTACCCATTGTTTATGCAAAGGTTCAAGATCCTTGAGAACAACCTTTGGACACCCTCCTGTGATGCAGATGAGAAATTATCATTCAACAATTTCAGAAAAAAAAAATCTCAACCTAAAGTATTTCCAATGCAATTCTAGCTCTTGTAAGACTAGAAGACACTCCATCCATGACTTCACTTACACCAACAGGGGAAAAGGTAAGACGAGGCTGGAATCTGGAAGTCACATCCTTTCTCTCTTTTATTTTATTTATTTTTAAAGGCAAGGCCAAGGCTTAAAAAATGTAGTTGCAAAGAAAAACACCTGTCTAATCTTCCAAGGAATAGGATGCACAAAGATATTCTTACATTCAGTTCAATCAACAGATTCAGAGCATGATTTGGGTCCTTGTCTGCACTATCACAGACTTGGTCAAAGGGAGATAAAACTTGGTCTATATCTGGCATGGGTGGCATGGCAGTGCCTATATCATCTTACCACTCACCCTGAATGCTGAAACTTCAGTATTGGGAAGCAACCCTTAAGCCCTAGACCAAAATTTAAGCAACCTAACCTGAAGGGCAGCACTAAAAAGGTCTTGAAGGACTCAAACCCTACAATACTTATCTACATGGTACAAGGAAATCTGGACAATTATCAGAGTCAAGGGAGTCCGACAATAAGCAGGCTGATGCGGGGAAGATTGTCAAACTTAGCCAAGCTAGTCCTATTCAATGCTCACATGTTCAAATCAAACTGCACAAAAGGTCACTGAAGTCTACTTTTTAATGATATCTAAAACAAACTAATGCCTAAGGCCAGGATGGGATGGCTTTCCCTTTTATGAAAAACAAGAACAGATTATTTTAACCAAAACCCAAGTCCTAAATGCGGCAACATGAATTATTAAGAAATCCAAATCAAACTCTTCTTCTGTACCACTTGAAAACCAAGATTGAGCAACAGATTAAACTTCAAAATTAGAATTTTATTTTTGGAAAGATAATTGCAAAGCCAGCAAAGTTTTGAAAGACTAAGATCATTCTTCTATAAACAAAAACTGCTTTAACTAAAGAGAAGCTTCTAACCATATAGAGATATCATTATTTGAAAAGATCAGGCAAGCTAAAAAGGGAGATTTAGAAAAAAGTAGAAGCCACTTCCTCTTGTTTGGTCAAATAAAAGGGCAAAAAGGAAGGAACGCACAGCTTGCATTCTCATTCAAAGTATGACCAAGCAATCTATATCCATTGGCAGAAGTATTGGTCAGACACGGGCATAGTATTAAAGCACCACTTGGCCTAAACTTTGAATGGAAAACACAAGGAACCAAGACACAGATGGACAACAATCACTGTGATTAGAAAGGCAAGTAATCGCAGGGAGAACTCAAGAGATGGGCCCAAGCCAGCCTCGATCTAAAGTAAGAATGGATTTAAACAAATATTTCTACCCAAATCAAGGCTTGAGTCAAAATAAGATTTAGAGAAATGCACACTCAAGGTTGAATTCTAGTTAAATCCAGATTTGATTTTGGAACCATTATCAGGAAATATGTGGATCTCAGTCTAAATTGAACCAAAAGATAGTCTTAACCTATGTCCTAACTAATGAGGGGTAATTTGGTCCTCTGAATTACATCGCGACATGTGGCCTTCAAGCGATACCTCGATGCTGAGTAAGCAAACCAGCTCAGCAAGTCGGCTCAAAGCACCTCACCCAGGCCGACCTCCACCTTGGTTGGACTGAGCTGACAGGTTTCCCAACTTGTAGCAACCTGCCTTAGAGACCAGTCTAGCTGTAGGAACCTATGGCAACCTGCCAGGCAAGCTCGCTAACTTGTCCTAGAGATACGTTACCATCCCGAGATCTCCGGAGCATTAATGCCTCGACCGCTAGACTGGCCTACCGCACCGAATGCGCTAGAGTTATTTGGGCAAGCTGTAATGCCTGCACAGATTATGTAACCAAAGTAATAACTCACCCAACCAAGCGGAAACAACTCCGCGAGAATATGAGACCCGTTGTGAGAGGGCTCAGACCACTAACGCCTATATAAAGTACTCATTTCTACCTATGAAGGTACACGCGATTACAAACTCTCAATTTCTCTCATTCTCTAAAGACTCAAAACATTTCTCTGACTTAAGCATCGGAGTGCCCATCCCGGGTAAAGACAGCCCATGCACTCTAATCCTCTTTCTTGCAAAACATAACAACTCGGCCCTCTATAGCTCGGCCTAGCATAGGCCCTGACAAGGTGTTATCCGAATCAGTGTCCGAGTCACTTGACACGAGGGAGCAGCCAGATTTCACTACATCAATTGGCGTCATCTGTGGGAATATTGATACAAAAACTAAGTACTTGTCCTTATTTCAAAAACCTTAAGAACTAATGGCATCTTCAGACAATCAGCTTTCCAACAACAACAACAACAACCAGGTCATTGGGCAGCTTGGGACAATCCTAGAAGTCCCCACAATGACCATTGGACAGATTGACATCCCTTTGAACCCTACCATCACACCGGTGAATGCGCCACCCCCTATGGTCGAGCCTGCAGCGGCTCTCGATGGGGTTGATGTGCACCAGTTCTACGACCTAGTGCAGTGTGTGTGGGGAATGAGCGACCAATTCAGATTTTGGGAAAGCAAGTTTGCCACCATGAGGGGGGGCGTAACAATAGCAACAACACTAGTAGCTCCAACACTTGCAGAACCAACAAGTACAACCCCGGCAATAGCATCGATAGAATGTCAGGCTAAACCAGAATCCGACTCCAGCTTGGGTTCCCAACAGTCTCCAACTGAGTGCTTGAACTAGTGAATAACCAGCCTTCGGTCAACAATGCGGTCCCTGACCTGAATTAGAACCAACTGCCAGTGGAGGGCCGAGCTATAGCTCCCAACGAGACATAGGCCGCTAGCTCCTCTGAAGGCTCCAAGAGGAGGCGTCGAAGATGGGCTCATCATGCCTCCAAGAAGAGCCAGTTCACTCTAGCTAGGAGCATGATGGACAAAAAAGAAGGAAGCAAAGCAACTAGCCAGGTAGGCGCTTCATCTAAACCCCTTATAACTCGAGAGTCACCACTCACACCAGAAATCCTCCAGGCCCCGAGGCTGAAGAACTTCAGAGCACCAACCTTTGAAACCTATAAAGGTGCGATAGACCCGATTGATCACACAAATAGCTTTCAGGCCCTAATGTTACTTCATGGGGACAATGATGCTAGCATGTGCATTGCCTTTCCCACTACTCTCCAAGATGAAGCTTGAATCTGGTATTCAGGGTTGGCCCCTGGTTCAATAAAGAATTGGAACTAGCTCGCCAACCTATTCATCACTCACTTTGCGACAAGTAAGAGACACTCCAAATCAGCAACCTGCTTGCTAAATGTAATACAGAAACCTAATGAAACTCTCTGGGAATACATAAAAAGATTTAACATGGAACGTCTGCAAATCCCGGATCTGGACCTAGCCATGCAGCTCACTGCGGCCAAAAACGGTGATCACCCCAACCTATGCTGGGAGATTGAACTAAACCCTTCGACCACTATGGAGAAATTCCTTGCAATGGCGGATAAATTCATCAAGGCAGAAGAAGCCCTAGGGTCGTGGTCAGAATTGTTCAGAAAAAGGAAGTGAACCGAAGAAGAAGCAGGCAGCAATAAGTCGAAGAGGAGAAGCAAGTCTCCCAAAAGAAGCAGGTCACCAAAAGTTGGTGAAGCAGCTTGCCTAGAAGAAAGAGTAAGTCCCAACAATAGGGTTCAGGTTCAAGCTAACGATCTGGAACCCCACCATTGTATACTAAAACATTTATCCCCTGAATGCGAAAAGAGTAGAAATATTAATGAAAATAAAATTGACAAAGTATGTAAAGTGGCCACCTAGGATGAAGGGCGACCCTGCTAACAAAAACCTAAATAAGTACTGCCATTTCCACTATGACATAGGTCATGATACTAAGAACTACTGGAACTTAAAGAATGAGATTGAGGAACTGATCCGACGATACCTCAAGCAATTTGTGAAGAAAGAAGAAGAAAGGCCGACCTGCCGAGCAATGCAAGGAAGCACCTCAGATAAGCAGGGAGCAAGAAGTAGCTCCCAAAAATCAGCAACAAGAGCGGCCTATCCGAGGGGTCATCAATATGATCACCGGGGGCTCCATAATAGCCAGTTGTACCACCTCGATCGGGAAAAACTTGGTCAGGGAACTAGAGTATGACAGTGACAACCCACCAAAGCACCCTCGAAGAAAAGAGGTGATTTACTTTATAGAAGACGACACTTGTGGAATACAGTATCCACACGATGACATCTTGGTTGTGAAGTTGCTGATCAACGATTTTGAAGTGAAGAGGATTCTGGTCGACTCAGGGAGTTTGGCCGATATCATTTTCCAAGAAGCATTTGAGCACATGGAGATTGGCAGAAAAGACCTAAAGCCAGCTGACGTGCCCCTGGTTGGCTTTAGTGGGGAAAGTAGTTCAGCCCATTGGCTGGGTGAGGGTACCAGTTGTAGCAGGATCACCCCCCAATGCGGTTAGGTTTGATCACGATTGTCTAGTGGTCGCCACTCCCTTCCCGTATAATGCCATACTAGGCCGACCTATCTTGCATGCCCTTTGGGTAGTTGTTTCAACATACCATCCGGTTGTAAAATTCTCCACTGATAGAGGCATTGGAGTCATGCGAGGAGACTAGCTAGAGTCTTGCAAATGCTACCTAGCCGCCCTGAAGGCAAAAGGCAAGATTGTCATCAACATCGACTTGGAGCTGCCACCTGAACACACAGATGAGTGAGCTCAACCAACAAAAGAAACCGTCCTAGTGCCGGTCTCAAAGGCCGAGCCAGAGAAGATGGTACAGATAGGAGCTCGCCTACCAGAGCTGGTGCACTCCAACTTGGTTAGTTTTCTACTTAGCAACTTAGGCATTTTTGCTTGGTTGGCAGCAAAAATGCCCGACATAGATCCTAAGATAATAACTCACAAATTAAATGTTGACCCCACAGTTAGACTAGTTCGACAGAGGGAAAGGAACCTCGCCCTGGAGAGATGGAAAATAGTGGATGAAGGCCAACGACAAGTGGTGCATGTGCGTCGACTATACCGACCTGAACCGAGCCCGCCTGAATGATAGTTTCTGTCTCCCTCGGATTGACCGCCTAGTAGATGCGGCCTTAGGATTTGAGTTGTTGAGTTTTATGGACGTTTATTCCGACTACAACTAGATTTCAATGGACCCGGCTGATGAAGAAAAAACTGTTTTTGTAACTGAGATGGGCTTGTACTATTATAAAGTCATGCCCTTCAGACTTAAAAACGTTGGAGCAACTTTCTTGCGACTTGTAAACAATGTTTTTTCGAATTTAGTCGGAAATAAAGTTGAGTGTTATGTAGATGATATGGTTGTTAAGACTCAGTTTTCAAATGATTTGATTACTGACCTAGACCTTGTTTTTAATGTTTTAAGAAAATACAACTTGAAACTCAACCCGAACAAGTGCATCTTTGGTGTGACGTCAGGTAAGTTCCTCGGATATATTGTTAGCTGATGTAGCATCAAGGCCAACCCTGAAAAAATCCAAGCAATACTAGATATGTGACCCCCTAGCTCGGTTAAAGAAGTCCAAAAGTTGACTATCTGAATAGCCGCCCTGAACCGATTTATGTCTAAGTCGATTGGAAAGTGTTTACCATTTTTCAAAGCAATAAAAAGAACCAAGACTTTGAGTGGACCGAAGAGTGTCAGCTCACCTTTGACGAGCTAAAAAGATACTTGAGTTCACCACCTTTGTTGACCAGACTTGAGACCGGGGACAAGCTTAAGCTTTACCTCTCCGCAAGTGATGAGGTAGTTAACTCGGTCCTAGTTAGGGAAATAGGAAAAGTACAATGACCTATGTATTATGTAAGCAAAGTACTACATGTTGTCGAGACGAGGTACTCAGACATAGAGAAATTGGCCTTCGCTCTAGTGTTAGCATCCTAAAAGCTAAAGCCCAACTTCCAAGCTCACATTATTGTAGTTTTGACCGACTAACCTCTGAGACAGATCCTTCAGAAGCCCGAGGTCTCGGGGAGACTCACAAAGTGGGCAATTGAGCTCAGCGAATATGATATCTGTTAGAAGCTGCGACCAGTAATAAAAGCACAGATCATGGCCGATTTCATCGCTGAGTATACCTTCAACTCATTAACCCTAAAGTTGCCGAGCTAGCAACCACTTTGGAGGCCTAAACCAGTGCGACACCCACCCTAGTTCAGGAGATCCCGGCCTGGGACGAGGAGCCCTGGATACTCTATGTGGAAGCGGAGCTGGGTTAATCCTCTATGGACCTAGCGGAGTAAAACTGGAATACGTGCTCCGATTCCTATTCCGAGCTTCGAACAATAAAGCCGAGTATGAGGCATTAATAGTCGGGCTGTCAGTAGCGAAGGAAGTCAGGGCCAAGCACCTGGTAGTTTGCAGTGACTCTCAGCTTATGGTCAACCAAGTGAATGGACTGTATGAGCTCGCCATGTCGGCCTACTTGGCCAAGGAAAGGGAACTCCTGCTTGGCTTCCACTCTTGGCACATGCAACAAATTGCGAGATCGGAAAACACCAAGGTCGATGCTCTCACTGAGTTGGCCAATGCAATCGACTCCATGAAAAGAACGGTCTACATAGAAGACCTACCTTGCCCATCCATAGAAAGGGCGGTAGAAGAGGTCGTCCAAGTGACAATAGTAGAGTCGAGCTGGATAGACCCGCTCGTCGACTACCTACGCCAAGGAATATTGCCAAAGGAGCTTAACATAGCTCAAAGAATAGAGAAATAGGCAGTTTGCTACATGATGATGAGCAAGCAGCTATACATAAGATCCTTTACACTACCCTACCTGCACTGCCTGTGCCGAGCTGAAGCAGACCAAGTACTACATGAAATTCACGGACTCTGCAGAGAACATTAGGGGGGCAGGGCGCTCGCCCAAAAAGCTTTACGACAAGGGTATTATTGGCATAGAATGAAGACAAACACAATCGAGTTGGTAAAGAAGTGTGACAAGTTCCAGCGACATGCCAACATCCTGCACCAACCAACGACTGACCTAAAATACCTTACTAGCCCGTGGTCGTTTGCACAGTGGGGGATTGACATATTGGGCCCCTTCCCACTAGCAACTGGGCAGAGAAGGTTTCTAGTAGTAGTGGTGGATTATTTCACCAAGTGGGTAGAGGCTGAGCCGTTAGTTACCATCATAGCTCGAAACGTTCATAATTTTTTCTGGTGAAATATTGTATGCAAATTCGGACTGCCAAGGGTATTGATTTTGGACAACGACAAACAGTTTGAAGACATTAAGTTACAGAATTGGTAAGCAGAAATGGGAATAAAGCAAAACTTCACCTCGATCGTCCATCCCTAGGTTAACGGTCAGGCAGAGGTAACTAACGGGGCAACCCATCGTGGCCTTAAAGCTCGGCTTTCTCAAGGTATTTGTGGGTGGACGAGTTGCCTAGTGTGTTATGGGCCTACTGAACAACCATCAAGATGGCGATAGGTGCCCTTTAACCTGACATATGGGACGGAAGCCATCATACCGATAGAGATAGAAGTGCTGACCTTACGGTTTGAGACATTTGACGAGGAAGCTAACGAGGAAGATCTATGAACCAACCTCGACCTAGTGGAAGAAGTCAAATACTTGGCCTACATTCGGACCACAATATACCAACAACGAGTAGCTCGGTACTATAATGCCCAAGTCAAGAAATGCCAATTTAGAATTGGTGACTTAGTACTCCAAAAGGTCATGGTACCTAAGCCCGGCGTAGGAAAGCTAGGCCCGAACTGGGAAGGCCCTTATAGAATCTCAAAGGTAATAGGTGGAAACGCGTACGAGCTCGAAACACTGGAGGGGAAGGTGGTACCCCGTGCGTGGAACATAGATAACCTCGGAAGGTACTACCTTTGAAAAGAAGTGTTTCGAACTACATCCGTAGACTTGTGAAATTTTGTTAAGGCATTCGGGCCGATCTCCCAACAGCTCGCCAAAAGAGGACATAGAAGATAAGCTCCGAGCTATGACTACAAATTCACGAAAATTTGTTAAGGCTGAGCCGACCTTTCAATAGCTTGGCCATAGGGGGAGCAAACTAGCCAACCTAACTTGCGTGATGGATAGAGATTTTGCATTCAAAGGCACCTAGCCGACCTAACTAGCGCAACAGACAAACAGGAAAAAACTACATCCAAAGAAGATATCAAATGTGAAAAACTAAATTCCATTAACAAAAGTCCAATGGTCGAGATACATGTATATTAAGAAAAAAAAACTCAGCAACAATAAGTTCATATATTTAGGACATGCAGGCCCAAGAGATCAACTTATAGGAGCGCACAGGCTCCCGGAAACACCAGAAGAAGAGAAACCATCAGATAGGCTAACCTACTCCTCGTTGCCGCCCTACAGCTCATCGTTGGCGTCGTCACCCTCCTCGCCCTCTCCTTCACCATTTGCTTCTTCACCCTCCTTGGGAGTCAAGGGCTCCTTATTGACTTACATGACAAGCTCCTCAGGCACGTCGTTCAGTTGGAGGTCCTGAGCGGCGATGGTCTCTTGGTTCTCGACCAGCTCACACCGCATTTTCCCACTCAGCTCGATGAACCATTGAAGGTCTTCCTCCGCGCTGACATTGGCCTGCAGTTCGCCCCTCTCCTTCTGGCCCACAGTGACCTGATCCAATAAGACATGCCCTATGGTGTTCGCCTACAAAAAAGAAAGATATGATTAGAGCAAAAATCACAAAGCCAAAAGACAAAAACTTCGAAAGAAGACAAACCTGGACAATGCAGTGAGTTAACCGAGTCCTAGCGTCAACTGTGTCCAAGTTGGGGTAATACCGCACATCCTCAGGAAGCAACATGCCCCTGGCCATCTGAAGAGCAATGTAGGGATCGGTTATGCGATCGAGTATAGAGACGTTGACATGAGGAACGAAACGAGGGATATCCGAGGTGTACGGGCCGGCCTCACGTTTCTCTTGGCTGACTTGAGGTTGAGACATGGTAGGACCTGTAGAGTATTGATTTGTACTCATTGGGTCGCCACCTCCCTCAAGGTTGACGATAGGAGGAGCGAATGACGGTGACCTCACCTTGGAACTGCCCGAGGTACCCTCCATTGAAGAACGATGCTCAACCCTCCGCTTCTTCCTCAAAGCCTTTTTCTTTGAAGCTGCCAACATCAACTCCATGCTTACCATATTTGTGAAAGGAAAAAAGGAGGTTAGTCGAGCTAAAAAAGCCATTAGTACTAAAAGCATATGCAAAGAAGGTCAACCTACCTATGCGACTCAGGTTGGCCTGTATAAGCATGGGCTTGGCCAAAAGGGTTTCTACTGCAACCTTCTGGTAGACAAAATCCTGAATCGCAGCCCGTAGCTCTTCATTGAACCCTTCATTGAAAGTCCGACAATCAATCTGCCAAACAGTACTCATATCCCAACCACTACTCTTAGAAATGAGGAAATACCTGCTCTTCCAGTCCTTAACCTTGGAGGGTGTAGAGAACACTGATGTGGGCCCCACAGCTATGGTCCCACTGTACTTGTAGGGTAGAAGGTGTTCTAGTCTTCCTAGGGTTAGCTATTGGTTATTTAGTTGTTTCAGTTGTTACTTATTTCAGTCTTATTTTGATCTGTTTGTTATGTAAAGACTAAGGGCAGATCTGTCCTTTCCATGTAATGAGCATAACCTATAAWTATTAATTAAAGTGGCGGCAGCAGAACATTAAGCTTTTGCTCCTCCTTTCAACTCTTGTGTTCTACTGCCTCTCCTCCCTCTTCCTCTTCTTTCCTCTTTACCTTTCTTCTTATTTTCGATCCT
>NW_010729090.1:2008597-2042798 GCF_000365185.1 Nelumbo nucifera
CTCCCATACATCACCTCCAACATGCAACTGGCAGATATCCTCACCAAAGCTGTACCACGGAAGAAGCTAGAGGCAGATCTATCCAAGTTGGGAATGATAAATATTTATTCCCAACTTGAGGGGGAGTGTAGAGAACACTGATGTGGGCCCCACAGCTACGGTCCCACTATACTTGTAGGGTAGAAGGTGTTCTAGTCTTCCTAGGGTTAGCTATTGGTTATTTAGTTGTTTTAGTTGTTACTTATTTCAGTCTTATTTTGATCTGTTTGTTATGTAAAGACTAAGGGCAGATTTGTCCTTTCCATGTAATGAGCATAACCTATAAATATTAATTAAAGTAGCGGCAGTAGAACATTAAGCTTCTGCTCCTCCTTTCAACTCTTGTGTTCTACTGCTTCTCCTCCTTCTTCCTCTTCTTTCCTCTTTACCTTTCTTCTTATTTTCGATCCTGAAATCCATTAGGTTTCAAGACTGATAACAGTCCTAAACTTCTGCTAAGGGAAACTTAGTTTACACCTCATAACCACCACGGAAGGGGAGATAGAAACAGAAAAGAGCATTGGGAACCTTTTTCATAGTGCACAAACCGGAAAAGATATCCAAGTCTAAGGGAAAGCCACGGTGGTGACATAAGCAAATCAGCCCTACCAGAGTCCGCATTGCATTGGAGTGAAGCTGACCTAAGGAAACACCATAGCACCTCAACATCAAAGGAATAAAGGGATGTAAGGGAAATCGGAGGCTGGCGATCAGCGCCTTTGAAAAAACTCTGGCAACATCCCAACCATGGCTCTAGGGGTATTTGTTAGGGCCGGGCAGGATGCAATCAAATTTGGTAGGAATTTGGTAAAGACTGTACAGTTCTACAATGCACTCTCCAGAAAGCACAGTTGGACAGAAAATCGACTCTACTAATTGGACTTCTGCTTCCGTCCCTAGCTAAGGATCAGAAAACCCCCCTTTGGACTCCTCTCCTGAAGAGCCCGTCTCCTCATCCCACCTATGGTCGGGTGACCTACTCCCCGAGAGATCAAAAGAAATCGGAAGGGGAAGACTACTCATTGGAAAATGGACAGAGAAGATCGGTGCTGGCGACAAACAAAATCTCAACAAGCAAATCGAAGGTATCACTTCGATTGAAACCTCCTCAAATCAGACACCTCCTCAGAAAAAGCCAAAAATAGTGTAAGTGGAGACCTCAGTGAGGACCCCATATTTATAAATTATAATCCAGGGCAAAAGGACAAACGACTGAGATATGCTAGCAGCATATCAATGATTAGGACAAGGGCACCGTGCATGGGCAATTTCAAATTCAAAATTTTGCGTGCCCACTATGCTCACCTCCTTTTTCAAATTTGAAATTTGAAATCCGTCACAGTCCCACCCAATATTAGACCGGATTAGGAGAGCGAGTTGGGTGACCTACGAACTAGTCAAACCAATTACTTTACTAAGAGCTACTCCCTTCGCCGAGCTGACATAGGCTCGGGAGTGGGGTGCAATTGATGAGGGGTAATTTGGTCCTCCGAATCACATTGTGAAACGTGGCGGCCTTCAAGTGACACCTCGACGCTGAGTAAGCGAACTAGCTTGGCAAGTCAGCCCAAAGCACCTCACCTAGGCCAACTTCCACCTTGGCTGGGTCAAGCTGACAGGTTTCCCAACTTGTAGCGACCTACCTCAGAGAATGGCCGAGAAGTAGGAACCTGGAGACCTGCCTGGTGAGCCTGCTGACTTGTCTAGAAGAAACGTTACCAGCCTGAGATCTCTGGAGCATTAGTGCCTCGATCGTTAGGCCGGCCTACCACACCGAACGCACCAGAATTATTTGGGCGAGCCGTAATGCCTGCGCAGATTACGTAACCGAAGTAATAAATCACCCGACCAAGCGGAAATGGCTCCGCAAGAATATGAGACCCGTTGTCAGAGGGCTCAGACCACTGACGCTTATATAAAGTACTCATTTCTACCTGTGAAAGGTACACGCAATTATAAGCTCTCAAGCACTCTCATTCTCTGAAGACTCAACATTTCTTTGACTTAAGCATCGGAGTGCCCACCCCGAGTAAAGACAGCCTGGGCACTCTAATCCTCTTTCTTGCAGAACATAACAACCCAGCCTAGCATAGCTCGGCCTTGATAAGGTGTTATCTGAATCAGTGTCCGAGTCACTTCACACAAGGAGCAGCTAGATCACGCTACATCACTAACTTAAAGATTGTAAAGGAGACTAAAAGGAAATCAACCCCTCAATTCAAATTATTCAAGTACATGGTGTCACCGTGCTTTGCATGGATTCAACCTGGATATTTGATTTCATAGTCTATTGACCCAAAAGGGGTCTCCATTGAACATCAAAGCATGGAGATATACTATACCACAGATCCACCCTTAGTCAAGCCATGGGCTCTTATTCGAACATCACCAATGTGCTAGAAAGGAGACCAAAAGTTAATCCATTCAAAAACCAAACTCATAATACTACCGTCGCATCATTTGGCATCCAATACGAAAACATTTTAACATGAAATTGGACTTTCTTCCAAAATTAAACCTACCAAATGTAGTAGCACTACCAGTTGATGTGAATCTATCCAAGAAGCGATTGCCATAAGATATTAAGGAATGATTTCATGGAAATTCTCTCATTATGCAAGTGGGATGTTATTATTGTCCATTGTAAATTTAACACAGCAAACTACATCCAGTCTAGCACAAAATGTTGAATAAATCTATGATAATTACCATCATTTCAACCATGCAAGCATGTAGCACCACTGTTTATTTATTTATTTATTTTGAAATATACTCTCTACTGATCTACACTAAGCACACCATTAAACACAGTAAACAACAGAGCTGCTCATTTAGAGGTATGTTGTTTTTCTTAAAGAAACTCTGTCAAAACTCAACCTAATAAAAGAAAACAATAATTCAATTGCACAAAAAAAAGAAAACAGAGCAACGATCATAACAACTTAAAAGAAACTTCCAAATCCCATCTAGCTAAAGCCAGAACTGATGGCCAAATGATATTATGAACTTGGAGGAAACAAATAGAACTGCTTTATATTTTACTTTTTTAAAACATTGTGCAAAACCAAATAAAAAGAAACTACTAAGGGCTTAAGACTTGCAAATGTTAAAATGTTGTTTAAGAGTCAACACCAATTGCCAGAAGTGAAATTGGCATGGGAAATGGTATTCACACTATTCTCAGAACCTCCCCAGTGGAGTTGCCATTCTGTGAACGTTAGAAAAATATCCCTCTAGCTGTTCACTTCATGGCTGATGCTATGGAGTCGCCATCCATCAGGAATTAATAATGGGGAGTGATGGGTCTCCCGGATTTAAATTCTACGAAATCGTTTAGAATTAACAATGACTCCATACCGATCAGTCAGGACAAGGACATTCTGGGTAAGTTGAGAAAGAGAGGGAAGGGGTTAGGCACCCCTCTCTCTAGTCAGTGTGAATACTAGATTTCCCTTCTCTGCTTAAGATGAGTTTAGGAATCGGGTTCTCTAGCAACTTGAAGGAGCTTAGTTTTTCTTTCTTCTCTTCCAGACCATTCCCCTTTTGGATGCAAGGGCTTGAGCAAAAGGATGGGGAATTCGTCACCCCTTTTCTATCAGAGCCCCCACCTTCGGACTCAGTAAACTGGTATGAAGAGTGAAGAAACAAGCTAGCCTCTTGGTCATAGGAGAACACTCCGATTGCAGAATTGAACCAACAAGAAACAACCATAGAAGCAAGCAAGTCGACAATAAATAAATAAATAAGAGGATGAGGTAATGGGTTTTACCTCCTGTAACCTTAAGAATGGAGATGCTGCAAATTTCATGTGCAGAGGTGTAGCTGGATTTTTGGGGCTGCCGAAACCATAGCTCGTGATGAGCAAGGGAATAACTCGTCTAAAGTGGGTGTGATCAGCAATGACAGAGAGGCGACTGGCGGAAGAGAATAGCTTGTCTCCCCCTTTCTACTTTCTCTGCTTTTTCACTCTATCATTTTTTTCTTCGTCGATTTTTTTCTCAAACTCCATAGTTTGATCTCTCTCTGTTTTTCTCTCTATTCTCTCAGTCCGAACCCTTCTCTCCTCCTCCCTCTCTCTGAAAAAACTCTCTATTTTCCTCTCTTTATCAGTTCTCTTTGTCTCGTCCTCTTGATTTCCTGTGCTCTCTCTCTCTCCTTCAGTCTCCCTCACTCAGTCAAACTCCTTCGACCTCCTCAAAACTCTTCCCTTTCGACCCCCTTCTAATAGGAATAGTGCCTCCTATTTATAATGGGAAAGAAGGGGATTTCTAAACAAAAACTAAGGGAAAGGAGTTTTTAGTAGGTAAAAAGCTAGGGTTTGGGGGGATATCTCACCAGGTTGGGTCTCCAAGAGTAAAAAAAAAGGGTAAATTGGGGAGAGAAGGGCAACTTGGTAGTTTTGGAAACTTGGGGTATTTTGTGAATTAGGTTAGGGGTATTTTGGTAATGGGTCCAAGGGGCATTTTGGTAATTTGGTCAAGGGCATTTTGGTAATTTGGTTGAGGGTATTTTTGGGGCATTTGGGGAGAAGGGGCAAATGATGGGTATTTCGGTAATTTTGAAAGAAGGGGTATTTTAGTAAGTTGGTAATTTTGGAAGGAGGGGTATTGGGAATTGGTCAAAGGGGGGTAATTTGGGTAACTTGGTCAAGGGTATTTTGGGAATTAGGTCAGGGGTATTTTGGGAATTGGTCAAAGGGGTAATTCGGGAATTTGGGCAAGGGGCATTATGGTAATCTGGTAAAGGGGTGTTTTGGTAATTTTGGTTAAAGGGTATTTTGGGAATTTTAGGGAAATGGATATTTTTGGGAATTTTGGCTTTGAAGGGTATTTTGGTAATTTGGTCAAGGGCATTTTGGGGCTTTGGAATGGGGTATTTTGGCAATTTAGGGTGAGGGGAAATTTTTGTGACTTGAAAAGGTGGTGGTTTTGGGTATTTGGTAATTAGGTCAAGGGGTATTTTGGTAATTAGTCAAGGGTATTTTGGGAACTTGGACGAGGTGGGGTTTGGAATGGTTCAATCAATGTTTGAGGGTGAGTTGGGGGTTCAGATAAAGGACTGAGCAAAAATTGGGTGCTGACAGCTCCTATAAGGCAACCTAAGCAAAGGACCCACTCCAACTACTGGCCAAGAGAAAGACTATAAGGCTTATTTATTTAATCGGGTATTGACATCTATAAATGGGTTCAGCTCAGAGAGAGAATGATTATTAAGAAGTGATTGGTACCCAAAAGAGGTAAAGCCCAATTATGACACAACAGGATCTAACCATAATTGTCTTAGGAATGACTAGTGAGATGCATGGGGAGAACAAGCAACCTGGGATTTGGATGAGTCAAGTAATCGAAGTCACTACCACTATTTATGGGCTGCTCGCAACCTCTATTCACCTTTAAACGGATCAAGAAGTTCACTAGAGTCTTAGGGGTTGGCTTCAAATTCAGACTTCTAGGTAAAAAAGGCCCAAACTCAAAACCTGAACTAGCATGCAAAGGGCTACTATTGGTATTTAAATTTCAGAATGAAATATTTAAACTCAAAGCTTGAAAGATTTATAATGACACAACTGAAGCAATGATTAGTAAACCAAGTGTACCCAGAGTGAAGCTTTCCTGAGAGTGACATAGTAATTCTGGTCACAAAGATGAGTTGACTTCAGCCTAGTACTAAGGACACCTGAAGAGAGATGGAGGCCCCAGTGGGAAGGGCGGATGCAGTAATTTGCAACA
Source organism: Nelumbo nucifera (assembly GCF_000365185.1). Next base: position 2,014,366 of record NW_010729090.1, read on the forward strand.
AGTACAGCAACAGAAGGAGTTCATTATGACCTTATAGCAGAACAAGAAAGGGGATCAAAGGGTGTTGACTTGGTTGAATTCTATCAATAGCTAAAAACATGCTAACAGCTTCTGTCTATTGCAATTTTCTATGGGATGGGCAAGTGAGGATTTCTATTAAAGACATATACATTGCATGAGGGACTGCAACATAAACCTATAATGCAGGTCTGAAACTTGTGGCTTGTAAACTTGGATGGAATCCGATTTTCATACATGCAGTCACACAAGAAATAACCACTACTAGGTTAAGCCTGAAATCGAACTCAACAATAGCCTACTCTAGATAAAAGTTAAGTAGAATAATCCTACGAGTAGCACTCAACCCAAGCTACATTATAACAGTGTTTCCAAACATTAATTTCCAAGGAAACCTGTCTCATTCCAAGGTGCTTTTTTACTGCCCATCTATCCCCTTCCAGATTTAACCAATTTCATTCAAAGCATATATATTTTCAGCTTGTGCAGAATTATTTTCAATAGAAAAATATGAGGTTCAAAGCATCTTAAAGGGTTATTAGAACAAGGCAGTAAAGAAGAGATCCTAGTTAGGATTTACACACATCAAGTCACAAGAGAAAGATCCCCCTAGTCTCATTCTATAATAAATAGAAAAACATGAGTGCAGAATTAGTGATCAACAAGATCTCAACCCAAGCAAATTTCCAAATCTTAAGTAGGCATCACTTTAATCAAGAATGGTTGCCACAGTAAGGTCCTATGGAGATTTCTGTTCATGAAGCAGAAACCATCATGGGAGCCCATATTCCCAAAGAAAAAAAAAAGAGTTCAGACCCTCAATCCAAGGTACTTCCAACCCAAACACACAGTGAAGGTGAACCAACTTCAAATCTAAAACTATAGCCAGAATGGACCACTCCAGACTATAAGCTTTTTTTGGTCAGGACTGAAACCTGTTTTGAGATGCCCAAAAGGACTTTTCCTTGCCACACAACCAAATGAATTTATCACAGAAGTGGCCGGCCAATTATGGTATTCAGCAACAGGAGACTAATGGAATTAGGAAAATGATGCTGGAAATCACGAGGTTGAAGAAGGTCCTGGAAATGGGTATGTTGACGGAGATCTGGAAATCACGAGGTTGAAGAAGCTTCGAACAAGAGAAAAACTACAAAAAAAAAAAAGCACGATCAACATCAGCATCTATTTTACTGGTTCAGATGGAAAAAAAATAATAATAATAACAAACCTCAGCAGCACTAGAACGAGGTTGTGAACGAAATGGCAGATCTCAGATGCTCAAACTAGATCAGCATCAACATCTCTTTTACCAGTTCGAAAATAGACGCTCGGATGCTCGGAATCTCAGATCTCAGATGGGGAAGTAGCCATTGCTCGACCATCCTCCAACAGACGCTCGGATGCTTGGAATCTCAGATCTCAGATGGGGAAATAGCCATTGCTCAACCATCGTTATGGTGGATGAGGGTAAATTCCTCGCTTATTTCCGTTGACGAAGGAAGGACATAAAGTTTTACTTCGAAATAATGGAAGTAGTTTTTCACCCCAAGATTGATGTAAATGTTGGCATATTTGCAATTTTACATCGATCTTAAGGGTGTTTTTACAGCGCCTCCAAACGCATACAATTCTGGACCGGATTTGCACTCTTTTCAAACTCAGTTTAAGAATGATGCACTCTTTTCAAACTTAGTTTAAGAATGAAATTATCCACTTGTAGTTTGAATACAGAAAGCGGTGAGATGACGAATGAAACGAAATCAACAATACAACGACGATGATGTATGAGATGATGTTCTATTTGTTTTTTTTTTTTTTTTTTTTTTCTGTCAGCGCATTCCAGAGAGAAAAATTCGTCCTCCCTCCCTCAATTCCTCTGGTATAAAAAGGGAACCGCGAGACGCGTTTCTTCTCACATAAAAAGCCGTATTGAATTGACTACAATCAAACAGCAAAAATTTTGACAGTCCAAGCGTCTGGGGTTTGTCAATCGAAAGCAAAGCAGATAATGATGGATACGTTCTTCATATCTCATGGATCGCCGACGCTGTCAATCGACGATTCCCTTCCGGCGAGGCATTTCTTGAAATCTTGGCAGCAGAAGATCTTCACAGAGAGACCCAAGTCAATTCTTGTCATCTCCGGTCACTGGGAGACCAATGAACCCTCTGTCAACGTTATATCTGGTCCCAATGATGTCATCTACGATTTCTATGGCTTCCCTAAGCCTATGTACAAGGTAAGACCAGCAGACGATGAATTCACTTCTTTCTTGTATTTGATTTATTGTTTCTGCTCCCGATATACCAGTTCGATTTCTTGGATTGGATTGGATTTCAGATTTCAGAAAAGAAAAAAGAAGGAAAAAACAGAAAATAAAAGCTTAGAAATCCAGTTTAATCTATTTTCTCCACTTCTGTTCCTTTTTTTTTTTCTGAAAATTTTCAACCATGGCAAAGGAAAGCAAGGCCTTCAGAGGAGTTAAAGTAATAAAAGGATTTTTATTCTAAAAAAAAGGAATAAATAGTTTTTTTACCTTTTTCATAGGGAAATTCGCCATGGAGCTATGTTTGGTTTGGTAAAAAGAGAAATTTTTTAAATTCCTTGACAACTTTTCCCTCGATTTTCTTATTGAGTTCCAAAAATAAAATAAAACAATGGAAAAATTCCATATTAGTACTCTATACTTTGGGCTTAGTGCCACTTTAGTCTCTGAACTTTAAAATCTGACGATTCAGTACCTGAACTTTTAAAAAATGACAATCCTTCAAGTGTCATCTAATTTTCTTTATCAACCATTCAAACATTGACAAAAAATTAATAATTTCAAATCCTTGCCTTTTCTGTTCAAAAAAGTTGAGATCACCAATGTCCAATCAAACGTGACCCCAACTTTCTTGAATGAAAAGAGCAAAGATTTGGGACTATTAACCAAGGTTTTGAAAACCGACCCGAAAATCGAACCATTCTAGCTATTGATTTCCAGGTCAATGGTTCAATCGTCCAAGTCAAACGGTTCGGATGGTTTGCATATTAGGGCAAATGTTTATTTGAGATTTGCCCTAATATGCAAACCTCATAAGAGATGTCGGTTGAGAGTAGAAAGAGAATTGTTGTCTGAGATAGAAAAAAAAGAAAGAAGAAGAAGGAATGAGAGAAGGAGGGAAGAAGAAGGAAGAGGATGAGGATGATTGGATGCTCACCAGCGACGGTGAGGCGCGCGACAACAAATACAAATATGAGATTTGAGTTCTTGGATCTTAGATCTTAGATCTGAATTCCCAGATCTGAGATCTGAATTCGTGTCTTCTTCTTCTTCTTCTTCTTCTTCTTCTTTTTCGTGCTAGATCCCAGATCTGAGTTCGTGTTTGATCTCAAATTTGAATCATCGAGTTCTCTCTATAACTTATATTGTGAACCATTGATTGGGTCGAACGAGTTGATGGTTCAACTGCCCGAGTCAGTGGTTTTCTGACGAAGTCAACGAGTTTTGACCCAATAATGAGTTAAGGGTGAAACGAAACCAGTTGTCCAGACGGTTTCCAAGCCGAACGATTCGACCGTCCGGGTTAACGACGGTTCAAAAACATTGTTGTTAACTTTTTATCAATGTTTAGATGATTGATAAAGAAAATTAAATAACACTTGAAGGGCATTTGTGTCTTTTTCAAATGCACACAAATGCCACTTAACGGCTAGTTAATGACAGGTATTGGATTGTCACGTTTTAAAAGCTTGGGTACTGAATTGTTGCATTTTAAAGTTTGGAGAAGATACCTATGAAAAACGAACTGACTAATAAACTAGAACCATAAACATAGTAGCAAAGAAGGTGTTATTTATTAAAATTTACGGGTGGATTTAGATTGGTCAAAACTCTTTCCATACCATACCTTTTTAGTATCATAAATTTTCCCAAAGAAAATTGTTTATGTTTTAAAAACCGTTTATATTTTCAAAACTTCTATTGTTTTTTTTAAATAAAACCAATTTAATTTTGCTTTTCGAAACAAAAATGCAATTCAAAAAGCAACCCCCTTAATGTTAGGTTTCTGATTTTGATGTGGCTAACCGGAAAACGCTGACCTTTTCCGGTTAAATGACAATTTAACTTGTAAAACTGTGACAAGCATTTCGAAATTCGGATTTTTAATCCGATCGAGTCAACTATTCAACCTTTTGTGTTAAATGTGCCAATCTTTAACATCATAATTAAATAAAGAATAAAAAATTAAAGAACTAACACACAAAAATATAAAAGTACAAAAAAAAATTATGTGTGATAAATAAGAATAATTTTTATAAACATAGAAATATAACAAATATGAAAAATTTTAAAAATATATTTTTTACTATTATCATCATAAAAAATTTTCACATAATATATTTTTGTATTTTATCTATTTCTAAATTTTATTATTTAATTGTGACATGGATTGGCCCATTTGGCCCGAAATGATTTAATTACTTATCATTGCCTAGATGAAAACACTATTTTTAGGTAGATTTTAAAAGTATATTTTTATGTTATTGAAATTATTAATTTATTATGTACAGACTTAATTAATAGAATTTAATGATAAAGAAAAATAAAGATGCCTTTAATATATGATTCATTGAAGTTGAATGTAAATTAATAGCTTAAATGTTGGATTTAATGAGAAAAAATTGAATGCATTAAATATCTTATAATTGTTTATTTCAACTCATTTAATATTAATAATTAATTACCTATTTGCTCTCATTTTTTATCAATAAATTTAAATATAGGTAGATTATATCCTAATAAAATTTCAAAAATATTAATGAGATTATTAATATTTTTTAAAATAATATAGATATATAATTCCTGGGTCTGCTATATGAAAATCGAATCGGTTTGAGACTGGTACTGCTTGTCCGGATGTCTCGAATCAGAGCTGATTCATTCATACCTCTATCCAGCCCAACTAATTCGACTTGGGCATATCGATAATCGATGTGATCCGGATAAGGACCGGCCAGCGCCTCGCCGCCTCGTTATGTGTCCATGAGGATCAGTTCAATTCCGGGTCCTAGAGGAATAGGATGTAGTCAATGTTGTCAGGCTTGACTCATAAAGAACCGTTTTGGTAACTGCATCATGGGTTGGACAGTCAACCGTCCGATTAAGATAACCATTCAACTTATTTCCATTAAAAAATGTGAAAAATAAAAAATTGAAAATGATTCTAGAATATCTTTTAAAGTTATTAATAAAGGTTTTTAAAATCGTCCTGTTCAGCGGTTTGTTGACCAAAATCAATAATTTTTAAGAAAAATCTGATTTTGGAGAAAAATAGAACTGGTTACTTGATCAGTTTCTGGTTTCTCTGATCCGACCATCTAGTCTGATCCGGTTTTGAAAACCATAATATTAACAATGGAGTTTTATTTTTTTTTCTTCTCGGTGACTAACAATGGAGTTACTTGATTGATTGAATTGGGACATTAATAGCTAAAGTACCCAGCACCCGGTGCACCTGAATTAGCAAAGAGTGTGAAGGAGTTGCTTGTGGATGCTGGTTTCAAACATGTCAAGGAAGACAAAGCTCGTGGGCTTGACCATGGTGCTTGGGTCCCGCTCATGCTCATGTATCCAGAGGCCAATATCCCAGTGTGCCAGCTTTCTGTCCAAACAAACGAGAATGGTACGTACCACTACAACATGGGGAAGGCGCTGGCGCCCTTGAGGGAAGAGGGGGTTCTGATAATTGGGTCTGGAAGTGCCACACACAACTTAAGAGCCCTTGGCCGGGCTGATGATGGTTCTGTCATCCCTTGGGCTCAAGATTTTGATACATGGCTCAAAGAATCTCTTCTAAATGGAAGGTAATTTCAGTACTCAAGCAAATATTAGCATTATTTTCGAAAAACAACAACTAAGATGGTATTTGGTATTGATGGTGTTTTCGGAGCATAGATGTCAATTCAATGCCATATAGGCATTTAACAGAAAAATGCCAAAAATAATGTTTAATTGATAAATGTGTCCCGATTTATGTGAGAACCATTTATCAGAAAAATGCTAAAAATAATGTTCTTCATTTTTAAGGGTGAATTTTTTTTTTTAATTTTTTACTGTTTGTTTTATATGGGTCTAATGGCATCTAGTGGCGCTGAGGTGTCAAAAAACATTTAAAGCAAATTTTATTCTGATTTTTGAGAAAACTTTTATTAAATAAAGTAACATTAATACCAAACATACCCTAAATCTATTCATGGGGTTTCTACTTGAATTTAACACTAAAATCATTATTTGCAGACATGAAGATGTGAATACCTATGAGGTGAAAGCACCCTCTGCAAAACTTGCTCATCCATGGCCGGACCACTTCTACCCTTTGCATGTTGCTATGGGAGCCGCAGGCGCCGATGCAAAGGCGGAGCTCATCCATCATAGTTGGAGCCTTGGTGCACTTTCTTATGCCTCTTATCGTTTCAAAACACCTCAATGATTGGTCATTTGCTTTGTGTTGGTTTTGTATTGTAATGGTAATGCTGGCTGTTCAGCATGATCAGATAGATGATGGTTAATGATGTTTTTCTTTTTTTCTTTTATATATATTAATGTATTAATGGTTGTTAATGGTGTATTAGTATTTGGCACTTCTGTAATCTCTCTATTTGTGTTAGTTGGTAATAATTTCAACCATTATCAAATAAGATTACCTTTAGGCTTTGTTTGCTTTATGACAAGTTATTTATTCGGGTAAATGCAATTATTTGAGAAAGTTTTTTTCTGAGAAATATTTACCTGAGTAAGTGCATTTATCCATGCTCTTTTATTTCCCAGCTAAATAAAGTAATAACCATTTTAGCCATAAAAGTTCATTATTAAGAGGGGCATTTTTGTCCCATTCAAGTGTTAGCAACTTTCTCCCTATGTGGGAAAATTATTTATCCACCTAGGAGATGGGTAAGTGATACCCAAGAAAATAAACTTTCCTTGGTCCCCACATAAATCTGAAAAATGAACATGGGATTCTTGGTCAATGGAAACCAAAATCCCATTGACCAACTTTCCCTCCCTCTCAAAATCCAAGAAAAGAACACCCCCTTAGGCCCCATTCGCTTTCTGGTAAGTTACTTACCCAAGTAAATGTAGTTACCTGGGTAAGTTTTTCTTAGGAAACACTTACTTGGATAAGTGCATTTACCCATGTTGGTAAATAAGGCAATGACCATTTTAGCCATTAAAATCTATTATTAAAAGGGGTGTTTCTGTCCCATTCAAGTGTTGACAACTTTCTTCCTAGGTGAGAAAGTTATTTATCCACCTAGGAAATGAGTATCACTTCCCGGGTAAGTGATGCCTAGGAAAATAAACTTTCCCTGGTCCCCACATAAATCTGAAAAAAGAACATGGGATTCTTGGTCAATGGGAATCAAAATCCCATTGACTAATTTTCCCCCTTCTCAAAATCCGAAAAAGGAATGCTCCCTTAGAGTTAATATATTTTTTCTTTTCTTATGATTTTTCTATTTTATTATATTGCATTGATTCGTTTTGCATCCTCAATATTGCCATCCCTTTAGGAAGAATAGTCTCAAAGTCATGCAATTGGGGTCCCGCCTTCTTCAGGTTGTTTTTGGTTTGATAGGAAATAAGAGATAGAAAATCGAGGGAAAATTCTTTTAAAAAATTATGAAATCGTTGAGCATTTTACCTTAATTTCTTTTTCTCTTATTTTCTATGAAACCAAATATATTGGAAGGGATTATTGCTTATTTTGGCAACGGTCAAAAGTGGGTTTTAATATTTTTCAAGAGTGTGGTAAGGGTATTTTCGTCAAAAAAAAGTTTCAAGTGCTTATTGAATATGCTTACAACATTGTGCCTACCAAATCCAAACTGGGTTGTCATAGGTAAGGTTTTGTTAATTAAAAATAACAACTCCAGGTTATCATTGATTAAATAATGATAACCATTAAATGCAGCTAATCTGGATTTCTATGGAAATACTTTGGCATTGATAATAATATTAAACAAATTTTACCACGCCGCAATTGTGAATAATAGAAATTCCAAATTTTACCATGCCGCAATTGTGAATAATAGACAACAGATTTCCGTTGCAGGTTTCAAAGATAAGACTGGGGAGTGGTGCTCTGATCATCGAGATGGATGGAGTCCACAATTATAAGGCTCTGTTTGGTTCACGGGAATAGGAATTTGGAATAGGAATCGGATTGGGTTATTCTAATTCTAACTGTTTGGTTGATCGGAGTCAGAATGTAACTGCTGACCTCAAGCAATTGAACGATGATAAATCTCCTAGGGTTCCTTTATTTCTAAAGACATCTGTAGTCGCAATCAAGATTCAAAATTAATATCGAAAGTATAAGTGTATTGTATGATACATATTGGTTTTTAAATCATCCAAATGCCATTGAAAGGGTTCTTGGAGGCGGAGGGTATGTAGGAGCATTTGGCAAGTCTTTTTTGAAAGATTTTCTCAAGTTTTGTCAGCTAAAAGATATAGTGAACTTTTGCATTAAGATCTTGACAGCTTGAAGATCGTTTAGTTAAGATGTGTCTTTCGGTGCATCTTTCCTTAAGAAGATGAATTGAAAAAAAACCCGAAAAGCTCCGTTTAGAGATTCCCAAAAATCACCCAAAATGGATTTCATACTTTTTTTTCAATACAACATTTTTTGGCGACTAAATCTTTTTTCAACCAAACAGGAAAAAACAAAAGCATGGGCTGCCGGACTTCTAAAAAATCTACAGCCCATGTGAAAAGGCACATCAAACGGCCCCTAGTTTTAATTCATAGTACCCCCTCCTGTCTTCTTACTTAATTAACTTTGAAATGATGGCTTAAATAAAAGAAAAAAGAAAGAAGGAAAGAGCATCATAGCTTACAAACATTCAAAACCGTCTTTTTGTGTTTTGCATGTAGCAATACTTCGAAACTTGGTGGCAAAGAATGTTCATCTCATCGTGCCAGAAGTTGAGATTAATCCAAAAATGGTGTTGATAGATTATCACTATGAAAATCATACAATTTCATAAATTAAATAATAAAATTGAAAAAAAAATATATATGAAAGATTCATAGGACTCGTAGAAATAGGAATGTCTCTAATATTATATATTCAGCGTATTAAACAAAAGTATATATAATAAATTAGATTAATTGTTACTAATGATGGAAATGATTAAAACTGCGCCAAATAGAAAAAGAATTAATGTCTAACTAATGACCCATTGACTGAGTCAAACAAGTCAATGACTCAACCAATCAGGTCATAGGTTGTTGATCAAGCTAAAATTTATTTTATTTTATTACTTTTTTTTACACTGAAGTGATTTGGATTTAAAGAAATACCTAGGAATCTGTCCATGTAAAATCTAAAAATTCGTTCTTTAGGTTGAAAGACAACAAATCCACCACTATACCCTCATGCAAGTACTTGTCTTAATTATATGCAAGGTTCAAAGTATCGATGAATCAGCCTGTATCAATACTTTTTTTAGGTTTTATTTATTTATTTTTTCGAAACCAGTTCGGAGGAATCGATTTAAGGCCCAACTACCCTCTGAACCAGTGTCTGACCGGATACAACCCCTGAAAGGGCATATCAGAAACCCATTAGCACAATACAGGCCGATACGTATTAATACTTTGAACCTTGCTGGTTATATGGGTTAGAGACTAATATTGTTTTCATCTGGGTTAGAGACTAATATTATTTTCATCATTTGATGTTGCAAGATACAACACATGCACACTTACTGGCCAATAGAAAAGCTTGTCCCACCTAACCTAAACCACTATTACTGGTCAATTTGCTCATAATCTTTAATATCTTCTACACCTTAAATTACTTTGAAATCGGGGTATCATCTAAGACTCATGGTTCAAAGTTGTATCCTATGATACGGTGTGATATGTATTGATAATTTGAACCTTGCTGAGATTTATTTGGGGAAACAATAACTATTTCTTAAATCAAACCCAACCACTATCATATAATTCAAGAAGTTTTGCTGAGGTTTTATCAGGAAAAGACAAGAAGATGACAGAACTGGGCATATATGATGTTTCTTACTGTAGATGGATTCACTGATCAACTACAGCTATTTTGATAAATATGATAGTATCTCCAATACATGACCTGTACATGCCTGGGATTTCAATAGATTAGCCAAAATATAATTGTACCTTGCTTTGGATCCACCAATTACATTTCAACATCTGTTAAATGGCGAGTGTTGACACTGTAGGAACTGAGGTTACAACAGGTTTTTTCTTCCCTTTTACTCCTTAGGCTTTTCACTTTTTTGTCATGACCTACCATTTGGTATTCCATATGGGTATTTTCTGAACTCCTATAGAGCTGCCAACATCATGTAATGCACTTGTCTTGTAGAATTCTTTCAGTTATGCTGACAGCACCAAGTATTAGCCTCATATTTCATAACAGTAAAGACCAGGAAACAAATGCTCAGGGAGGTCTGGCCTGGATAGTGGTAAAGAGCTCGAAAAAGCATGTCCCATGGATCAACCATTTGTCAATGTTACCTGGGTGGCCTTTCCAATGCAACCCAACCAAACTTCCCTTTACGGAAGTCAGACAACACACGGAATGCTGCTTGATTGATATCTCCATTAAACAATTGAAGTGCTATCTTCTCAACAAATCTGAAATCCAGGAAATGTATGCGGCAGATCAATACAGATATCAAGATAAAAATTTGGGTCACGATATAGGTACTTACATTTTACCACAGAGACCATCCACATCAATTTTGTAACGGTTGTAAAGAGCTTTTGGACCTGCTAGAATGAAGAAACTGCATTTAGTACAAGATATGTTAATGTAGGAACCGAAGAGTCAAAACTTGTTCTTATCTTTTTCAGAAAACTTGAGTTCTCTGAAATATTATGTATTTTTGTATTTAAACAGTATGTTATTTTGGTCATTTTACAGGTTTATGGTAATCGGGCCTAAGAGGTTCTTTTGTCTAATCATATTTAAAATTTCAGCCATTAGTTATGAAGCTTAGAAGTTATTTTCTTTCTGTCATAAGTATGACAATGATAACTGTAATTTCTGTTTCCCTTCTGCTAGGATTGGTAACTCTACAGTTGCGAATGACATTTCAGTAAACCTTTTACAATTATATCTTTGTAAGTGATTCCTATAAACCTTAGAGTAATCCTAGGTATCCTGAGTGACTCTGGGTTTGTTCTCTCTTCTTTCTCTTTTATTTTCTCTTTAACTCTGTAAACAGTTATTACAGCCATCAACATATCAGGTGCTTTTTTCCAAGAAAAGAGTTCGATTAACATTCCTAACAGATTCAGTTAATTCAGCAAAAACATTGGAATTTTCTTGTTTCCAATTCATACAATAATACTTTTCTTCTTTGTTTTATCGATAATGTCAAAATTTCTTCCATCAAGGTTTAATATTTTCAGTAAATACTGAATTAAATAATATTTTGAGTAACTGTTTTAAATCAGTAATTCTAACCAATGAAAGAATTCCAATACATGCTTGTACAGTGAGTCACTTATCCACCACTTTCCAAATTCTTCATTTTCCTCCAACCTAGAACAGCAATGGGAAGGAAAAAGTAATTTTTTTTTACTGATAATTTGGAAGAAGTGGTTTCAAATAGATTATTTTTTATATCATTATAAATATGAACAGGAATTCAATCCCCCAGGTGTGCTTTTCTTTATAAGTAACTGTTAAAAAATTATATTGAAAATGTCAAACTATTAGCTTGCAACTCTCCCCCCCCCGCTTCCCAAATAAGCAGATTCCAAAACATCTAATTTCTTCTCTGCCCCTTGCTTTTACAAGCCCGTCTGTCAAACTGTTATACTGAGGTATCCAGTTGAAGCTAGTTCTTAGCTCCCTCTCTGATCTCTTTGTGGCGCCAAGTGCCATTCAGATTGTGCTGTAGACACCAAATAACAACCTTTAATCCACCTCAATGATGATATTTCTACAGTTTAAAGGTTTTGCTCTTCCTAGTCTCAACAGAGCTGCTGTTAATTCTGCTCTTGTTGAGTCCCCAATCCCAATTGGCCCTGAAAACATAGCAACAATGTGTCCATCACTATTTTTTATCACACCTGACTCCTGAAATCCCAGGGTTGTGTAAACTACAACCATTATAGTTCAGCTTAAAGTAGAATGGAGGTGGAGGGTACTGTTCAGCAATGAAATATGACTTGACAAAAGTGGAATCAACCACTGTCTTCCAATTTCAGCTGAAATCATTAAAAGAGAAAGGAGTAAATACGTCCAACATCTTACCCAATGTGCTACCTTAACTGTAATATTATCAACAATTTCCTCAATACCCATTTCCTTATCCCTAATAGTCATGCATTTCTTCCAGGTTACTTTCTACCTGGCATAGAGTTGTTTGATTCTTACAAAGCTGCTGCTAGTTATAGAGCTTACGATACCAATACTGGACCAAAATGGCCCATGCATTCATTCAGAACCATAGAACCCCTATGATACAACGTGAGTCTTGCAAAGGGCTTCAAATCAATATACGTCTTCTAAATCTTCCAGGGAATTTGAAGCAACCAGAAAATGAGTTTAAAAGTCAAGAAGAAACATACCTATTGTTGGAAGCCTGGTCAACATCTGTACAAGGATTGCAGCCACATCAACGACATCATATGATCTCTCTCCAATGTCATCACAAATTGCCAGCTTTATTGCAGCTGTCTGGTCACTAATCCGCATTGGGATTATACCAGGAGAGTCCAGCAACTCCAAATCTTTCCCAAAACGAACCCATCTTTCCATGGAGAAAAAGGATGTAATGAATAGATAGAACATCTTTACAATAACAAAATTTCTTGTTCCACTTGACTCCCACATGCACTTCCAATGATACACAGCCCTTTAAATTGGAAGTTTTCAAATAAATGGAACAAATTGTGAATTATGCTTGTTCTTGTGTTGCTGATCAAAAACAAAAAAAGAAAAATTAAGTTGAGACTACTACTACTACTACTACTACTACTACTACTACACTACTACTATGTCCGTCTGAAATTTAACAGATAAAAATTACATACTTTAGTTCTCTTGTGACACCTGGCCTGGGAGCTGCTGGACACATTCGTCGTTTTAGCAAACGGTTAATTAAAGATGATTTACCCACATTTGGATATCCAACTATTCCAGCACGAACCTGTCACATAAGCAAAGTGTTCTCAACATAACATATGACCATGATTTCTAAACCCATGAGATGTCACCAGTTTTGAAACTGCATCAGAAATCATCATAGTCACAAAGAAGTTATGGTTCATATTTGATAGAAAGCAGGCTGAAGGTAGAGATATTAGTATTGTAAGGGAGATCAATGGCCCAAGCTTGAATGGAAAATATACTGCAAAAATAGTAATAGCTGTTCTATAGAGAAGAATTGATATCGGCAAGCTTACTAATTCAATAATTTGAAATGCAATTGCTTTCAACACTACGAATTCTTAGAGATATTACTACCTACAAGACTTTATATCAAAAGTGAACCCCTATAATTGGACCATTCCACCCTCAAATACCTATCTCAGATGAGACATATTTCATCATTCACTAAATAAGACACCTATGCAAGAACAAGACTTATATCTCCAATGACATTACCAGATTCAAAACCCATGTTCTTACCAGTTTCAATCACTTAACAAAGTAATTACATTTGCACATAAAATATTAATGGAGCAGGTAAGTATATAAATATTCTGAATAAATGAAAGCCCTTGTCTCAAAAGACAACAACAGAGCCATTAAAATAGTATTATCCAATAAAAATTCTTAAAACCTCACCGCACGAGGAAGTAGTCCTTTGGCTCTACGTTTGATATTCACCCCACTAGCTAGTGACTTTGCAAGCCTCCCTAGCTTCATGGTGCCCTGCATTTCCAAACAAGAATTATCATATTATATTGTGCCATGTAAATAAAACAATCAAAAGAAAAATGACAAAGAGTTTCATCTACATACCATTCCTAGTTGCCCATTGGAGAAAACAACCTTTACTCCTTGTTGTGCAAAATAAGTAGCCCATGCATTTCTGTCTGCAGTAGAAATCATGTCTTCCCTATTCAGAACTAGAATCTTCTTCCTGTTGCCAAGCCAGGAATCCATCTGCCCAACAAAGATTCAGTAAAAGAAACAAAGGAGTGGACTTGAGATCACAACTATATTTCTAACTTGTAGGCCCTGAATAGTCAACTCAAAATTAACCAATATCCACATAAATGAAATAGAGAACCCCACCTGTGGATGAGTTGTGGACATAGGAATTCTTGCATCCCTCACCTCTATCACAACATCCATTAACTTGAGCTGTTCTTTAAGTTTCTTTTCTGTTTTAGCAATATGGCCAGGATACCACTGCCAAAATTAGATGTCAAAGCCCATGGCATCTTAAAGTAGGCACCACCAGCTCTAAATTAAATGATGATTATATTATGCTAGCATCTCAAAGATCAATTATGCAAGATTACGATTAGCGCCTTGTTTCTACCTGAACAGGACGCAAAGGCTTTGTCCAATGGTAAAGCTCAGCATCCAAATCAATCCAATCACTTTCTCCCTGGTAGCCTTCAAATGTATTGCTAGAATTGGCATTTTTGTCATGGTACCATCCCGGAACCTTTCCATCCACAATCTGCAATATTTTCTTTCAACTTTATGTTCCTCATGTCAACTGAGAAAATGAGTCTGTGTGTGTGTATGTGAAAGTAAAGAAAAGATTGAATTTAAATATGAGAAAAAGACAAGATGATAAGATGTACTGCCATTCAATAAAAAGGGTTCCATGTTTCTTATCTATGGTATAATTAAAAGGTGTATATTCTATTTCTATATCATCTCATGTCTCAAAGATAACACTATTCCACTCACTATAACAATTTCTTAAGATTCAAACTTCTGTGTCGTTCAGTATGGAGGACAAAAAGATCATCCAACTTAATAATAAACTGTGGATAGCTTTCCTTCCTTTTTATCTTATCTTTAAATACCAGAAATCTCTTGCCTTATAAATTCAATTATTACTTTATATGGTTTGCTAACATATTGGGATGGGGGCAGAGGAGGGGAAGATATTATCTCTCTAAACTCTTCACTAAAAATGAATTGATACATTGCCAGGAATCATGCAGTGTTGCTCAAAAATGATTTGACACATTAATGGCATGGTCAAAATGGAGGAGGAAATGGAAAACCAGATTTTCACGTGAGAGAAATAACATATACTGGTTCAATACATCCCTCTATCTCCATATTAAATGGTTGATTGTTAGAACGTACTCCAACACTAGCTGTATAAAAAAGGAGATTTTTTTGTTGGCATATTTTTTACGAATATGCATTCTCACTACAAGTAAGATTTGGTATAAAGACATTTTCTTGATAAATAATGAGATATTATTTTATTGATTGCCATGAAAAAAAGAAAAAGAAAACCGTCCAGGCTAGATAGCAGGACCAATACAAACCAGCCACAAGCTGAACAAACTAACAACATAAAAATTATAACA
The DNA here is from genome assembly GCF_000365185.1 of Nelumbo nucifera. The sequence goes on from NW_010729090.1 coordinate 2,029,946, forward strand.
GTATATTACAACAGAACCCCAGGACCAGGTATTCCCCAAATACTCTCTTGATTTGTTACACCAGATCTCGCCAATCTGTCACCTACAGAATTAGCCAATCTAGGAATCCACCTGAATGAGCAATTCAAGCTGCTTCCCACAACCTTAGCCTCCCTTACGAAAGATCTAAATCTCCAAGGGGATTCTTTCTACCATTGAATTTATCCAAGAAATTACAACTTGGCAATCACCTTCAACAATCATAATTATCCATCTTTGTTGTGCCAAAAATTTTAGACGTTGAATCAGTGACAATACTTCAGCTTTCAAAAATTGCCAAACCCTGCAGCACCTGAGTAGCTTAACAAAATGGACCCCTTGCCATTCCTTACCACCCCTCCCATGCTGGAGCCACCAGGGATGCCTAAATAGCACCCATCAAAATTGAGTTTGAGTCTACCAGCCTCAGGAGGATGCCAACAGATCAACCTTGGTGGTTTTCTAAAAGATTCACAGAGAAAAGCTCCTTTGAGCTAGCATTCCGTGCTCTTCTATCCTCCCTTCCAGACTCCAGTGAAAGAGCTAACATGGGAATAAGGATATTAGCTTCCCAATCATTCATAATGACATATGAAGAAGGCTCCATATAATTCAATTATTACCACATATTTGTAGCATTCCTGAAATGTCACCTCAAGGAGTCTGCTACTGCCATGCAAACTTTTCTTATGAAAACTATAGTCACACCACCTAGCTTAACTAAAAGGCACATGATTTTTGAAAGTGAACATCAAATTCTCTTAGTGTTTAAGATGTGATGTCATACACTAGGGCATTATGGTTCCAATAATGTTATAAAAAAAACAATCATAAAAAGTTTCACCTCGTCTGCTCCAAGCTGTTAACAGCATCAAGAACAAAGGGCATTTTTTTATCAACAACAAAAACTTTATTAAAACAAAGGGCATTCTTCTAGCCCACAAGTCTATAGAAGGCCCTATATTTTGTTCAAGGATAGAATCTACTCCAGTAAGTCCAACTTTTGGACAAGTTATGGACAACTTATATGGGAACCAAAAATTTTCATTTGTCAATATATTAAGTGGCATTTTTTATTTAGTAATTTTCTAAGGGTTTCTTTTTAAACATGTTTGGTTTCCTTGTGTACTCTGTTTTCCAAATTAGTGAAACAACACTGAAGCTCATCTACAACTAAAATACATGGTAATCTCAAACAAACTAAATTCTGTTTCCAGAAGCACTTTCTAAAAACTTGCTCAGCCCATATGGTACATGAATTCTGCCATGGAATTGACACCCTCCAAAATTTTGAACATAGCAATTTCCTGACAAGACATTCAATAAAATTTTTGATCATATTCCGAGAAGAGTTGTGTGGCAGGAATAAATTTGGAACAGGAGGAGCTAGAGTAAGTAGCAGAGTCTTTAGGTTGCCTGATAACTGTTTGTCCTTTGAAATACCTTGGGATGCCACTAGGAGACAATCCAAAAGAAAGCAGGTTTTGGAACCCAGTTGTGGAAATGTGTTCTAAGAGATGGGCTGCCTGGAAGAGAAATTATATTTCAATGGGAGGTAGAATTACACTGATATAGCAAATTTGCCGGTCTATTATTTATGGTGTTTAAAATGCCACGGAGGGAAGTGATGAAGCTAGAAAAGTTTATGAGAGATTTTTTGTGGAAGCCAGGGGAAGGTAGAAAGGATCATTTGATCAAATGGGATGTAGTGTGTAAAAGTAAAGATGAAGGGGGTCTAGGCATAGGAAACTTAAACAAGAAAAATTCCTCTTTATTAGGTAAATGGCTTTGGAGGTGGACTCTAGAGAGGGGAAGATTGTGGCAAGAGGTGATTGGTAGTATCCATGGTTCTGCAGGCAATGGTTGGGATGCTGGGGTATCATCGAGGGCTACTTTGGCGTCTCCTTGGAAATCTATTTGTGGAATGCTTCCTCAGTTCCTATGGAAAATTAGGTATGATGTTTGTTCTAGAGAAAAGGTTCTTTTTGGGAGGACCTTTGGATTGGTAATTCAACCCTTAAAGATTTGTTCCCCTCTTTGTGTTCTCTTTCTTTGTTTAAAAAGGAACCTGTCTTTCACTCTGTTTCCCTCTCTGAGTTGACTGGGTTAAGCTGGAACTTAGGGTTAAGAAGAAATTTAAGGGGCCTTGAATCAGAAAGGGCAACCTCATTGTTACAAAGTCTTGATTCTGTTGTCCTGGATTTTTCTAAATCAGATGGTCAGATTTGGATTCCACACCCCAGAGGTCTTTTCCTCTTGTGACTCCTTCTCTTTCTTGTTTTTAGACCCAAACTCTCTTCCTTGCCCTACTGATGAAATCTGGTCTAAACCTATTCCTCCCAAAGTTGGGAGGAATAGGGTGGTTGAAGGAATCGAAGGCAACTCTAAACTAGTAATAGGGTGGTTGAAGGAATCTGAAACTGTAATTTGGAAATACAAAGAATATATTAAAAGATTTAAGTGGCTGGTCAGAGATATGACAATTTCAGTCCAACGGGAAAGGCAGTCAGCTAACGGGAAGGCTGATTTCTTTGCAAAACAGGGGGTGCATAAGTCTGAATTATTCTAGGCTCAGTTGTAATCTGTTTATATGGCTGGGGCTGCATCTCGCGCCTCTGCTGGATGTACTCTGTAATCATGTAATACTTAATTATGCTCTAATAAAATTTCTATCATTTATCAAAAAAACAATAAATTTTTTTATCAATACCATTCAATCCATTTTCTGACAATTAAATGCCAAAAGAGATTCGTAATGGCCATAAGTCAGGGTTATCGTCCTGGATTTAATAACTTAGAAGATGTAGCCTTTTAAGGAAATTAACCCGAGTTTAAAACTCAAACGAACACAACAGAACTTTGAAACTTCACTATGGCATGGACGATTAAATAGATTATCAAATCCTTGGACGAAGAAATTACAATTTAGCATAACCGAGTGATTTCAGGACTAACGAATCAGTTGTGCATGCATCATCTATTGAACTAGTCAAATTCTCAGGAGAATGATTCAGTCCTATCTTGGTTGAAACCCTGGGACAGTACTGTCTAGTCCCTTGTAAGATTGCACTACTTTGGGATGCTTCGAAATCTGCAAGAAGCAATTCTGTGGATAGGAGATTCCAATCGTTTAGCAATATTGAAACCAAGTAAATTGCTTAAACAAGTTGATTTTCTGGCATTTTCAAAATGGTAAACATAAGACTTGATCGTACATCCTCCCCTGTATACTTTGCCAACGTCAACACAATCAAATAAGGATGAAGAGACCAAATGAAGCAACCTATGCCCATCTGTAACAGATTCTCACAGAATTTAAAAACAACCATAACGAGATAAGTACAACTCAAATGTTCCGTAACTGAAGCATTTCACATACAAACTGACATATTCTGAATTGGAAATGGAGAGTACCTAAATCAAATTTGACTTAGAATTTTGAAATATATTGAAGAAGCAGTTCATCAACGAAAAGTGGAACAAATAGTAATTGAAAGAAGTCTTCTATACTACTGAATATCTTACCTGAATAGAGGGGATGGGTGAAGGAGAAACTGATGCAAGAGCAGTTGCTAACGATTTGCTTCGACTGCGGAGAGGGTGAGGTGAGATTGTTGTAGTGGGGAGCCATAAACCCGATAGTTGAACCGCCATGGCTGCTTGATTGGAGCCTGTGCAGCTGTGCTGTATCCGAACGAGAGATTGGGGGGAGAGAGAGGATAAGGACAACTGACTAGTGTTCGAAAAAAAATAAATAAAAACCAACCTGGAACTGAACCGTTGTTGCCTCCGGGTCGCGGGGTCATCGATTCAACCGTTCGATCCGGAGGCTGAACCGTTTTAGGTCTAATTTATATTTTTATTTCTGTTTTTACTTTTAGGGAAAATCTATGATGTGGGAAGATATGGTATGAAAAGAGTTTTGACAAATCAAAACCCATCCATGAATTTTGATAAATAATACCTTATTTGCTACAATGTTTATGATTCCAGTTTATTGATCATTTGTTTTTCGGATATCATATCTTTTTCATATGATAGTTAAACCCTTTTTTATTGATAAAAAAAGACTAAAATTGAGATTTGAGATTAAAAAAGCACTTTTCTTCAAAAAAAACAAAAACATCAAAGATTATCCCAATCGTACAACCAAGCACAAAGTAATGGTGAACAGTTCAACCACCTAGATCGAAATGATTTTGACAAATGACAAATTTTAGAAGAACAAAAACTAAAAATAGGATTACATGACGATTTGATCGGACAACAATCGAAGTCAATGGTGGGTTACAAACATAACAACTAGCATGAGCCCAAACTACCATAAAACACTAAGGCTCTAATTACTAGTGACCATGGGTTAGACCATGGGCCAGGCTAAGGCTAGCCCAACCTAAAAGCCTAGACATATGGGTCCGACCTCAGCTTCTTTTATTTGGGCCAAGCCTAACTCTTATGCTCAAAACTTCAAATGAGACATATTGGCTAGGGGTGAGCAAATGAGTAAGTTTTCTACCTGGAATCACATGGAACCAATATTGAACTAACCTTATCTAATCTATTATTGAGTAGGGTTTGGTGCCAAATTATTGAACCCCCTCGCCNACCCCACCCAGGTTGGTTCTAAAGTTTAGGATTTTACCCTACTTGAACAGGCTGGAGAACCGACCTTGGTTGACCTTATTGGAATTAGCCTTGATTGGCCTTGGTGGGACCAACCTTAGAACTGAATTTTTCTTGAAATAAATCTCAAAATAACTTGAGATTGTGAAGATTTGAACCAAAGCACTCATGATTATTGATGAGAGGTGATTTGGCTCGACCTACCAATAGTGGACACATGAATGTGACCTGCTGACTGGACTATGACTAGGCGTTTCCTGCCACATCAGCATTTCCTGTCACCTCGGCAAGGACCGAGGTCCAAGTAGTTCGGGATGGCCCAACCAACTGAAGTGACACGTAGCGGACTTCTAGAAGTATGCCAACTGTCTCTAAGATCTTCGGGATCACGCCACATGACCATAGGTCTTATCCTCATCCCGCCCGGCTCGGATGGACACGATAAGCCTTATCAGCTAGCATGTTATCCACCTCCCGGGGCGGAACGGACTCCTAATGGCGCAGGTCGAGGATGTCAGAGGTGTTTCGTGAGAACCGCAGAAGCTCATCTATATAAGGGCACCAGCCCTTGTAACCCAGGTACGCGCGATTTACTGCTTACTAGCTTTTATACTCTCAAGCTTTCAGCTCGCACATAGTCAAGTGCTAACTTAAGCATTGGAACGACCCCGTCGGGTTAGCCATCCTGGGTTCTCTGATCTTTCCTGTCTTGCAATTCGACTGGCTAGCTAAGCAATCGGCGTCTGAACTGCCATCCAACTCACCCTATTATCAGCTATTGGTGTAGTAAATGAGCAAAAATAGTTTAATTTGTATTAAATAATACATATTTCTAAAACCATAAAATAGTAGTTTTTAAAATATAAACAAAATTTGTTGTAGAGATGTTAAAGGATTTGTGGAATATGATGCTAAAAAACCAAATGAAAATATATTCTTTAAATTAGAAATTCAAGAACATGTTGTTGGTTTCAGTTGTGGAAACCAAAAATACATCTATACTATATATAAAAGTGTGAATGCAATGTGAAACTTTTTTTTGGACTAAAATTACCCTCTACTTCTTTGTTTGAAAAGGGGTATAAAAACCATTTTGTTATATTTTTAATGCCAACTTTAATGGCTACTAAATGCCCATAATTGTGTATTTAGTCAATATCTAATGGTAAGGTTGAAAATGTAACTTCAATTATTACTTCTCACCTCATTTAATCATATTTTATTAAGATTTATACTTAAATTATTAACTCTCAGTTTCTCTTATTAAATTAGATCTGTATCAATATTTTTAATAATATAAACCCATATATTTTAAAACTGGCTAAAAAACAAAGCCATTTTTAATCCAAGTGGTGGTTAAGAAATTCAACCATCCGAATCAAATTGATCAACCTACAAAGTCGTAGTTAGGTAATAAAAATTTCAAAATAAAAATAAATATAGAAACTTACAAAAAATTAGACACATTTATGATATTTTTATTAATTAATTAAAAAACAAGTGTAATAAACAAGAATTATTTTTATTAGTAATGAAAATGAAATACATAATTTAGAACTGATAAAAAATGAAATTATTTTACTATTTGGCAAAGATCAATAGTTAATACTTTGCGTCAAACGTCAAACATGTTAACCTTTAATGTCATAAACAAATAATAAAAGTTAATAAAATATAAAAATACAAAAATAATAAAGAATGCATAAATTTTTCAAAGAAAACATTTATGCACATGTATAATATCATATATTTATCATATTATACAAAAATAAATGTGAAACATTAGAATTATTTTTACATACATAAATACAAAAAAAAGTTATAGAAAAAATGAATACATCTATAATTTTATATTTACACTACTATTAAAAATATGAATAAGATTGAGGAACATTCTTTTCACTAAATACTCATTTTTGAATTTAGTCTCTATTATTTATGAGGTTTAAATTGTAAATTGAACTACTACTTTTCATCCCATTCAATTCTCTCTATTTAAATATTATATTTTTTTATAAATGAACGAAAAAAGAAACATAAAAAAGATTAAATATTACAAAAAGAAGAATCTAACCAAGAAAGTAGAGTTACCAATGATACTTGGAACTTCACAACTCGATCCGATTATCATATATTTGGATGAGGTGTTTATGTAATCCTATTTGAATTTTCAATCTACATCCGATTAATAATAAAATAACAAAAAATAAAAACATATAAAAACAAAAAATAAAAAATACATAAATTTTATAAAAAATTTTGGATACATTATTACTGTCATTATCATCACCTAGAATTACCATGTACAAAACACGTGCACATTTACTATAAGAGTACTATTTTTTTGTGTTTGGTTCAAATCAGCTGATTTTGTTTTTTTTTAGAACTATTTTTGATATATTTTTGAAACTCAAAAATTAAAATCACTTTAAAAAAAACTATCCTAAATGTTCATCATCACCATCATCTAAACCTTGTTGCAAATATGTGGAGTTGGGTACGTGAATTTCTTGTCTTTCTGCTTTGTTTAGTGTCTAATCCATTATTAAATTATATCCTCATCATTTTTTTACCACTTCATCCGATGTCCTTACATAATTCCACTTCTTTTTTTTTTTTTTTTGCAATAGGAATATGCATTACCACGTATAGCAACCTCATATTACCAGAGACAACATTTTATGGCCAAGAAGGAAAATTGTTTATCGGAATTTGATTGATTTTCAAAGACTAATACATAGATTTTTATGACAATAAATTAGGATACTCAGGTCATATAACATGAAGGCCTTAAGATGTAGAATTTAGATTAATTGGAATCAATGATAAAGTTCTACACCAATAATAAATTCATGGGCCCCATTGTGAAAAATTGGGTCCCATTTATTTTATTAGTAACATGAAACCTTATAATTGGTTTCACAGCCCGTTGAAGCCTGAACAGCCATCTCCTTCAGCTAAACCTTGCTCTAAGATGTATAATAGTTGGACTATAGATGGGCTTATTTACTGCTTTTTTAACTGGTAGAATAATAGGTGACAAATTATTAAAAGAGAGAAAAATATGTAAATTTTCTTATAAAAATTTACATTATGAGAATAAGTTAGATATCAAAAATATAGAAATACAATTTTAATATATTTTGTAATATAAAATATTAGTATACATGTTTTTGTCTTTGATATTGCTTGAAGTAATTCGCTTTTCCTTCATGCCATTTTCTTGGTTTGACTCATCAAAAAAGCATCCAATCGTCTGAGAGCACAACATCCAATCGCACATGAGGAGTATCTCTTGTACATGTATTAAATTCATGGGAAGATGTTCTGAATGTGCGGTTGGATGCCCATGCTTTAAAAATATTCATAGAGCTTTTACTTTCAGGAGATCCCATCACTACTTTCATCAATATGGTCTTGAGTATTATGGAGAGATTCCTGATTATATACATCAGTAACCAATTTCTTACTCCTATTTTGTTTGATAGACAAAAGATCCCAAGTCTCTATTAAAACAAGCTAGTGACCGTATCAACTGAGCCACCTATCAGTTGGTTCCTTTGTAGACTAACATGCTTATTTTATAAGTCTTGTCTTACTAGGGTTAAATCAACACACAAGTCATTGCCCTAGAATAGTTGAACTCTTGAATTTAAATACTTAAGCCTCAGGAAAGAGTTAATTAGAGCTTCAAGGCAGGAAAGAGTTATTAGGGCGCCTAATACAAAGAAACCAATTTGGATATAGGTATATCCAAATTTGGTTCTATTTATTCAAATTCAAATCGGATCTTATCCATCAGTTTCAAATTTAATTTAGATTACAATAAGATATTGAAATGTTATATACATCATTAATAAAATTAACAAAAAATAACTTTGATATTGTATTTCATGAACAAAATGAATTGAAATCAAATCAGATTATCAAATTAGATAGGTGTGGATCTATTGATAAAAAATAAACAGATGAAATTCCAGCCATCCTAATGGGATTAAATCCAAATTTGAATTTTTTGATACTTGATTCGAATTTGAATTTGGACAAACATACCATTTGCAGCCCTAGGAAGAGCGAGTGATTGTAGATATGCTAAACTTCATCCGTCCCCTTTTTTTTTCTTTCTTCAGAAGGAGGCCTTGCCCCTTTCACTTTTTGTTTTTGTTAAAGTTCCCCTTTCATTTTAGAAAGCTTTCTTATTTTTATGATTTCTTTTCTTTTCTTTTTCTTTTTTTGAATAGAGACATCAACTTCTCCTTCATTTTGAGTTTCTTTTTTTCTTTTTTCCATTTCATTTTGTGGGATGGGAATAAGGATTTCCATTACTTCAACTTCATTTCTAAGGTTTTTTTTTTCTCTACGGGGACATTCTTTTTTGGATTTTGAGAGAGGGAAAAGTTGGTCAATAGGATTTTGGTTCCCATTCACCAAGAATACCATGTTCTTTTTTCAGATTAATGTGGAGACCAGGGAAAGTTTATTTTCCTAGGTATCACTTAACTGGGTAAACCCATCTCCTAGGTGGGTAAATAACTTTCCCACTTGGGGGAAAAGATTCCAACACTTAAATGGGACAAAAACACCCCATTTAATAATGAATTTTTATGACTAAAATGGTCATTTTCTTTTTTACTTGGGAAATAAAAGAACTTACCCAGGTAACTACATTTACCCGGGTAAGTAACTTACCGAAAAGCGAACAGGGCCTAAGTTTTAACCTTCTTTTTGGGGGAACAAAAACAGAGGTTCCTACGTCCTACCCTTCTCTACAAATGGAAGCTGAGTGAGCACAACCCAAGCTTGGAAAACCTAAATCTGAAATTTTACACCAACGGGACTCAAGTTTTCAGACCTTGAGCTGGACCTCACCTCAAATCTCAGGATGGTCCTATCCCAACCCTAGCCTAGCCTGAGCCCTACCTAACATACATCATATAAATTAGGACCAATAAGCCTGCGTGATCAATCCAAACCTGGCATAGGCATCAACCCAATTCAAAATTACTTGTTATTCTACTGTCCAAAGGAAAACATTGAGTGCTCTGAGAAAATGAGTAGTGTGGATTAATCTTCTGAGCCCCACTAACTACTACACACTTTTGTAAGTGTTTAGGACTGCAGTGTGGATGGTATAGATGTGTAGTGAGAAAAAAAATCTTGGTCATATATTGCAGAACTTTATAAAATGTTTGAATATATCGTGATTATTGTGATATGAACTGATCCTCAATATTAAGTGTACATGAGAAATTGTGAGATAGGACGGACCAATCCTCAGTATTATGTGGATCAATCCATACTACAATCTTAAAAAGCATCAAAACACCCACTAAATTACTTAGCTCTAATCATCTATGGATCCCTCCTGATGTAGAACAAGCTAAGATCTAGTGACTAGTCCTTAGAGAATGTTGACTGGTCTTCTTTGATCAGAATCATAGTTTTCAAGATACCAAGGTGAGGCTAGGCGACAGGGGGGCACCTTGTTGCCTAGTCACCTAGGCGATGGATTTTTTTTCAAGTAAAAATATGTATCCTAGGGTAGCTCCCTAGTTTCATAATCATATTTCTTTAATAAATATCCATAATTTTCATAAGTATAAACTTCATGTTAAAGTATAGAAAATCAACATATCCCAACATATTCATGAGAAGAAAAAGAAGAAAGAAAAGAAAATTCAAAAAATATAGGGGCTGAACCCCTATTTCTGTTATAGGAAAAGAAGAAAATAAAAGAAAAGGTGGAAGAAGAAGAAGAAGAAGAAGAAGAAGAAGAAAAGGAAGAAGAAGAAATTAGTATATAAGCACACAAAATTAGTAAAGAAAACAAAAGAAAATGTGTTGCTTGGAATAACATTTTATATTATTCCTTATTGGTTCAGGACCTTCAGGTTTTGAAGTGTTTGAAGGTTCAATACAGCATTTAGCTATGTTTGTATTGATTAAACCTTAACAAATAAGAAAATAGTAAAAAAAATTAGTATATGAACACACAAAATGAATATTTTAGTTTAAAAATGTCTTTTATAATTATAAACTCAAAAAATTATGAATATAAAGTTTTTTATAACACGTAGAAAACTACTTGGTGATTAGGCAAGGCGGCCTCCAAGGGCGCTTTGTCGCCTAGATCAGTGTTTTAAAAGCGCAAGGCACAAAAAAGGCGCAGGGGTCAATTTGCGCCTTAGGCACAAGGTGCAAGGCGAGGCGCACGCCTTTTTGAAGCAAAGCGCAAAACTACAAAAAAAATGCTAAAAAATAAAAAACAAAAAAATATTAAACATAATATTAATAAAAAATATAAACTTAAGTTTTAAAATAATGTTTTAAGAAACCTATTATCTAAAATTAAAATACATAAACATAAGATCTAAAGCATATTCAAATGAGAATTTTAAAATAAAATCAAACATATAAAACATTTTTTTTATCAATAACCACATATTTCATTAAATGGAATTAAAATTACAAAGAAAAGGAGCTAAGGTATCTTAACTCACTAGAAGAAGGGAATGCACCCAAATTGATAAAAACAACGATTACAACTAAGTCCAAAACCCATAAACCCTATAAACCCCTTGCCTAGCTAATCCATTAGCAAAGGAGTTGGCATTTCTCTTTACCCAAGTACACTGAGCTTCTATATCCTTGATCAGCCATTTGAACTCTCTCTTTCATTACTGTAGCTCCACATCTTAGAGGTGTCTTCTTTTAACCAGTCCACTACAATCACAGAATCTCCCTCTATAATTAATTTCTTGACATTAAGGTCTTTGGCCCTTTGTACCCCTTCCAAAGTTACTAACACCTTAGCCCTCAAAGAGTCTCCCACTCCAATTGGGCCAGAGAACATAGCTATTACATAACCTTTTTGATCTCTTAGTACCCCCCCCCCCCAATACCCAAAAGCCCTGGATTCCCCATGCTACTGCCATCAAAATTTAGTTTGATAAAACCAGGAGCTGGAGGGTTCCAAGCATGTAAAACCTCTAATTTCTTTTTTCACTCAATTGCATTACTTCACATAGCTAATGTAATGGAAAACATATTACATTCCTGATTCTACGAGCCGCCTCTGTGCCACACCCTTGAGACAAGCCCAAACAAGTCTACATTAGGTCTTAAATTCTTAGTTTTCACACAAAAAGTAACGATTTTATAGTTTTAATTGCTCTTTAAGAAGACATTTTATTAGGATGAATGAATGAACAACATTACCAAATTAGGATGAATGAATGATTTTCCACAGTTTTCTTGTTCTCTAGCTCTAAGCAAATTTCTAGAAACACCTGCACATCTAGCAAGTGTCCATCTTGAAATATCCAACCTCAAACAACCTGATCACATTGGATAGTAAGTATTACTTTGTCAACTATATGGAACTTGAATTCAACCTTCTGACCTTCATTAAGAAGTCCCATTGGAGTTTCCCATGTTTTTCACTATAGTTACCCCAGGGGTTCACCAAAAAGAACTTCTATGCAAGAAAACAACCAGAATGAACAGTAAGTAATCGTTGCATTCACATGTTGTCTCGCTTAAAAATCCAATTTCTTGCTTCTTTAATGAGTAAAAGAAGAAATGAATCAGGAGTAATGTTTAATCAAGTAGACCACATCTACAAATAGGAAATTTCCTACATCAGGCCTATCAAATAAACAGCATATGCCACATGTAGGTCTTTGCCTAGTGATGCTGTTAAAAAATCTCCCCAAGGGTGGTTTTAGATTCTCCATTGTTTTGGTGTGAATTGTATCATCAGATTGACCCTACTCATGAAATGTTGTTTCTCAAAAACTGTACTCTGAAACTATCTTTGAACTCTCAGTCCACCACTGATGAACCATAAGCCATTCAATGAAATATAATATAATACGCAAAAACATCATTAATAACACAAAGAGTAGTTTTGAGCCTCCAATCTTTCTTGGAAATTTGTACAAGTGCCTCAGAATGTAGAGCACTGTACTACAAATACAAGGTATGTAAAGTCTTGCAATTATTTCCCATATATGCCTCCCATGGCATTTGATTGTCAATCAGAATTTGGTTAGATATTCAACAGATGCTCCTTCTGGAATAAAAAAATAAGGCACAATGAAAATAATGTACAGCCATCTTCTCCGATAATCCATTCATAAAATAAAGGTAACCATGTTATGACTCTAAGAACTTCTGAACGAACATTACCCTGAAGGCCCTACATGAAATG
>NW_010729090.1:2043298-2054404 GCF_000365185.1 Nelumbo nucifera
ATTGCAATTCCCAAATCATTCACTTAGAATTCTTTATATGAGCTTTGTCAATTCCTTCACAAAGAGTTGAGTTTTGATGAAGATCCTAACCCAAGACTGAGAACTTATTGGTTGTCAATCATGTTCCAAGGGCTTTTGTCTATGGTATAAGATAATGCGCAGTAATAGAACTACACAGTCAACTACAACAATCAGGTCATTAAAAAAAAATGCAAAAGTAATAAGGTTGTAAGTACCTATAGTTGAATAAACAAGAGCCAATAAGTCTATTAAACCTAATAAACAAAGCTAAGATCAAGAACAAGAACCATCCCAGGAAAGATGCTCTGCAATACAACTCCCTTCTTTTACATCTCTAGCTAAGTGGCCTAGTAGTTAGTTCTAAAGAGTTTGGAAATCTATTAACTGAATCATGCAGTCACTCTAGATGTTAACTCCTAGCCTCTTTAACATGATAATAGAACCCAAGGCCTCTTGTACCAAACTCTTGGAGTTAACATCTAGAGTGACTGCATGATTCAGTTGGGATCATTGCCCTTGGCATGGGATTCAGTAATCCAATATCAAAGATTAAATTTTCCTACATACCACTTTCATGGACACTCTTGGCATAAGCCCCTAAACTATGAAGGAAATCTTATTAGAAAAATCTCACCTTTCTTGCATTTTAAGCCATGCCACTTTCATGGAATCTCTAGATTGAGTGTGTCCTACTAAAGAGATTCACTTTTCTGATATTTTCATCCATGCCATTTTCATGTTCTCCTTTGACTCAATACTGAAGTTGTGTTTCAGTTGTGGTGGAACTGGAAATTGGCAGTGGAAAAGGATTTTGTTAAAACTACTCCATTGTAACAACTCACAGGAAAAAAAAAACGAGGCTGAAAATGTGGACAAAAGTGCAAATCTAGCCATGTTTTCCATTGATTCACTGGGAAATAAAATGCCTGGGGATAGTCATTCTCATCATCCATCAAAACAGAGAACCAATTAAAGAAATATCAACACCTTAATATTATAGGGAATATACTAATTCCTAATACCTAGATAGCATTTCTCAATATCCTAATCTGCCAAATTGGATCAAGAGTGTACATTTTGACAATGAAAAGCACATAAGCAATACCTTTGGCTAGATAAGGAAAAATAAGTGGCTAGAAAGATAGGTGACCCAAACAATGTGGATTTTAATTCTAGCTAGTGAGTGCAGTGGCCCAACCTTTAGACATGTCAAATTAGGAAAATAGAAGTTAATTATTAAATAAAATATTCAGGATATATCTCAATGTTTTGAAAACTGGAAATGACCAACTAGATGAATGGGTTTCTATTATAACAAGATTCCTTACTGAGTTACCAAAACCCGGGAAAAAATTGCAGTCTGTTCAGGTTGATCTGAGAAAACTGGGAATCAGGGCCCTTTCCAAATGCCCAGTCCAATTTTTTAAACATTGAGTTTGCTTACTTCTATAAACCCTTTCATATCTTTTGCTTTCATCTTTTATATTCATCATGGATATATGAAGTAAATTGTCCTTGAAGGGGAAAAAAGCAGTTACCTTTATGAGCACCGCAATTACCACAAAGCCAGAATGTTCAGAAAAAGCAAGTATCATCAATCATAAAGAATGAAAAAACAGTCATTCCTTTCTTCATCACTCAATTGAATATACTACAATTTTAAAATGTGAAAAGGCTTGGCGAATCACAAAGATGATCATATTTTACCTTGGAATACATTTATTAAATCAGTAATCTCATGCTTGTACCTGGTCACAAACTTATCTCGAAACTTCATATCATTCATTACTAATACAGTTCCAAGGGAAACATTATTCTTCATGAATCCCTTTGAGAGCAGAACCTGAATAACTGATATTCTTGGAACAATCCTATTTTCCAAACTAAGACTAAATATTACTGGATTTCTGGAGAGAACTGAGGGCTTCAGGTTCAATTTGTTCATGAAGAAATCCAACTTAGTCCTGATGTTCTCCTCCGAGATAGATATGCAATTAGGGCCCTTTCTGAACAAGCAAAATATCTCATCATCTGACCAACCAAAACTCTTGTAAACTCGAAGTTTAGCATCCCATGTAGCTGTGCTCATCCCCGATTTTATACCTAGGGCTTTAATAAACATTGTGCTTGAGGGATCAAAGCCCATTTCACATATCTTCTTCACAAACTCGCTAAATCGGTCGTTGTTCTGAGTTAGTCTACCAGGATACAACATGATAAATTTCGAGATATTGGACTCAGGCACACCATGATTCAGCAAGATTTCGACTTTAGGTGCCAACATTGTCTGGGCATTAAATTGGAGAATCCAGGAGGCACAGTTGCGGTAAATGGCTAAGACGACGTTATTGTCTGTGTGAAGTAAAGTCTTGAGAAAATTCCAAGAAGGGATGATTTGCTTCTCTAAGCTCCTGGTGAGAATGGCAGGGTCTGAAGAGATGAACTTAGTAAGGTTGGGCCCTGATATTCCAAACTGTCTGAAAAATTGAACTTTAGGCTCAAATGATTTTACTGGGTCGGCTAAAAGTAGTAATGGACGCTTTGTTATGACTTTTTCGATCTGGGTTTTGCTGAATCCGTGGTTCTCAAAGAATTTGAGCACAGAATTTGGTTTCTTCTTGTCTTCCAAATGGACCTTCTTTGCAATAGAAAGGGCTCTCTCTGATGAGAGCCCACAAAAGTTTACTAGGTAAGAAACTGTAAAAGAAGACTCCTTTTCTGAATTTGAAATGTGAGAGATGGATTTGAGAAATGGATTATGAAGATATCTGAGAGCTGGTGTTGAGTCCCTTCTCCTAGCAATAAGTAATCTTTTACCTAAAAAACCAAACATTGTATGAGATTGAAAGAAGATGCTCTTAGAGAACTTACAGTTTCATGGAGTTGGCGTCCGGGAGGATTTTGATGGAAAACACTTTCTGAATTCAAATGGGTCTTCGTTCTACCATGGGAACCCTAACATCAGTTAACAATTAAAATTAAAAACCGAACCGCGCACATTTCTAAATAAAGGATAAAACATAAAAAACCTCGCTCTGTTCTCAAGAATTGTAGTGAAAATTGCATTTTAGTAACTTGTAGTTTGGGTGAGTCTCACTTTGTTCTACGAACTTCAAAACATGTCAATCCTGACCTTCTAAAATTGTCATGCCAATTCAAGCCGTCAGTTATATGTACTGTTTGACATAATGTGCAATTTAAATGTGGGCAAATTCTTTAATTGATTAAGTATATCCTTACTGTTTTCAATGTTATCTAATGCTATTCCAACTGTTTGTGATAATTTACTAGCTCTATCTTTAACGTTAGTATCACATGTAACATATAATTTTTTTAAAACCTAATTTTACCCTTCATCCCTCTCCCTTCCTTTTTCTTCTCATTCTTTTTAACCGTCTTCTTCAAGAGAGCCATTGGCACCTCTGCCAATCTACCAATGAAATCCCAAAAGCTCCACTCTGTGGTGAAGAGAAAATATGTCTTTACGACAAAAAGAATTATCCCTCTTTTCATTGGTTCTCTTTGAGACAACTACCTACAGAGATAGATCCACTTTGTAGGGTTCAAGCATGGATGTGGAGGGGTCAACAGTGATGAAATAGGGGTGAGAGGGAAAAGACGGTGATGAAACAGTTTCCTACTTTGATATCTTGTAAATAAAGAAGATGACTGCAACCAAGTAGATTTATCATGTAAAAATAAACAAAAAAATACCCATCAATAACTGGAGTCCTGAGGACGACTATAACTAGGTGGAGTTTTGTTGTCGAAGAAAGAAGAATGGAAGTATATAATTTA
Organism: Nelumbo nucifera; assembly: GCF_000365185.1. The sequence continues at coordinate 2,047,118 of NW_010729090.1, forward strand.
TACAGGCAGAAGCTTTAGTAGTGACAGATCTAAATCTCTCTCAGATCTAAGATGGAATTTATACATGGGAGGTGGAGAGGGAGAACGAAGAGGGGAAGGGGGTGGAGGAAGAAGATCATCGCTGCTGCTGGAAGTTGCAGCAGTAGCGGTGATTTTCATCGATAGGAGAGAGAGAGAGAGAGAGAAGAAGAAGAAGAAGAAGAAGAAGAAGAAATTTGTCAATGGCGGGAGGAGACATCAACAATCTTCCGAAAAACGATGCCAACTACACAACCTGAACCCCACTCTAGTTTTTGGAGAGAGCATCTCTAGTCCATCCATAGAGGAAATCAACTATTCATGGATGGTTATAGTATATGTGGCTTCAGACTTATCAACATTGCAAATGCATGGCTTTAATGTTTTCTAAGCATGTAATTGGCCTTAGAAAGATGATGAGCTCCCTACAGAGACAACTCCACTCTGTAGGGTTCAAGCATGGATGTGGAGGGGTTGGCAGTGATGAAACAAGGGCAAGAGGGAGAGAGAATGAAGGGGACGGAGAGACAGAGAGAGAGAATGAAGGGGGGACAGAGAGAGAGAGAGAGAGAGAGAGGTTGGATATGGAGGGATCCGCTATTGTTGCAACAACAGTGATGAAACAAATACAAGAGGGAGAGAGAATGAAGGGGAGGGAGAGAGAAAGAGAGAGTGGCCAAACGTGGAGGGGTCCACCACCGCCACTACAACTTGCAATAGCGGCGGTGATAAAACAAGGGCGAGAGAGAGAGAGAGAGAGAGAGAGAGAGAGAGAGAGGCTAGTGTTGTTTTGTATATGTCCAAAGTACCACCATACCTGCCCATCTCATCTCAGATGAAGGAACCCAGATCTGGACCTGGACAGCGAAGACAAACTGAGGAAAAATAAGAACCAGAGGAGCTTTCAATTTGACCTAAGGGCTAAACGGGCATTTCAGCCATTCCGTTAAATTTTAATGATAATGATAATTTTCTGAAATAGTAAGAGTAGCATTAGACAATAGTCAAACAGTAGGGGTATACTTAGTCAATTAACTAAATCATAAGAGTAGTTTAAGAAATTTCCCTTTAAATATTTACAAAATGGTAAAATTACCCTTTATAAGATTTTTGAGACCATTTTATTCTTGTCTTTTAAATGTTAAAAGTTAGGGTTCATTCCTCTTCTTCCAATAAGGAAGAAGGGTTCTTCACTATTGAACGAACGAAGGATTCTTCAGTACTGAACGAACAAAGAGGACGAATAGCTATTATCGATTCTTGAAAGCATTAGGTTCTAAGGTTATGAGGATTCCCTTCATATCTTTCATACTCTTTCCCTAACCTGTTATAGGTTGTGTACCTGTTGTTTCCCTTCTTGCATCAATATGGTTTTTTTAATCATTTTCATTGTAATGTCTTTCATTCATTTGTATCATTTATTATTTAGCTTTTTTACTTCAGTTAGAATGGTTTGCAATGAATATTCACATGGTGTGTAGGGATGTCTTCTTAGTCCACATGTGACAATTAACATATTAGGCACCTTAAATACAAGCCAAATTATTGTAAATGTGGAGAGAGAGTTGTGATCCGTGTACCAAAAATATTCTTTAATCCGAATAGGATATTTTATAACTACCCGATTAATTTCGTAAGCAATTTAATTAATTCACATTGTATTTGATTGTATTCAAGGCAACATACCCTAGGCCATGCAATTTTTTTATGGACATTTCCCACAATCTAATCTTATAAAGGCAACTCAATGATTCATCTAAATAACTATATTGGAGAGCTTCAGAAATTTGGTAGTTGATCAGGATTTTTGTTTGAAGGCCTTGGAGTCTTCCTACAAGTAGTTATTGAATGGTTGAAGAACAGTAGGGCTTTAATCATTGAGTTCATTATTGTGTTCTTTGGCATATACATGTACAAGAACAAGAGTATAGGATTATGTACTTTTTACTTGTTTTTCAACATGTCAAGAGTTTAGGCACCAACCTCTTATGAGTCAAGTCAATCATCTCTTATATTAGCCAACAACAATTCAGTATAATGAACGAACTGATATTGTGAATTTCAACATTAATGGTTATAGGGAGTACCACACAAATGTCAAAACATGAAGCTCTCACCAATCAATCCATGAACTTCATCATGAAAACTCCACAGACATATCCATTGCTAAAATTATGATAGCTAACTTATAATCCACAAAGGAGTTTCACATATAAGTTGGTTGTCAACCCAATGCTAATCACAAACTACAAGTTGGCTAATTTAATTACAAACAAATAACTTGTTATCACACAAATGGTGTATTTTTGGGTATTGCTTCTTCATACAAACACCATTAATGGATAATAAGGAGAATGCATAGGTTGTACTGGGTCAACAATAATTCCTTATCCTTCCAAACGTCCATATTGCTAAGATAAATCCATATGTTAGATATATAGAACATGATTCAATTAATAATAAATTACTTAAATAGTATACAAAGTTTAGTACTCCCTGATTTCACCATGCAAGAATGCCTCGATATCCTTTAAGTCCTTTTATGACACCATAATTTTCCATTTGAAAGTTGCCCAAATCAATGGACCAACAGGTATCTATGCCAACAAGGTTAATGATAAGTAGCTTACCCCTTTGAATAAAAATAAATTAACAATAATTCATTACATCACCTGTTGAGGTGTGACCACATGTAGCACCAAAGGCTATTGCAAATTCGTCCTTGGGAACCTATTAATGATGCTTAGGTGTCATGGAACTAGTCGATGAGGCATCATGTGGCGCTCGACTGGGTTGAGTAAGCCTATGAATGCAAGCAATAACACATAAAAGGCAACAAGAAGACACATAAATTAATCAAAAGGTACTTTGTATTGCATTAAATGTTGGCAAGCAAAAGCACACAAGTTTGTGTCGAGGGGACCTCGTACTTAATCTTTACATGGTATTGGCACCACTCAACTACTTACCTCCCCTCAAAGAGTAAGTTAAGATTTTGTGTGAGTGACAAAAAGAAACATCAAAATGGTGAAAAATCATACTAAGTATTTACAATAATACCATTGGCATTCCCCCCCCCACAAAATACATGCATTGCCCACCCAAGACAAATAAGATGGCTATGCCCTTGTAGATTGCTTCAACTTGATTAGTCATGTTGGTGTAGTGAAGGAGTCACTTGTAGTAGTCTCCCCCACTCAATTTGATCTACGTCCTTAGAGATCGGCTTCGACTAGTCCCTTGGAGTTNAAACATCAAAATGGTGAAAAATCATACTAAGTATTTACAATAATACCATTGGCATCCCCCCCCATACAAAATACATAGATAGCTCACCCATGACACTTAATGACACTCTAGAGGCATGCTGAGGGCACGATGGATGGTGCATGTTGGTGTAGTGAAGGAGTCACTTGTAGTAGTCTCCCCCACTCAATTTGATCTACGTCCTTAGAGATCGGCTTCGACTAGTCCCTTGGAGTTGTTAGAATAAAAAGAGGATTCTTCAACTCTTCCACAAACATACTGTAGTCCAAGGCCTAGGTATGTACTTCGGTGGTATGGTTGAAGTGGCTTGTTGGGTTTGGGAATCCTATGTCTAAGTCCTTTCCTAGTGGCCTCAAGGTATGACAGTGGATGGTTCAAGTTGGTTGTAGGGAAGGTTCGGGCCAGGTCAAGGTTAAAATGATGTTTTGGATTGTTGGGAAGTTAGTTCCCATGAATTTCTTCCCAAGGGTGACTACTCACAGGGTTACTCGTGGTTTGGCTTGAGGAATAGTGTGAAAGTGATCCCTAAATGGCTTGGGTGGCACTCACTCTCCCTAATAGTTTTGGTAGTAGGTATGGTTGAAGTTGGAGATGACCTTGGGTCTTTTGCTTTGCTTGATGGTTGATAGTGGGCACAAACGCTGCTGCTAGAGTGTTGAGGACGACTTGATGAGCTATTGCTTCATGCCGGTGTCAATGTCGACTTTAAAAGTGGCTTCTTCAGTTGGGGTGTGGAGAACTTCTCTACTATGTACTTGTTGGTGTCGAACAAGACTTCATCATGGAAAAGTTGTAGTATTGAAACTTGCTTTTGTGGGCCCTAGTGGAAGTCATGATTGGTACCATGCAAGGGGAGTGCTTGTCCAAGATGCACAATGCGTTGATGTGAGGCATGAGTGCTGTTTTCACCTGTTCTAAAACATCCATTCCCAGAACAACTTGAAAGTCATATAGGGGTACCACAGATAAGTTAATCTTGCCTGTCCAAGGCCTAACTTGGAGATCAACCCCGTGGGCCATGCCTTCAATTGCCTTGGCACCAGAGTTCATGGCCTCGAGTCACCTTGTCTCCTTGGTAATGTTCAGGTTTAGTCGTCAGGCCTTGATGACCGAAATAAAGTTATGGGAGGCCCCTATATCAATTAGGCCTAAGTCGGCTTCCCGCTAAGGAGAACATCTACATACTTTAGCCCCTTTTGGGCTTTCTTAGGCCTTTTGGGATTGGCCTTTTTCTTTACATGGCATTGAATAGTTGTAGGGCTCCTACTCTTGGTACTTGCACAGACTTTTCCTCATCACTTTGCTTGTTATCACTGAGCTTGGCAACAAGGGCATTGACCTTCTTTGTCGGGTAGTTCCGAACCCAATGTTTCTCCCCATAGATAAAGCAAGAACATGGGGGCCCAATGGTCTTGAGCTTGTACTAGTGTTGGGGACCTTGTTTTCCTTGTGGCTTTTTCCCATGGTCTTGTCTTGTTGGCTTGTTGATGTTGAAGTTGTTGTATGGAGGGTGTGTTTGTTTTGCTCCCCCACTCAATCTTGAGGCACATGGGCTGATTGACTTGGGGGCTTCGTCATCTAACAAGCTTGTCTCAGTGAGTTGATCTACCATTGTCATTGATGTGGCAAGGTCCTGCACACTGCGGCATTAGAGCTCTAGTTCAATCCATGGCTTCAATCTATCCATGAAGTTGAACAATAGATCCTTGTCAGACATATCTGAAAAATCCAAGGTAAAGGCTGAAAACTCTTTAATGTATTCATGGAGCGAGTCCCCGTGCTTGAGTCCCTTCATCTTTTTCTAGGAAAGGTACTCCACGTTCTCAGGATAGAATTGTCACTTCAATTTTATCTTGAAATCAACCCATATGTTAATGGTGCACATGCCCCGTTCAATGTCTTGGCATCGCCTGTGCCACCACAACATAGCAATATAGTCAAATACATGGTTGCGGTATGAATCTAAGTTGTAACATCATCAATGCCGATGACAAGACAATATTGCTCCATTTGCCACAAGAAGTTGTCCACCTCTCCAGCATCTTGGGAACCAACATAAGGTGTGGGCTCTTGAATCTTCACGTGAGCAGGGGCCAATGTTGTGGAGGGGCTAGGTGTGCTGGCCATTGCTATCTTTAGAAGGGTCATATCCCCCCTAATGTCATCTAGTTGATCTTGGAGGTCAACATGGGCGACCATGGAAGCTTTCATGGCCAACCACTCTCTCTTCATTTCTTCTAATTGTGCTTGAACGGCTACGGGTGTAGGCATGGCTTTCTTCCATATTAACCATTCGGCTTTCATCTCGTTGACCTGGTCTCGGGTGTTGGCTAGATCTAGATGAGCTCCCTTCTTGTCGAGATGATGCGCCAAGAACTTCCTTAAGGGTGCCATTCATGAGTTTGGACCTCACTCACGATGCCATTCAAGCAAGCTTCTAGCTCCACCATGGAGCTCTCAATGATTTTAACATTGAGGTGGATCTCTTCCACTCAATCATGCATTTCCCCAAATGTCACCTTAACGAAGGATGCATGTGCCAAAGGTAGCAAGCTTGTCAAGTGACTTGTCATGCTTGCTCGACTTGGATGTGCGGCCCCTCTGGGCTTTTTCTATGAGGGCTTCATTGCCTAGTGCTTCATTGGTCTCCTAAGTGTGGGTAAGCCCAAGCCGTATCTCATTAGTGACTTACCTATTGTACTTCATTACGCCACCACTAGTGTCGTTGTGCAAGGGTCATGATGTGTTGAAAAGCAACCTACTCTGATACCAACTGTCATGGGAATAGTTGACGAGGCCCCGTACAGTGTTCAGTTGGGTCGAATAAGCCTACGAATGCAAGCAAAAACACATAAAATACAACAAAAAGGCACACAATTTAGTCAAAAGACACTTTGTATTGCATTAAATGTTGAAAAGCACAAGCGCACACATTAGTATCGAGGGGACCTCGTGCTTAATCTTTATAGGGTATTGGCACCACTCAACTACCTACCTTCCCTCAAAGAGTAAGTTAAGCTTTTGGGGGAGTGATAGAAAGAAACATCAAAATGATAAAAAATCGTAATAAGTATTTACATTAATACCATTGGCATTCTCTTATACAAAATACATAGATAGCCCACCTAGAACACACTCAATTACACTCCGAAGGCATGCTTAGAACATGGAGAATGGTGCATGTTGGCACAAGGAGACACTTATGACACAAGTGTCACAGGTGACTCCTTTGCCGCGCCATCAAGCACCTACAGTGAGCCATCAGAGTGCCAACCGCGTGCCTTCATGGTGTCAACATGTGTGTCATGGGTGGGCTTTGCTTGTATTTTGTAAGGGGGACCGCCAATGGTGTTATTGTAATTACTTAGTATGTTTTTCCGTCCTTTTGATGTTTCCTTTTGTCACTCCCCCAAAAGCTTAACGTACTCTTTGAGGGGAGGTAGGTAGTCGAGTGAGCTCATAAGTGTGTAAAGGTTAAGCACGAGATCCCCTCGACACTGTATTGTGTGCTTGTGCTTACCACTGATTGATGCAATACAAATAGCCTTTTGCTAATTCATGTGCCATCTCGTTGCCTTTATGTGTGTGTTTGCTTTGTTTCGTAGGCTTACTCGCCCATTTCGAGTGCCGCACGGGGCCCCAACGATTACCCCCATGACAGTTGGTATTAGAGCAGGAGTTCCTACACACACTCTGGACCTTGCCTTCGTCCCTACATCAACACAATGAAGAGCAATCGGGGCATTGCCGATAACACACCGCATGGGCGGCTTCAAGCCCACGACTCTGATGACGCTCCACTTGACGAACCTACCAAGACACAAGCCCCAAAGGGGTGTACAACTAAAGCTAGCAAGCACGACAAATCAGTCGACCAACTAGCTACTGTGGACATGCGCCTCCTACGTTGCGAGGTGACAGTGGGAGAAACCCGAGATCGGGTTGATGAACTCCACCTCAACCTAGAGACGGTTGAGAATGCAGTGGTGGAACTAGAAGGAC
>NW_010729090.1:2056973-2067779 GCF_000365185.1 Nelumbo nucifera
TCGAGTGAGCTCATAAGCGTGTAAAGGTTAAGCACGAGATCCCCTCGATACTGTACTGTGTGCTTGTGCTTACCACTGATTGATGCAATACAAATAGCCTTTTGCTAATTCGTGTGCCATCTTGTTGCCTTTTTGTGTGTATTTGCTTTGTTTCGTAGGCTTACTCGCCCATTTCGAGTGCCGCACGGGGCCCCAACGATTACCCTCGTGACACAAGAGCATGGAATGGTGAAACTTTGGTGTTGCTCCCTCTTACCAAACATGCCTCTACGAGTATACATACACATCTCAACCATAGGTACAAGAATAGTTGGGAATTATACTAGTAGTTGGTAGGTCCATTTGGGGATCATCTAGGTGACTAACCTCCTCAACCACATCACAACTCACCTGTAGACCCTTATTCTTTTTGTCCTAATTACCACATTCGGGTTGATGCCATTGTTTTCCAAAATTTCACACAAGCAAATTATTTTTTTATGCAACTCTACGTTCGTTTTCCTACATGGAGACAACTATTCATTGGCCTGGATAGATAAAAGTCGAAATCCATTTGCTTGTACACATTTTTTTCACATCCCCTATAAACATGAGAGGTTAAAAACAAAAATTCATCATGCTATTGAACAATTCAATGAAACTAGTAATTAAATAAAATAATAATCTCACTTACTAGCCCCCCACCTTGTGCTCGGGGCAATGATGCAATGGGGGCACCCCTGTCATAACTAGACTTCTCTTTTATTGTGCTTTTCCACTAATGGTGTCCCACACTGTAAAGAATATGAAAGAACGAGCCGTTATTGTTAACAAATCTTCTAACAACTTAAACAAATACCAAATTGACATAGATATAACTATAAATCCCATGGACTCTACACATTTTCATGCATCCTCTTTAACATTGAAGGGAAAAAACACAAGATTCCCCACATTCACTACACGCATCAAATGAAACTACTTACCTAGACCCACCTCATGTGCCCACCCACATCATGAGTAGACGTTTCTTGTATCATGCTTTTATTGGTACGTAGTGTCTACACACTATAAAGAACATGAAAGAAATATCTATTATTCCTAACAAATCTTTATGATTAATTAAAAAAAATCCCAAATTGCCATTGTTATTAGTGTAGAACTAACTTTTGCCACATTAAGTTCCTTTATCAAGTGCAATTCATTCACAACTAATGTCAATTGTTCAATAACTTGCACAAGAATATTTTAATTATTCTTTAAAGTTCTTTTAATTAAAATTTCATGTTAAAGACAAGTATAAGTCTTACCATATCAGACATGAGGCCACTCAATGTATCAGTACATCTCGACCTCCAATCAAACTCCATTTCCCCAACTTGAAAATGGGGTCTCACATTGATGGAGCTTGGACTATAAATGGATGTGTATCCATACAACCATGCTTGCAAAAAAAATAATTCATTTCATTTATGACATGATAGTTAAAATAAAATTGATTCACTAAACTCCTCAACTACCAAATTCCTTATTTGGCTCTTAACCACTCCCAAACCAATTTGTCCTCCACCCTTTTTGGACAGTCTACATAACCTCCCCAATAACGAACTGCAGCTTCCATTTTTGGGACCCAAATTCACAACTTAGCAATTCAATGTCGATTTTGCAATAAGAGCAATGCCTTGCTTTAAAAATGAACTACTCCTTCACTCAGTTTAAAACAGTTGGATTCAGAATCCCATGACTCCACCAGTTGCCGAAGCAGTGCATTCTCTACAACTACATGAAGCACGTTGATGAAATATATAAATGGAGTCATAGCCAGTTCCTCCTTATGCTCATTTCAAAGATTAATCTTTCCTAAAAGATCTTTCAATCTTTCGGTAGAGCACCTACTAGGACATTGTAATGCCACCAAAACCCTACAGGTAAGCATGAGCTAATCATTAGTTTCGCAAGTATGGACACCAAATTGACAACATGATTGCATGCAACAATATAGAAATGGTGTTACATCAATAATGAAATAACCATCATTACCTACTTGCATTGAAACATTGCTATTATGGCCATATCTACCAACAATGCAAGTCAAGGTACTTAGGATTATATCTATTCATATATTCACATTAAATTATCAAATCACACTATAGTATTTACGGAGAAGTACAGATACATCTGATGCAGAATTTTGAATTCCAGCCCCCCTACTACTAGTCCTCTCCCCCCCCCTCCCTCCCCTATAAACCATATCTTGCCCATGAATTTGGCATCAATTCACGGTCAGGATGCATTCCCCCTGTACTATGGAGCTATAAAATTCTGATCTGAGCTAATTGGTCATTCTCCCTAGTATTTATCAATTGTGGAAGCATATCTCGTGTGGAAACCTACTCCAGCCAACCCCCTAATAAGAGTTGTTTACCTCAAATTTTCAAAGACGACAAGTCTGTTCCAAACTGGATAATATTCATTTTTTCCATTGCTTGAGCAGATCTATGGGGACATTATTGGTTAAGAGAGGAGTTAAGTCAAAATATCATGATTTGGTGGAATGATATGCATTTTGATGTTTCGGCAAACTATGTGTTAATAGTCTACATTGATTAAAGTGTAGCACACAAAGCACACAACATCAAATGCCTAAAATAATTGCTGATTTGGATAAGGAAGAGGAAGGTGGAGAGATAAATGGAACACATAAGAAGAGTAGGATGGTAGCTAAGGGGAAATTTCTTTCATTCACTTACCAAGAAGAATCTAAGTGGCGGCAAGGGTCAAGTATAAGATGGCCTAAAGTAGGTGAAAGCAACACTTCATTAATTCAAAACATGGCCAACACAAGAAGTAGAGCGTATTTAAGAACATTTTGCTGATTAAGAAAACAAAAAAGAAGGATTTGGATGAGAAGGAATGACAAAAGTAACTAGATTATTAATGACTAACTACCCCTTACTATAAGGCCCTGTTTCCTGGGTAAGTTCGTTATCTTTTTCACCTATTGCCAATTTTATCCTTTGAGCTTAAGTCCATGTGATACAAATCATACACATTGGGTCCCTTATTTCTACGGTTTCCCCCTTTTCTCCTTTTCTCCTGTAGTTGTAGATGGATTGTCATAAGATTGGGGGTGATGGGATAGAAGCCAACCCAGGAACCATGTAAACAACCATCTCTCACATTTTGTGTTCTCTGAATATAAACATGGATCCTGTATTCTATGGTTCAAGGTTCAGCGATAAAGGAACCAGAACATCATATAGATCTAGCTCTCACGTTTTTCAAACACAAAAAGCTGACATTCTTAAATTTATGTACCATGTAAACAACCAAATCATTTTCCATTCACTAAGTCTCAATCTTGGTATTTTCTTAATAACTAAAGATAACCCCAATATTTGATCAGCATATGGTCAGTAGGCCAAACCCTGTCACACTTCCCTATATAGGCATCGGCTRCAAACCTGTAAGAAAAGGGAAAAAAACATAAATAACTATATTGGTTTTCCCAGTTGCAGAATTTTCACTTAACAAGCTTAACAAATTCCATCCATATGAAACAAATCAACTTAATAGAAGACAAGGCTTGAAAATTAGGAGCTGAATCAACTCTACTTTTGTGCTTTACTCAAGGAGTGTGATTTTCTTAATACTAGTGAGAAACATAATAACCCTATCTAGAGAAGGTAAAGTTGGAAGTAGAGATTTCTTTGAAATTTTTCTGATAATATGTCAATGGGAATATAAGCTATGTCAATTTAATAGTTTCTTGATGGCATTCCATGATATTGGCACAAAGTTCAAGAAACAAATTGAGTCAAGCCACAGGCACACTCCTTGCCCCTCACACACCAACCCACTTGTCCATGCCCAAGCATTCCCAAACATGAACMTGAAACARTGGAAGCTCATAAAATAAGGTGCAAGTAGTTACTTGCTTTATGAAGAAAATAAGGTGAAAGCTCATAAATTGAGTAGTGAAACCAATGCTTGCATCCAGAATAAGGACTATAGATTTGAACATGATGCCTATAAGTTGAAGAGAATCAAGGTAGTGCCTATTGAGGAGAATAGGATTGTTGAGAAGATTGAAAATATGCCTGACCCAAAAGAAAACTCTGAACTAGACCTGTTTCAGATGTACGAGAATTTCCTGACTGTCTTGTATGAAGGAAATGACCTAAGGATGCAATTCAAACTAGTGGAACATATACGACACTTGCTGAAGGATGATGAGGAATTTTTATGGGAACCAATGGGTTTGTTGAGGCCCTTGTGCGGTTTTGGGGGTTGGTTGTTCATGACCTTAACGAGAAAGCTGTGGAATTTGGAGTTATGCCACTTTTCAACCTTGCCGTTGACAATAACAGGTTTGCACTTGTTCAATAGTTTTCTTGTTTTATTCAAATATCTACGTTGGCCCTTATCCATCTCATTACACACACACACAACAGCATGGCAATTGTGAATTGCACCATATCACAGTGAAATGGTTTTGTGTTTTCTTTGCTGTTCTCCTTGTCATTTTGCTTCCTGGTATATACACTATTTTAATGGATTTTAGTAGTAAAATGGATTGAAAAAATGGGATTTCCAGTTATTCTTCTCCCCTCCCGTACTCTTAGTAACTTGTTCTATCATGATAGGGATGAATCTGCTTTGGCTATTAGGAAGGACATGACCAAATCCCAGTTCAACCTGTGCAAAAGCTCTCAAATTGGATACCCAAGCTTCGTACATGCTTTTAGGTCAATATGCTGTGAGCATCTCTTAATAAAAAAAAAGACAATGATTTCATGTTCTATTTACCAAATAGATCAATTTCGTTTTAATTTTCTTTATGTAATCAAACATGAAAATTGTTTTTGTACAACCAAACAGAAATGTTACCTCAAGATCATTTCTTAAACAAGGAGAAGTTAGAGTTGTTTTCGGTGTTTAAGAAAAGTTCTTTTTAAACACTTTCTGCAAAATGAATAAGCCATTCTTCTTAAACAATTACTGTAAGAATACAAAGTTTTTCTTTTAGTGGGATGTGTGCATAATTTTTCTCTTCTTGGGGGAACTAGATGAAATTTCATGTTTCATGTTGTCCATCTTCCTCCTAAAAAAAATCATGTTTCATGTTGTCCATCCCATTTTGCATTAGTTTATTACTTTTGTTATTTAACTAACCATTTAAATTAATTTTGTTATTTCGTTCTATTCATATTTCCCATTTTTATTATCTACCTCTTTATTATTTTACTTTTATCATTATTTTTCTTATTTTTTGGATTATTGGGTTGCTTTACTCAATTTAGGAAACTAATCACCACATCTCCATAATTTTTTCCCCAACTTATGTTTAGAGAATTCAATTAATATTGAAAGAAGTTTGGCTGTTCAACAATCCCAACCCTTAACAGTAAGTCCATATTCCCCCTATGGTCCATGCAWCATCAATAGTTTTAACATCAAAACTGATGGTGCGTAATCTGGCCGGTCCTAGCTGTCAATGACCTTGCCTCTAAACGGAGCTACAGGGAACTTGAAACGGAGAACATGAGGAAACTCTGGGGGGAACCCGGTGAGATTGCTCCGAAGCTCAAGTTAGTATTCTCTCAAAGGCAAGATAAAACCAGATGGCGCAAAGTTCACATACCTTGCTCTTGGGGCGTAGGGAGTCTTTTATAACCACCTTGCGCACTCACTCCTAAGCTTCTGTCAGGTTGGGTATGATTATCTCTACGCTCCTGCCAGTTCGGGTGTCATCACCTCTGCTGGACAGAACCACCACTGCTCTCTTTGTCGGAGCCGTCTCTACAACTGGAGATGGCGATGGCAGGTGGCCGTTGAAGTGCGGCTGTCAAGCGTCAGATCCCAAGTCAGTCAGGTGCGCCGCCCTTGGATACGGACTTCCTCGGTGTCAAGTATGGTACGATTGTTTAGTTCGGCGTCCTGGAGGCGAAGTGCTGGAGTGGTGAGCGAGGTGAAGTCTTGAGTTCGGATAGAGGAGTGTCCCGAACTGCCATGGGGCAGGCCAGTTCGGGTCGTTGCCTTGTGTGAGGCTCGGGGCCTAAGGGAGAGCTCGGGCTCCTTGCGGGGACTTCGGGATCCTTGTAGGGAGTTCGGGCTCCTAGTAGGGAGTTCGGACTGCTGGTTCCTCCTTTCGGTGCTTGCGCCTTGGGCGCGCTGTTGTGCCGAGATGTTGCCTTTGCCACGTGTTGAGTGATTACGAGGTCGGGCCAAATCTTCCTTCATCAATTGCCCCCCACTCCTCGCGCTAAGGGACTTGGCCTGGCCCGGGGAGTTTGTGAGGTGGCAGGTGGATTTGTCCTGTACTTCGAACTTGTTTGGCTGGTGACGCGAAGTGCGCGTTTTGTCAAGATTTTTCCAAGTTTTCTCGAAAGCCAAAAAGACGGGAAACGCGCTAATATGTCTATGAACGTTGACGGACGTGATGGCGCGTGCGCTGCTAGGAGACGTGTCAGTGGGCATTTTTTTCAAATTTGAAAAGACACGCCGCTGCCGCCTTTAATGCAGAGAGACGTGCGCTGGCGCTTTTCAGTTTCTGAAAGACGTGCGGCCAATCACGTCTCGGTCTCAGGAGACATGCGGCCAGTCACGTCTCGGTCACTGGAGACGTGCGGTCAGTGCGGCTGCGGACCGTTGGATTGTCTTTGATCCTAGTCATTGGTTCTCGGTTACTGCGGGTATAAATGGTGGGGGATCCCAGTCATTGCCACTATCCCACGTTTTGCTTCTTGAGCTCGCGTCTCAGTTTCAGTTCGCGTCTCAGCTTCTAGCTCACGTTCACGTTCCCGTAGTCCGTTTGCTTCTTTCCGGGTGAGTACTTTCCTGTAATCCTTATTCTCCTTCCAATGTCTAGCTCGGATAGCTCAGACAGTTCTTCAAGGGGGTCAGATGCAGGTTCTACGAACCGAGCTGCAGCCTTCAACAGTCCTAGTGACCCTGAGGTAGAACTCAAGGAAGAGTTCGAACCCGTAGGTCGAGTTGCCTCGGGTAGTTTGGCGTCCTCCTCTTGTCGAGGTCGGATGTTGGACAAGTTTGGGCCTTCGACCATGACTCTCGAGGGACTTCATTCCCTTATCACCCAGTTCAACTTGCCTAGGGAGTATACCTACTTCATACCTTCAGACAGTTTCTCTTGGGAACACGGTCCTGATGAGATCGTGATATTCCGGGAGCAGCTCGCTGCTGGGTTGCGCCTTCCTTTCCACCCCCTCATTGTCAAGGTAATGAACCACTTCGGTGTTACAGTCGGCCAGCTTCACCCGAACTCTATTCATAACTTGGTGGGGACAATCTCCCTATTTTGCGAACAGGTCTTGCCTTTAGACTTGGAGATCTTCTCCTCCATTTTTATGCTTAAGAAGCAAGCGGGTCCCCTTCCTGGGCGTAGGCGGGCGTATTACCTGTCTCCTCGCCCGGGTTTTAAGCTTCTACACGAACTTCGCAACAAGGTCCTGGCATGGAAACAGGACTACTTCGGGGTGCGAAGTGAATTGGGGTGGCCGTTCCAAACCGGGTGGGGAATGGCTGCCCCTGACGCCGGTGTTACGCTTGATAAGGAGACGGCGAAGGGCCTCCGGCAATGGGCACGGCTTGGGCTAAAATGCCATCAGTATCTGATGGAGGCCAAGCTCATTGCGGCCGGTCTGAGTTCGGGTAGGTTCCTTACTCAGAGGTTTTTTGTTTTGCTCTGTTCTTTCATTTTTTCTGATGCCGAACTCTTTTTGCAAGTGTGATGGATTCAGAAAGGACTCGTGGTGGGCACCTGTTTCAAGGAATGAAGAGGAGGAAGCGAGTCGCCAAATGAACTCGTGCCGAGCTGCCCCGAGATGCGGAGCCCGAGGTACCTGACTACCCATTAGGGGATCCGCCCAGGGAGCCTGAGATGGCTCCTCCAATGCAAGAAGCGGCAGGGGCCCCTTATGCCAAGACTACTTACACGGGTGCTCCCGCTTACTCTGGGTCTACTTATACGCGAGCTGGGCCCTCAGGCTCGGGAGCCCAAGGGGAATTCAGGAGCATGTTGTCGCCGAACCATGCTCTTTAGAAGAGTAGGGAGGCCATTTACCCTGAGGAGGTCACGGCGTGGACCGATCTTCCTTTGAACCATGTGGTCTGTCGTGTTGCCACTCATGCCATGGTGGTAAGTCAGATTTCTTGTCGGGCTCTTTGCTCTTATCCCTCTTGTTGTCGTTCTTTTAATCACTTGTTCTTTCCTTTTTGTAGGTGAACTCTTCTATCCATGCCTTGGCGGCCCAGGTGGAAAGGAGCTCGAGGCAGGCGTGAGCTGCCGAAGAGGCTTTTCGTGCCGCTGAGGTGACTTCCCGAGTTGCTGAGGCAGCTGCTCGCACTGCTGAGGCGGCTGCTCACGTAGCACAGACCAGGCAGGCGAGGTCTCAGAGAGATGCCGAGGCCATGGGAGTTGTGGTGAAGCACCTGGCGGACCTGAGGCTGGGTTTGCAGCATCAGGTTGAATACCTTCAGGAGGATATTAGGGAGAGGACGCAGATCTTTTCTCAAGGCATCGAAGATGCCAAGAAGAAGGTCATCGATGAGTACATCACCTCGCCGTGCTTCGATGACCTGATGGTGGACTCGTACAGAAGGGGTTTTAAACTAAGCCGGTGGATGATCCGGAATACGTACCCCGAGCTCGACATTAGTGCCATATCCACTTCACGCATTATTCAAGAGATGGCCAACACCGCTGATGGTGAGCCGGATTCCAAGGTGAGGCAGGACCTTCGGGTGTTGTTGAAGTGCCTTCTGATGATGAAGAAGTAGCTCCGAGCCTATGGAATGTATTTTTTTTTTGAAATGTACACAGTATTTTGCAATGAAATGATTTTCTTTTGATTTTTGGTCGCTCTTTCCTCCGAATTGGCTGTATCGCCGAACTGACCATATGTCGATGCTCCTATTAGTTCGTTGTTGGCGCTTTGCCTGAGCTTTTAGTTTGCATCTTTGGCCTTTGTTCGTCCATGCCGAGGTCCTTGTTAGTTCGGCGTCCTTGCCCTTTGGCTCTGGTAGTGACTTAATCTACTTCGCTTGGTGATCTATAGGTAGTATCTTCTCAAGTTAACGACGTTCCAAGCTCGGGGTACTTGTTTTCCCTCTAAAGTTTCGAGCTCGTATGCCCCCCCAAGCGCTCTCTTTACTCGGTAGGGCCCTTCCCATTCGGTCCAAGTTTGCCCACGCCGGGCTCGGGTGCTATGATCTTACGGAGAACCAGGTCGCCAACGCGGAAGTTTCGCTTTTTTACTCTAGCGTTGTAGTACCGAGCTACCTTTTACTGGTAAGCTGCGGTCCGGATGTACGCAAGGTCTCTTACCTCGTCCAGTAGGTCGAGGTTGGTGCATAACTCATCTTTGTTTGTTTGATCGTCGTATGCTTCTAGTCGTAGTGTAGGTATTTCGATCTCCGTCGGGATTACCGCTTTAGTGCCGTAGGTGAGGTTAAAGGGGGTTTCTCCTGTGGCACTTTTTTCCGTGGTTCAGTGAGCCCATAGAACACTTGGTAGCTCGTCAGCCCACAACCCCTTAGCTCTGTTCATTACTTCTGTCTGAGCGTTTGCCTGCGGGTGTGCGACCGATGTGAAATTTTGCCGGATTCCCATATCTTGGCACCATTCCTGAAACTTGATATCCTCGAACTGCTTGCCATTGTCGGAGATCAGTGCCTGAGGTAACCCGAAGCGGCATACTATGTTCTTCCAAAAGAAGTTCTACACGTTTCGGGCTGTAACTGTTGCCAGAGGTTCAGTTTCTATTCACTTTGTGAAATAATCTACCGCTACCAATAGGAACTTCCTCCCACCTATTGCTGTCGGGAATGGCCCCAGGAGGTCGATGCCCCATTGCGCAAAGGGCCATGGACTGGTGAGGTACTTGAGGTCGGTGGTGGATTGATGGTGGATATTGGCATGCTTTTGACATTTGTCACATTTTCTGACGAGCTCAACGAGCTCTGCCGTCATCGTTGGCCAGTAGTACCCTTGTCGAAGTGCCTTTTGGGCGAGGGCTCTGCCCCCAAGTGTCCGCCGCACAGACCTTCATGAATGTCACGGAGTACGAGCTCGACTTCAGCAGGTCACAAGCAACGCAAGTAGGGGAGCGTGTAGGACCGTCAGTACAGCCGTTCGTCTATTATGACGTATTTGGCTGCCTGGCGCTGCGCTCTCCTAGCTGCATTGCAGTCCGTAGGGAGGGTTCCGTCCAGCAAGAAGCTCGCGAGTGGGTCGATCCATCTTGGCTCTGCTTCAAGGACGGGAGCGACCTCCTCTGCCCCACCGAGAATGCTAGGCCGAGGTAAGTCCTCTATGTACACGGTTCTCATGGTGTTGCGACTCGTGCTAGCTAACTGGGATAGGGCGTCGACCTCAGTGTTCTCTAACCTCGGGATTTGCCTGATGAAGTGTGACTGGAAGTTGAGTAGAGCCTCCTTTAATTTTGCCAAATATGCGATCATAGTGAGCTCGCGTGCTTTGTATTCGCCCGTAACCTGGTTGACCACGAGCTGGGAATCGCTGCAGATAACTATGTGTTTTGCTTTTACTTTTTGCGCTAGGTTCAGCTTGGCTATCAGTGCCTCGTACTCCGCCTCATCGTTGGATGCCATGAACTCAAAGCGTAATGCGTATTCCAATTTCGTGCCACCTGGGCCACGCAGCACTATTCCAGCCCTGCTGCCCTACTGGTTCGAGGAGCCATATACGTGAAGGATCCAGGGCTCCTCATCCCAGTTTGCGTTTAGTCTAACCAGGAGAGATGCCACACTAGCTGCTACTTCACGGGGTTCAGACTCTATTGGCTT
>NW_010729090.1:2072239-2213736 GCF_000365185.1 Nelumbo nucifera
TCCTCGGTGTCAGGTATGGTACAATTGTTCAGTTCGGCGTCCTGGAGGCGAAGTGCTGGAGTGGTGAGCGAGGTGAAGTCTTGAGTTCGGATAGAGGAGTGTCCCGAACTGCCATGGGGCAGGCCAGTTCGGGTCGTTGCCTTGTGTGAGGCTCGGGGCCTAAGGGAGAGTTCGGGCTCCTTGCAGGGACTTCGGGCTCCTTGTAGGGAGTTCGGGCTCCTAGTAGGGAGTTCGGACTGTTGGTTCCTCCTTTCGGTGCTCGTGCCTTAGGCACGTTGTTGTGTCGCGATGTTGCCTTTGCCACATGTTGAGTGATTACGAGGTCGGGCCAAATCTTCCTTCATCAAAAACAAACATCAAGACAAGTAAAATATAGAAAAACAAATTGTATAATTCTACTGTCAACGATCTAAATCATATAGTGAAGGTCATATGTAGCCAAGAATATCATAAGGAATTGAAGCAAAGCAAGAACAATATTGTTGATATGGATTAATAGATATAGGAGGTTTCAATAGGTTCAAATCAACCATTCAAGGGGATATCTGAGGATCCTTGCATCTCCAATTAAAGTCAGAAGCAAGAATGACACCTGTTTGTTGTCACTTCACAATGGGACGCCCAGATCTATAGCAATGGGATTACAAGTAGCATTCGAATTCTCCTTTTCTTACTCTTTCTTAAACTCTTTGATGTATACAGCAACCAAAAGAGTAGCTCTGAAACTGAAATCGATGATTGGGAATCTTGAAACAGGGGACCGCTCTGAAATCGATGTATAATGCTACGTGAAGTGGATCACTATCGTGAGGATGAAAGGAAAACCATCGGATAGTTGATTTCAGGCGAGATTACTAGATGAAACAGGTGTGGCTATGAAAATAGTAGTGGCTGCTGGATCTAGATTGACAGCGATAGATGTTGAGGATGATGTAGAGAGAGATAGAGGGAGAGAAGAGAAGTGAAAGAAGAGAGAGAGGGAAGAGAATGAGAGAAAGAGAAAGAGTTTGGGGAGGTCATGAAGATGATGAACTCTTTAGCAGTAATGGTGAGTTTTGGAGAAGGAACAGTAGAAGGGGAGAGGCTCTCGAACGGCGAACCTTTTAAGGGCAATTTTGATATTTTCATCTTTTCCCATTTACCCTCCACTCGGGAAACCAAACATACCCAAGTATGAGAAGGGAATTCACAATCCCATTGACCAAACTTTCCACCTTCATTTCACAAAAAACGAACGTGCCCTAAAAGATACTGCATATTGGTAATTAATTAAAGAGGGATGTATTGATGTTTCCTATTAAGTTCCATTAAAAAGCGTCTTATGTTCACAATTTGAATGCCACTTATACTCCATTCATACCAGGAAGAAAGGAGTAGTAGAGATCAGAGACTTTAACCTAGCTTTACTGTTGGAATTGTGTATAAATTACATGCTAAGTGGTTGCCATTATGACTTAAGGTGATGGATCTTCCACTTTATAGATAATTTGCAAACTTAGTATTGTAACAAAGAAGTGACCATACAAAGTTAGTTTCTTCATTACAAACTTGTATTTCAAATACATCTAAAGAACTTGTATTTCAAATACATCCTTCAATCACCCTTTAGACACACACCGAAACTTTCTAGACTTATTTTCTACAACAAAACCAACTCTAATTGTGTCCTTAATCTTTCTTACCACTGCCCTTCATTTCTTGTTATACCCTTTTTCCTTGATGCCATTTTCTTAGTTTGGCTGAAATGGGGAATGCAAAAAACGAAAAAGAAAATTAGGATCACTAATAATAATTTGATAGAATGAAGCACGAATCAAAGTCATGCACATAGACCTGGCATTGCTTTCTTCAATAATAGCAAGCCTCTTACCTTATAATTACCAATTGCTTTCTCATATTTGCGCTCCCTAGGATGATAAGATCTCAGGTTCTGGGATTTACTAGAAAGTGCAATTCCTATTGATTTCAATTTGAAGTTTATCCTCATTGAAAATAGTCTTTTTTTATTGGTAATATTGAAAATATTGAGTCTAGCTAGGTGTAAAGTGTAATTTTATTTGCACTAGTATAAATGCACATGTAATTTTATTTGCAATACTTCTGAGTCATCCACTTAGAATTCTTCATGGGCTTTGTTAATTTCACAAAGACTTCAATTCTGATGAAGATCCCAAGGCTGAGAAAAGGGGCAATAATCATGTTCCTGTCTAGGCCACTAGAAGTTATTGCCAAAAGAATGGGTTTCATTTTCATTATGAGCTATCAGGCCAGGCTTCAACAAATCCATGTACAAAAAAAAAGAAAATAAAGAAAGAAAGAAAGGCATAAGTACTCCAGCGTAACTAACTTTCAACAAAAGAAACCTGTTTCTGTGAAATTAAGTATTAAAAAAAAATACGAAAGAACAATTTGGTTCTCTGAATTCCTTGGGGAGAGCTGGAATTTGAAGATGTCAGCTTACGTGGCTAAATTTGAAGATATCTGAATTATATCCACTGCAAATTAGAGGTAATATTTATGATTCTGAATTTATGAGGTAGAGACTGTAATGTAAAAGAGGAATTACTCTTGTGAAGCTTCACAGGTAAAAGGTGGACATGAAGTTCTTAGCAATGTAAATGGCAAAAGAATTGGACGCTACTTGCCCACTTTTCTTGCTCAACAGAATGGTTGCAGCAACACAAGTGACTATCGAGGACCATATAGTGATTCTAAATGTGTGACTAATTGTGGTCATCCCTCTCAGAGATGGTACCATGTCCCCTGATCTTTTCTTCCGGATGATGAGAACACATTGACCTTGTTTGAAAAGATGGGTGGCAGTCCTTACCTTGTAAACTTCCAGATTATTACTGTTGGGGCAGCATGTACCACTGTGCAAGAGGGAAAGACATTGGAATCTTATGCCAGGGTGGTCGCACCATTTCAGAAATTCAATTTGCCAGCTTTGGTGACTCAGAAGGCACTTGTGGATCTTTTGTCAATGGAACTTGTGATGCCAACAATATTCTGTCTACTGTTCAGAATGCATGTCTTGGAAAGGAGAGCTGTTCTATTGAAGTGTCAAAGAATGCTATCGGAGCTCCCAATTGTGGTGGGAAAATCACCAGGAGACTAGCAGTTGAAGCTCTGTTGGAGATCTTTTTTAACTTTTTTCTTTTAATTCCCAAACAGTTCTTAAGTGTCTGATGTTTCTCTTTTCTTTCAAGTTGTTAAATGGTTTAGTTTATGTTTAAAAAGTTTAGAATATATTTTTCGGAAAAGTACAGATACACCCAATGCAGAAATCTGATTCCCACTGCACAGCTATAAACATTCAAAACGTCCAAAAACCACACCCTATGCACCCATACCTGTCTGTGAATTGACATCAATTCCGAGCTGACAGCTACCCCAAATGTACTTTGAACCTACAAATTCTGACACTGGGGATATTGGTCATTCTCCCTATATTTTTTGATAGAGTGGAGTGTTATTTGAAACAAATCAACACTTGAGCTCTAGTAATATTAATGATAAATTGTACTCTAGGTGCCCTTTCTTTTCTTTCATGTTTAGAACTATGCTCACCCAACCAACTGCAATCCAAATTCCTAACTTCTTGTACATACATGGGTGACACATTCAGTGGTTTGAAACTAGCATACCTAAGTGATCTCATATGCACAAAAAAGGATGAGATTAAATAATTGCAAATCTCCCCTCTTTTAACATCTTCTGTCATATCTAATCTCTCTGTTCTTTTTTTTCTTGAAAAGAATGCAATAGGTTGATGTGTATGCTAATTTTAGTAAGTCAAGCCTTCTGCATTGTAAATCTCGTATGTGAGGCCTATTAAATGATGAATGGTTCAAGTTCTTATATTTATATGAAGGTATGCTTTATGGGAGACTGAAGGTGCAGCTAAAGATCCACCAAATCTGATCCTAGATTTCCCTCTAAAATCAGTGTGCATTGTATAAGCACAACAGATGAAAATTTTGACAAATGTTGCTCATGAAGCATTTTTTTTTTTTTTTTTGAAACAGGTAAAGTAAGAATTTCATTAAGACAAAACATGTACAACAAGGAGCTGTACACAGGGATTTATAAAAACTGCACCAGCAGAGCTAGACCCCCAAACCCTGATTTGCAAAAAGACTCCCAACCGCCAAAAAGCAATTAAAATTTGTCCTTGAAAACATTGTTTCCTGGTTAGCTCATGAAGCATTTTTAGCATGCTGAAATATATTTGTCTGTGACTGTTTAGTGAAATGGTAAAGTCCAGGGTTGACAACTGTGAGCACATGGATTCAAGTCTGAAAGTGGCAACTACGTGCAAAAATTGCCAAATGTTGGGGCCTTTATCCAGTCCACCATTCACTAGATCTTAGATGGCTGGGACCAGCATTGGGTAATGGCCCTTAACATCTTCAAATTCTATCAATCTGGACCATGGTTGTAAAAACAAAATATGTAAATGCTATAGACATTATGTTCAATATATAGTTTCAAAGGTGTATGAGATAATGCACAATAATGGTACTAGGCAGTCAACTAACTCCAACAATCAAGTCATAAAATAAAAGCCAAGAGTCTAAGGCTGCATTTGGGATTCCTTATTTTAATGGCTTATCTCCTTTTTACAGTTAAAATGTCCTTGTGAACACTGAACTTTTAATTGCAAAAAGAAGGTAAGTCCTTAAAATAAGGAATGCCAAATGCAGCCTGAGCACCTCTAATTGAACATTAACCACAGGGCCTTCACATGAAAGACCCCCCAAGAGTAGCTCAACTGCTAACATTCTTATATTCTTCTTCTTTTTTTTTGGCAGATTCATTCTTATATTCTTCCACCACAAGTTCACTAGTGAATAAAATTTCTCAACCCTAATGTTTTTTCCTTTTTGGATTATTAACTAGATGGAGCATATCAAAGAGCTTTATTAAAGTATCAGAAAAATGCATAAATAGAATAGAATCACCTAGTTAGTCATAGATTGAACAAACAAGATCCAATAAGCCAATCAAAGGAAGTCAAATAAAACCAAATAAATAAAGATAAAGCAAGAACAAGAGCCATCCCAGGAGAGATGCTCTGCATTACAACTCTTATTCTTTTAAATCTCTAGCTAAGCTGTCTGCTAGAAACTTCTAGGGAGTTTGGAGATCTCTGAACAAACTGAAAAATGTAGTCACTCTAGATGCTAATTCCTAGCCTCTCTAACATGATAAGAGAACCCAAGGACTGTTGTACTTATCCAGCCAATAACCCTGTTGATTTTTAACAATGGGCAGACTGTAGACTCTGACCAATTGAACTTATATATTTATTTATTTATATTCAGTTTGGATCGTTGTCCTTGCTATGGGGTTCACTAATCCAATACATGCTACTTGGTCCTAGTTTGGACACTCTTGGCACAAACTACAAAGGAAATGGACCATTACTCAATCTTGGTCCTATTATCTAGGGAGTGGTAGACTGGATACATACCTAACCTGTGGTATTTTTTGTACACAGTTACTTCTTTCAAACTCAAACTTGCATTTGCCATTGCACTAAGCAATGGCCCTAAACAATGAAAGAAATTGTATTAGAAAAACCTCACCTTTTTTGTATTTTTAACTCATGCTACTTTCATGGGATCTCTAGACTGATAGTAACTAAAAACCACATCCTACTAGAGAGATCTTACTTTAGTAATATTTTCATGTGCCATTCCCATGTTCTCCTATGACTCTACATTGAAGCTGTGTTTGGATTGTTGCAGAAATGGAAATGAGCAGTGTAAAGGACTTGTTAGATCTACTTCATTGCTACAAGTCAAAAAATTGAGTCTAGAGAATGTGGAGAACAATGGACTTATAGCCATTTTCCATTGATTCAATGAAAAATGAAATGCCTGGGTTGTGGTCATTCCCATTATTCCATTATCCATTGAATCACAGAACCCTTTCTGCTTTTCCATTTGCACATCGCACCATAAAGACAACCTAAGAGAATTATACTACAGAAATGTCATGATTAGGAAAATCCAATTAAAGAAATGTCACCATTTTAATACTATAGGGAATAAACCAATTCCTAATACCTAGATGGCATTTCTAAAGTTCCTAGTCTGCCAAATTGGATCAAAAGCATAGATCAGGACAATGAAAACCACATAAGCAATACCTTTGACTAGCCAAGGAAAAATAAGTGGCCAGAAAGACAGGTGGCACAAACAATGTGGATTTTGATTCTGGCTAGCGAGTGCAGTGGCCCAACCTTTAGACCAGTTAAATCGAGAAAATAAAAGTTAATTATTAAATTGAATATTCAGAAAGTAGCTCAATATTTTGAAAACTGGAATGGACTAACTGGATGAACATGTTTCAATTATAACAAGATGTCAAGCTCCCATGCTGGGTTACCAAAAACCAGGAAAAAAATTGCAGTCTATTCAGGTTGATCTAAGAAAACTGGGAATCAGGACCCTTTTACATTGAGTTTGCTGACTTCTCTAAACCCTCTCATATCTTCTGGTTTCTTCTTTCATGTGTCATGGAAATATGCCAAGTAAATAGCCCATACAGGGGGAATAAAGCAATTATCTTTATGCGCACCAGAAAAAAAAAATCATGAAGCCAAAATGTTAAGAAAAATATCATCAAGTATAGAGAAAGAAAAAAAATCATACCTTCGTTCATTAATCAATTGAATATACTACATTTTAAAATTCAAAACTACTTGGTGAATCAAAAAGATGATCATATTTTACCTTGGAATACACTTGTTAAATCAGTAATCTCATGCTTGTACCTGGTTACAAGCTTATCTCGAAACTATTTTACCTTGGAATACACTTGTTAAATCAGTAATCTCATGTTTGTACCTGGTTACAAACTTATCTCGAAACTTCACATCAGTCATTAGTAATGCACTTCCAAGGGAAATATTCTTTCTCACAAGTCCCTTTGAGAGTAGAACCTGAATAAGAGATATTCTTGGAACTATCCTATTTTCCAAACTAAGGCTAAATATTACTGGATTTCTAGAAAGAACTGAAGGCTTCAGGTTCAATTTATTCATGAAGAAATCCAGCTTAGCCTTGATATCCTCCTCCGAGGTAGATACGCAATTAGGGCTCCTTCTGAACAAGCAAAGTATCTCATCGTCTGACCAACCAAAACTCTTGTAAACTCCAAGTTTAGCATCCCATGTAGCCGTGCTCATCCCTGATTTTATATTTAGGGCTTTGACAAACATTGTGCTTGAGGGATCAAAGCCCATTTCACATATCTCCTTCACAATCTCTGTAAACCGATCGTTGTTCTGAGTTAGTCTACCAGGACACCACATGATCATTTTTGAGATATTGGACTCAGGCACACCATGATCTCGCAATATATCAATTTTGGGTGCCAACGTTCTGAGAACATTAAATTGAAGAATCCAGGAAGCGCTGTTGCGGTGAATGGCCAAGGCGACATTATTGTCTGTGTGAAGTAAAGTCTTGAGAAAGTTCCAAGAAGGAGTGATTTGTTTCTCTAAGCTCCTCGTGAGGATGGCAGGGTCTGAAGTGAGCAACTTAGTGATATTGGGGCCTGATACTCCAACCTGTCTGAAAAACTGAACTTTAGGCTCAATTGATTTTACTGGGTCGGCTAAAAGTAGCAATGGACGCTTAGTGATTACTTTGGCGATCTGGGTTTTGCTGAACCCGTGGGTTTCAAAGAATTTGAGCACAGAATCTGGTTTCTTTTCATCTTCCAAATGAACTTTCTTTGCAACAGAAAGGGCTTTTTCTGATGAGAGTCCACAAATGTTTACTAGGTAAGAAACCGTAAAAGATGAATCCTTTTCAGAATTTGAAATGTGAGAGATGGATTTGAGAAACGGGTTTTGAAGATATCTAAGAATTGGTGTTGAATCCCTTCTTCTGGCGACGTTAATACATAGTCTTCTACGTAAAAAACCAAACATTGTATGAGATTGACTGAAAGAGGAAAAGAAGGATGCGCTGCCGCTTATAGAACTTACAGTTTCGTGGAGTTGGCGCCTGGGAGGATTTTGAATCTTTGATTGAATACTCTCTCTGAAGTCTGAATTCAAATGGGTCTTCGTTCTCTATTCGCAGACGGGTGAGATGTAAGAACCGTTACAGCTTACAACCAGTGACTCAGTGAGAACCCTAAACAATAGACAAACCAAAACACCAGAACCGGCTATACATCACACGGGAACATCGAAATCGAACTTTCAAGGTAGATAAAGTCCAATGCCATTTGGATGTTGGAGGTCCAACCGTCCAGAGCCACTAAGTACTATTTGATAAATAGTTGTGGCCTTATGGGCTTCAATGGGCTTAGAGGCTTGGAGGTAAACCAACCAAGAGCCATATGGATTGAGAATTTGAGATTAAGAGATCAAATTCAACAAAACAAAAGGGTTATTACCTACAGAAATAAGCAATATATGAATGATGTCTCTATGACAAGGGATCGGAGATACTTTTTTTAAGAAAGAAACGGATAAAGTTTTTTTTTTTTTTTTTTTTTTGTAAAAGAGGAATGCATTAATTATAAAACCAGTACATGGAGCTTGCTAGATGGGGTTTGAAACCCCGCTGCGCCAGCTTGTGAGCTGCACTATTACAATTTCTGTTAATGCCCTAGGTTCAGCCTGTAAAAGTTCACAATGTTCAATCCGGACTCCGGAGAACCCTTCCAAGCAAGAATTTCCCTGTGTGGTCACGGGCAATTATCTCTACCGAAGCTTTGTCATTTATGCGTCTGTTTGGCATCGATGCTGTTGCTCCAGAAAATAGTAACACGTTAACGCTAATGTTGAAAAAAATGGTGTTCTAGGAAATATCAATATGTTTAGAACCGTTTTTTCATAAAAAATGGTGCTCTAAGCCATGTTTTAGAAATCGAGAAGGCATGGTTTGGAGTAACGCCGAATTCAACGTTTTCTCAGATTGGGGCTCATTGCAGCCAATAAGGACATGATGTGGTAGTGACATGGACTTCCTATAATGGGTACCAGTGCTGAAAATAGAAAGTGGTACCATAGCAACACGCCATGTGTTTTCTTAAATTCTATAAATCTCCTTTGTGTTTTGATTAAAACAAAAACTTTCTGTGCATTAGTTTCTTATTCTTACTAATAAAGACGTTAAAGTTAATGAAATTCCCCCTTTTATTGTTAATGTATTATCATATATAATTTAAAATTTGGGTAAATTACAAAGACCCCTTGTACTATGACCATGAGACAAAGACCCCCTTCCATTAGCTTTACATTGAAATCCATCATTACAGTATTTTTAATCCCCGTATTACCCTTGTAATAACTATTAATTGGGAGAAAAACATTGTTTATCTCCCCCAACCTCACATACACGAACAACAACGGTGGTAGGTGTTGTAGGGGCTCCTCTCTTCCATTTGCAGGCTTCCTGCACCGTTTCCTGGGCCTTCGCTCGTCCATTGGGCATGGACGGTCTTCCTTGCATGATGCTTCAACATCTGAGTGCTCTGATTCTATGGCACTCTGTCGAGTAATCATAGGAGACTTTGAAGTTGTCTCAGTGAAATCAATTTGTCTCTGTGCTTGCATCTGTTTCTGAAATGGGTTCAACCGAGTGTCTTACCTGATCCCATTACAGTGGCCAAAGGATCGATGGGAAGGCTCGACGTTGTTATTGATCATAAGAACAGTATGCCCAAGCTTTTGCTGATTGTTTCCAGGATTTTGCGGGCTGATAACCTCAGCAATTGGCCCTGGTTATACCCTGAAACCATGAAGGCCCAAACCCATGAACACTCTTCCTATTGTTAAATGGAAGCCTATTCCCATTGTATACATCCCATTGCCTCTCCTTCACCTTTGCAACAACGAGCCTTTCACTGTGCAAAGAATGAGACCGAATGGGATTCAGATTTTGACCAAAAATCTTTGGGAACTCATCTACTCGTTCCACGGTCTTGGAATCTGATGCAATTGCACTACTATCTTTCTTCTCATTGGAAACTGGTAACAGTTTGACATGGATAGGGAAGGTAGCGGACTTTGAGAACATGGACCTTACTGTCTGCAACACCTCCAAATTCTCAGATTGATCCCAATTCAGCCACTCCAGTATCTGTGAGGATAAGAACAACAGTCTGGAGCCCAACAAACCTCGCAAGGAACGATCGGACACAGTAATTAGGTGATTTCAAGGTATCCGAAACCCATAGGTACTTCCCTTATCCAAACACTTTACCAGGAGCCCCCTTGATAAGAACCCACTAGACGACATGCTCTAGGAACTCTTGAATCAAGTTGTTATGCACACCTAGAAGCTAGAAAACAAGCTGTAGTTGATCAGATTATAACCTTAAAAAAACTAAGTCCTTAAAGAATCCAATCTTGAAGACGCCATAAAGGTTGATCACTCCCTTGATAAGTCAAGATATTGTATTCTACCAAAACACAAGAAGGCAAAGCTAAGTTTGCTGAAAATACCATTGTATTATTGATGATTTTCGTTTTACATAGTTGTGGCCTTTATATAGGCATGTAAACATCATTATGTTATAAGGAAACTCCTAATCTTATAAGGAAACTCCTAACTAATGATTATCTTATCAGGAAATACCTAACTGATGAGGATCCCTTTAATTTAGGAAAACAAATCTGCTTTGAAATATGAATCATTCTAAAAGACTACAACTAATGACAACTAAGCATAGAAAAGTCAAAGTAAAACATAAGAAAACAAAACAAGTCCATCAATACATCTTAGCATGCGAATTGGGCATTTTCTTATCATGTCCATGCGCCAAGCCCATCAAGCTTTGTTCTTCAAGTTCTAAGCCTTGCACATCGTCTTGCACATAAAGATAGGTGATTATCCTTAGTGAAGTTTTGGGAACTGCTAAAACAATCTTAGAATCTTGTAGAGCAACATTTTTGTCACGCACTTCCATGATTAAACCTTGTAGAGCCTCTTTCATCCTTTTTGTCCTTGCCCTAGTCATTGGACCACCGATTCCTTGCAAAGGATCTTGAGAATATTTGAGACTTTTAGCTTGAGCCATTTGGCTAGCATCTCGATCTCCATTATTCCCTCCTTCCTCGAAAGAATTCGTCCTCGAATCACCTACATCAAACAAAGATAAATCAGCAACATTAAAAGTCGCACTAACATTACCATAGTTGCTTGACAAATCTAGCTTCTAGGCGTTATCATTGATTCTTTCCAAGACTTGAAAATGTCCATCTCCCCTAGGCTACAATTTTGATTTCCTTTGTGTAGGAAACATCTCCTTACGCATGTGTACTCAAACCCAATCTCCAAGTTCGAAAACAACCTTCAAACGCCCCTTATTAGCTTGCTTAGCATATTGCCCATTCTTCCTTTCAATGTTAGCCCAAACCTTGGCATGTAAATCTTTCACAAAAACTGTCTTTTTCTCACCATCAAGATTAGCAAGTTCATAGTAGGCAAAGGTAAAATATCCATAGGAGTTAAAGGATTAAAGCCATAAACAACTTCAAAAGGAGAAAAACAAGTAGTAGAATGAACAGATCAGTTATATGCAAACTCAATATGTGGCAAACACTTCTCCCACTGCCTTAAGTTCTTTTGAATGATAGCACGGAACAAAGTAGTGAGTGTCCTATTAACTATTTCAGTTTGACCATCCGTTTGAGGATGTGCAACAGTAGAAACAAGAGTTTAGTTCCTAATTTATTCCATAAAGTACGCCAAAAATGACTTAAGAACTTAACATCTCTATCACTAACAATTGTCTTAGGCAAACCATGCAAACGAACAACATCTTTAAAGAACAAGTCAGCAATATGTGTTGCATCATTGGTCTTAGAACAAGCAATGAAATGAGCCATTTTACTAAACCGATCAACAACGACGAATATGTTGTCCTTACCACTTTGAGACCTTGGTAACCCTAAAACAAAATCCATAGAAATATCAATCCAATGTTGGTTAGGCACTGGTAACGAGGTATACAAGCTATGTGGTTTAATCTTAGATTTTGCTTGCTTACACGTAATGCACTTATCACAAACAGATTGTACATCTTGCTTCATAGTAGGCCAATAAAAATGCTCACGCAATATATCTAGAGTCTTTTGTACACCAAAGTGCCCCATCAAGCCGCCTCCATGAGTTTCTCTAACAAGTAACTCACGAATAGAATAAATAGGCACACACAATTTATCTTTCTTAAACAGAAATCCTTCATGCCTATAGAAATCATTAAACACACACTTATAACATTCATTTCATACTTGGCCGAAATCAAAATCATTAGCATACAAGTCCTTAAGCAATTCAAAACCAAGTAACTTGGTTTGCAAAGATGTAAGTAATATGTACCTCCTAGATAATGCATTAGCAACAACATTTTCTTTTCCATGTTTGTACTTGAACACATAAGGAAACGTTTCAATGGACTCCAGCCACTTAGCATGCCTTTTATTAAGCTTACCTTGGGATTTCAAGAACTTTAAGCTCTCATGATCATAATGTATGATGAATTCCCTTGGCCACAAGTAATGCTGCCATGTTTGAAGAGTCCTCACTACTGCATAAAGTTTCTTGTCATAAGTAGGATAATTCAAGGCTGCCCCACTTAGATTTTCACTAAAATAAGCAATTGGTTTGGAATCTTGCATCAAAACAGCCCATATTCCAATTCCAGATGCATCACATTTTACCTCAAAAGCTTTATCAAAGTTAGGCAAACACAACAAAGGTGCATTAGTTAGCTTATCTTTCAAAATTTCGAACGCTCGATCATGCACTTCATCCCACTTAAAAACAACATTCTTTTTAACAAGTTCATTCAAAGGTGCAACAATAAAACTAAAATCCTTAACAAACCTTCGATAAAAACTTGATAAACCATGAAAACTTCTTACCTCGTTCACATTCTTAGGTGTAGGCCAGTCCCTTATTGCCTTTACCTTCTCTTCATCAACACTAATACCCTGTGAACTAACAACAAATCCAAGAAACACAACAAATTCCATGCAAAATGTTTACTTCTTAAGATTAATATATAATTGGTGCTCTCTTAATACACTGAAAACATCATGCAAGTGTTTCACATGCTCATCCAAATTTTTGCTATAAACTAAAATATCATCAAAGTAAACTACCACAAATTTCCCTATGAAATCACACAAGACATGATTCATTAATCTCATGAATGTACTAGGTGCATTAGTTAAACCAAAAGGCATTACTAACCACTCATACAATCCATATTTAGTTTTAAATGTTGTCTTCCATTCATTTCCCTCTTTCATGCGAATTTGACAATAGCCATTCTTTAAATCAATTTTAAAAAATAAAGAAGAGCCATGCAATTCATCAAGCATATCATCTAATCTAGGGATATGATGTCTATACTTAACTGTAATTTTGTTAATGGCTCAACAATCCACACACATACGCCATGTTCCATCTTTCTTTGGGACTAAGATGACAGGAACTGAACATGGGCTAAGACTCTCCCTTACAAAACCCTTTTGCACCAACTCATCCACTTGCCTTTGTATCTCCTTTGTTTCCTTGGGATTAGCTCTATAAGCAGGTCGATTTGGTATGGCGGAATTGGGTGTAAAGTCTATTTGATGCTCAATACCTCTTAAGGGAGGTAATCCATGGGGAATCTCCTCGGGAAATAGGTCATCAAACTCCTGCAATAAAGACACAACAACACTAGACAAAGAGGGGGGGTTTAGGACATTAGTAGAAAAGTAAACATCCTTGTACATAAGTACAAGTAGTTGCTGCCTTGCGATCATGACACTCTTAACCTCGTTTTTTTAGCAAATGCACTCATTCCCTTACTTTTCTCTCTAAATCTCCTCTCGGCCTCACTCTTTCCACTTGCATTTTTTTCTCGGTCTCACTTGCTCTCTCTGCTTTTGTTTGTTCACTTTCTTTCTTTTTCTTTTCTTATTGCTCACACTTTTGTTCTTCTCTCATTTTTCACTCTCTTGCTATCATAATCTGATCTTCATAAGCTTGCAAAGGTTTAAGAGGGGTTAGTACAATAGTTTGGTTATTCATTACAAAAGAATAACGATTTTTATACCCATCATGTGTAACCTTCCTATCAAATTGCCATGGTCGGCCTAGCAAAATATGACCAGCATGCATTGGTGCCACATCACATAGAACCTCATCCTCATACTTGCCAATTGAAAAGGAAACCAGAACTTGCTTGGTTACCCTCACTTCTCCACATTCATTCAGCCATTGCAATTTGTACGATTTAGGATGCTTTATGGTATGTAAATTCAGCTTATCCACCAACAATGTACTAGCAACATTAGTACAACTTCCACTATCAATAATCATAGTACATACCTTATCCTTCACATGACATCTTGTGTGAAAAATATGCTCACGTTGCTCCTCATCACCATCATCCTTAGGCTGTATACTTAGGGCTTTCCTTGTAACCAGCAAATCACCATGAACGGGTTCTACAACTTCAACATCAGAACAATCCTTCAATGGTGGCATCTCATCCTCACTTGAGCTAGCACTTTCTATTTCCTCATTCTCCAACACAATCATAACTCTTTTGTTTGGCCATTGAGAAGCAATATGCCCGAAACCATGGCACCTAAAACACTTAACATCACGCGACTTAGAAGACATTTTAGTTTTGGTTTTACCTTTATGAACAGTAACCGAATCCTTTTGCTTTGCTTCCTCCTTTGTTTTTGAGACAACCTTGTTGTTCTTCCAATTATGTTTCCATGAAGAACCAGATCTGAACCTTTTTAATTTGATTTGCTTCTCCACTTTAATGGATTTGTGCAATAGCTCATTCATTTCCACATAGTGTTGTAAATCAACCACATCAACAATCTCCTTATTTAGGCTGCCAATAAATCTAGCCATTGTTGCTTCTCGGTCATCTTCTATGTTTGCTCTAATCATGGCTATCTCCATCTCTTTGTAATAGTCCTCTACACTCATGGAACCTTGAACCAGCCCCTACAACTTTCTACGCAAATCTCTATAGTAATGGCTAGGTATAAATCTCTTGTGCATTACCAATTTCATCTCTTCCCATGACCGAATTGGCCTCTCTCCATTCCTACGCCTATTGATCACCAATTGGTCCCACCATATGCTTGCATAATCTATGAACTCCACGACTGCTAGTTTTACTTTCTTCAACTCGGAGTAATCATGGCAATCAAATACGTGCTCAATCTTTCTTTTCCACTCCAAGTATAGTTCGGGATCATTCTTTCCTTGAAGGGTCAGAATCTTCATCTTTATGCTGCCCAAATTGCTATATCTTTTGGAAACTGCCTTCTTGCCTCGTCTAGAACTTGATTCCTCCAAATCTGAATCATCTTCCTCTTCTTCTTCAAACACATGTCTTCTAGTGGACTTAGAAATAGATGGGGATTGCAAATCATCCAACCTCGCATTCAACTTTCTAAATTGTTCATTAACAACCCTTATGAATAATTTCATGTCAATCTCTTGTGGTTCTCCTTCAATGCTCATGGTTATAACCTGCAAAAGCTCGCTGAAAATAAAAGAATTTTGTTCCTCACCTCTTTTTTTTTTTTAGTTCCTCACACTCCCTCACATGTTTGCAGTCAAATCAGATGGTTATCATGATCTCACATCTCTTTGCTTTTTTTTTGTTCCTCACACACTCCCTCACGTGTTTGCACTCAAATCAGATGGTTATCACGATCTCACCTCTCTTTGCCCTCTTTTTTTTTTTATTTTTTTCCACTCAAGCCAGCCCCCTTTATGTTCTTAACAGAATCAAGATCAACAAATCTCAAGGAGTAATCAGTTAGATGGTGGAAATTCTCAAAATCATAATTTTAAAAACTTAATTGAGGCAAACAGTAGAAATAAGGAAGGAAAAAAAATTCAATTATAAGAACCAAAAAATAAGAAAACTTCAAAAGGAAGCAAAAAACATGCAAAAGAAATCACTAGAATATGGAGCACGAAATTAAATTAATTTAGATACAAGAATCCTTATTTGATAAGGATTAGTACTAATTAATATAGTAAGACAGTTGTTTAAGGAAAAGAAATCCCAACCCAAAAAGGATTATACAACTAGCTCTTGAATTAGTCAACTAGTCAAACCCAAAAAAAAAAAAGAAATATGATCTTGCAATTCAAGAAATCCCATTCATGTTGGGAAAATGAAAAGAAAATCAGATCTATAATCTAACTCCTCCTCCTCCTTTTTTTTCCGAATTGGATATTCTTTTCTCTCTCTCTCTCTTTTTTTTTTTTGCCAAAATAAACACACAAAACATAATTGACTCTACTAAAAAACACAAAGAAGTCGAATGGAAGAATTCAAGGAAATATGCAAGGACAACACAAGAAATGCGCAAAGATCAGAGAAAACACAAAACAAGGATAAGCAAAGGATAAGTAACCTGTTTCTAGAACCAAGGCTCTGATACCAAATGATAAGAACCCACTAGACGACCTGCTCTAGGAACTCTTGAATCAAGTTGTTATGCGCACCCAGAAGCTAGAAAACAAGCTATAGTTGATCAGATTAGAACATTAAGGAAACTAAGTCCTTAAAGAATCCAATCTTGAAGACGTCACAAAGGTTGACTACAAGAAGGCAAAGTTAAGTTTGTTGAAAATACCACTGTATTATTGATGATTTTCATTTTACATAGTTGTGGCCTTTATATAGGCATATAAACATCATTGTGTTATAAGGAAACTCCTAATCTTATAAGGAAACTCCTAACTAATGATTATCTTATCAGGAAACACCTAACTGATGAGGATCCCTTTAATTTAGGAAAATAAATCTGCTTTGAAATAGGAATCATTCTAAAAGACTACAATTAATGACAACTAAGCATAGAAAAGTCAAAGTAAAACATAAGAAAACAAAACAAGTCCATCAATACATCTTAGCATGCGAATTGGGCATTTTCTTATCATGTCCATGCGCCAAGCCCATCAAGCTTTGTTCTTCAAGTTCTAAGCCTTGCACATCGTTTTGCACATAAAGATAGGTGATTATCCTTAGTGAAGTTTTGGGAACTGCTAAAACAATCTTAGAATCTTGTAGAGCAACCTTTTTGTCACGCACTTCCACGATTAAACCTTGTAGAGCCTCTTTCATCCTTTTTGTCATTGCCTTAGTCATTGGACCACCGATTCCTTGCAAAGGATCTTGAGAATATTTGAGACTTTTAGCTTGAGCCATTTGGCTAGCATCTCGATCTCCATTACCCCTCACCCTGAGGAAAGAAGAAGAACATGGAAGCAAGGAAGAACATCTCCGTGCCTGTGACGCTGTCCAAGCCAAATGCATAGCTTTCCTCATCGGAACCTCCAAAGAAAGTGTGAAACTTCTGCAGGACCCTCTTTCTCATCTTCTATTGAGTTTCATCTTCAACCCGAAAGCTTAGGTTGTGGGTAGCTTCGAACTCTTCCCGTTCCTTCAGCTCTCTATTGGGAGGGAGGACTTCAACAAAAACCCAGCGTCACTGTAACAACTACCACCACTGTTGTTTGTGTATCGTGAGGTGGGGGAAGATGAACAATGTTTTTTTCCCAATTAATAATTATTACAAGGGTAGTATGGGGATTAAAAAATATTGCAATGGTGGATTTCAACAAAAACTAAGGAAAGGGGTTTTTTGTCTCATAGTCAGGAGGTCTTTATTACAAAATAAAGTACATGGGGTCTTTGTTACAGACCCCATAATACGGGGGGATCTTTATAATTTACCCTTAAAATTTCTTTATCCTTTTGCTACTTTATTATGCCTGACAACATTTAGAAGAGTATTTCTCTACTCTTCTCAGATGAAGGTAAAAATGTTGAAGTGAAATTTAGAAAAACAAATTTAATTTTTTAGATATTTTAATAAATGTACATTTAAAGAAAGTTGGTTAAGGGTAAATCTAATATTTAAAAAAATGCATTATATCAATATTTTTCATATGAAAAAATAGGTATTTACACTTTTTTTTTCAAAAGTTTAAGGAAATTTTTGTTTGGGTCAAAACACACAGGATTGTTAGAAAACTTAAGAAGGGATGATTTTATAGTTTTCCCTTTTTTCCTAATTGTGATTAACTGATGAAACAAGGAGGGCGCATAACTATATGAAATAGCTAAGCTTTTCCTTTTGACTTTTGTTATTTGAGACAAAAAATTACTATTGATATTTTTAATTTGTCAATAAATACCATTAAGAATGCTAAAAGCATTAAAATCCACAAGTAATCTCTCCTTAAATCTCTAATTAAAATCCCATGGAGCGTCTGGTTTCTAACAAGCAAATTGAATAATTTTAACAGTAGGAGATTCAAAGTCATCGTGACAAGTAATAGCAGCTAGTGGAGTGCGGGTGTGTCATGTGAGGGAATTCCTTTATCTCCTATGACTATAGTTATGGGCAAGGTTTTTAAAACCGACCCGGAGAACGAATCGGTCAGGGGTTCAGTTCTTGGGTCAAACGGTTTGAACGTTGGCTTGTTCTGACAAAACAATAAAAAATAAAAAAAATAAAAAACGGTTAAAATCGTTGCAACGGCTCGAATGATTAATCGCCTAGGTCAGCGGTTTGCTGACCAAAATCAATGATTTTTGACAAAAATCCCGTTTTGGAGAAAAACGGAACTAGTCACTTGACCGGTTCCCAGTTTTTCTGGTCTGACCATCCGGTCCGGTCCGATTTTGAAAACCATGGTTATGCGTATTACCTATAACTCCAAATTACAAACAACCAATTCATCTAGCAATGAGAAATTGATTCAGTTGAGATTACATAAATTGTTCATCACTTACATCAGGACCATTGATTATTTTTTCTTTCACCTATATATTATTAACTAGCTCAAGTTGCTGAAGGCCCTAATTAAAACAATCATTTTATTTTTAATATGAGAAGGGATGGAATGGGAAAGGATGGGATGAGAAGGGAAAATTTATTTTCTTATTTTGACATTCTGGTGTTTGATTGCTGAGAAGGGAAAATTACTATTCATCATCTTCCTTCGAATTCAAACCAATGGCGTGGACGAAGTGAGTTCCAATCTCCCCCTCACTAGTAAAAGAAGAATGCCCAAAAAAACTGAGATGCTAAAACTGAGATCCATACCTTGATGAAGTTATTGATCTCCCCACCCATTCCTTGTCCGGTTCGGTTTTAAAAAATGAAAACCTTGGCTCATACTACCTTAGCCGAGGGTCAATACCGCACCATGATCTAAGGGTGTCAATGGACTGGTATTGGATTGGACCCTGTCTAGTCCAAAATTAATTTGGATGGATTGGACAGACCAACAAGATATATTGGATCGGAGCAATCCGGTCCAAAAATATTTATTAGATTGGATTGAACCTGGTCTGTCCGTAACAAATTTATTTTCGATTAGGTTGGATTAAGTCAATATCTGATCCAATGATATAATATAAGAATATATGTATCAATGAACCAGGTTTGAGTGAAACCAATTTGAATCAAAATGAATTTGAACAGATTGGATAGTCTAAAAATTAAATTGGACTGGTCCAAATTGATGCCAAACATTCATTGGATTGGATCTGATCCATTTATAATAGATTCACGTTGGACTGGATCAGATTGGACCAAAATCCAGTCCAATTGACACCCCTCTATGTATGGGCCAATGCGCTAATGCTAATGCTGATCAAAGCCTAGTCCGTAAATAAGCTACAGTCCAACCCAACTCTGCCAACCTTGAGGCTTGATTTATTGGGCTTTGGGCCTTAAAAGCTGGAACCACCCACAAAGTAAAATTGTAGGTGGAGTCTAATTAATCTAATTCCCGTGGCACTGACTGTACCGCGCAACCGCAAGTCTTTATCTAGCAGGATTTATACTCTTATCAAAGGTGGATTTGGAGCCGTTATTAGCGGGACTCCAAACCGCATTGCGTCTGGGACTTTCCCGAGCCACTTAAAATCCTAATTAATAAATAATGCAACTCATAATTAATTTCCTAACCTTTCAAAAATCCTGTTTACATTACCCAAACTAAAACGTTTTCAGACTAATCCTGCCCAACTACAAATCTCTCTTTCTCTCTCTCTCTCGTCTCTTTTTGCTGTATGTGCTGAACTAAATTGTAATTCAAGAAGAAGTAGGAAATGGGAATTAGAAAATTCTAATAAAATTTAAGTATCTTCTTTCAGTTTTACACTCTTACTGCATTATAAAAACTCAGTAGTCAGTAGTACTCTCCTTCCAGTTCCAGTTTTTGATTAACTCACTCTTCGTCCCTGCCTTCTGCCTTCGTCCACCAATCCGCTTCAAGATGTCGCTCATAAACTTGAATACTCATATGACCACTCGGGAGCCATGGGATCAAGATGGTTTGGATAAGTTCCAAATCAAATTCCAGTTTTTAAAGAGTACCACATGGCTTCTGCAATCGGGGGATGAGGAAGGAGACGATGCGTTGGCGACGATTGAGGTGGAATGTCCCAGAATCACCAAGAACTTCTCCGTTTATCCTTGCTGCTTAATCTGCGACGTCAATCGTCCAAGGATGGTATCTACCATGCTTTCCGAGATGGGCTTCTCTGAGGCGGCGAAGGAGCTCCTCGCACCCAACATTTCTTCCTTCGCTCGAGAGGTGGCCATTGCTGTTTCTAATGGAGCTACCATGCGGGTTGCTATCGTCCACGTATTGCAGACGCTCGGTGAATGGTACGACGAAAATGCTGCCATAGCCGCAGCTTCGAGGGAATCAATGGATGCCGGCAACGGTGCCGGTCGTTTCGGAGCTGTCCCTGCGTCTGCGTCAGCCATTGAAGCGTTGGAAAAGGTGAGACTCGACGTCAACGGCAACGGTGTGGATTCCACTTCCACCATGCCCTCGCGCTGTACCATTTGTTTGGAAGAGCTTCCAATCGGGTCGCAGGTCACTCGGATGCCATGCTCTCATGTCTATCACGGAGGTTGCATTGTTAAATGGTTGGAGACCAGCAACTTGTGTCCGTTGTGTCGTTATGAGATGCCTAGAGCTTGAGGAATATTAACACATTATATTGATTTTTCACGTCAAAACAAACAAGTAAATGGGTTCTGAATTAATGCTTTATTTGTTTGTTAATTAAACCAACAATGTTAAGGTGCCGTAAATCTGATAAACACAGTTTTGTACTTTTATTCCAGCTGTCAGGAATTTAACTTATTTATTTATTAATATCAATAACAAATTAAGTATATATGATCAAGATGTTATCCAACTTCCAAGTTCCAAAACACATGCTGCTTCCATGCAAAGAGAGTGGAAAGATGATAGTTCAGTGACACCCAGTGATTATTATACAAAATTGCTAGTTTGGATGGTATTTATTATACAAAATTCCAAGTTCCAAAATATAGTCCAACCCTTTCTTAAAACAAGTAGAATCTGTCCATGAAAACGCGAGGAATGGAATGGGGTCCTCTCTACTTCTCTTTTGCACTTCAATGTCCACTACAAAAATGGACACTGTTCTCTATTAAATATTTTCTTTCCCCTCTAATATGAATATATTCCATGGTTTTCAAAACCGGATGACTGGACCGAAAAATTGGGAACCGGTCAGACGATCAGTTCTGTTTTACCCCAGAACCATTATTTCACCAAAAATTATTGATTTGGTCAGCAAACCCCTGATTTGAGTGATCGAACTATTCAAATCATTTGAACCATTTAACAGTTTGAACCATTTTTTTTGTCAGAATGGACCATCTGTTCAGTCTAAACGATTAAACTATTCGACTTGGGAACCAGACTCCTGACCGATTCATGTCGAGTTTGATTTTAAAGACCTTGATATATTCTCATATATGTGGATGGACAAAGGAGGCCGACCTCCACATCTTTTTTTTTTTGGATGTAAGTTTTGTTTAATAGGGGGCGGAGTAACAGTGAATCAAAGGTGATTGTGGGTCTTTCCCACTCAATCCTTCACCCGATTCAAACTCTCATATTCTCTACAACATTTCCTTCCTCTTTCTTTCAAGGGCCTAATCTTTTTTTTTTTTGGATTTTGAGGATGCAAAAATTGCTTAATGAATTCCTTTTACATTTATGTGGGGTCGTACGAAAAATTTATTTTCCATGGGTATCATCTATCTCCTAGGGGTGCAACTTAGGTAGGCTCAAACCGAGCCCGAATCAGCCCATCTCAAAATTTTACACGGGTTGGACTTAGATTTTCGACCCTCGGGCTAGATTTGAGCTTTAGAAGTTGGGCTTTTTTATTTTTAGGGCCGTGTGGGCTCGAGCCTAGCCCTTAGATAGCCCAAACTCGACCTGAGCCTGACCTAACTATACACATACATACATATATATATATATATATATATATATATATATATATATATGTTTGTATGTGTATGTAATTTTAGAATGGGTTCATTAACCAATCCAAGCCCGAGTCCAACCCAAGTGCATCAAATTACAGTGTCGGCTGAGCTCATATTGGGATGACCTTAAGCTCGGTCCGAGCTCGGGCCTTAAGCCTAAATTTTAGGGTTGGGCCTGAGTTGACCATAAACCCGGACCAATTTGCTTGACTTGCACCCTTATCTCCTAGATGTATAAGAAACTTTCCCAGCTAGGGAGTACGAGTGGCAAATGGGTGGATCGGGTTGGGTTTGATAATGGTTGAGTACCAACCCACCCATATTGCATCCATATTGACCCACCAACCCACTATGACCCATCATCAATCTTTGTTAATGGGTCACAACCCATCCATACTAACCCGCTTGATCCATCCATATTAACCCTTATCCACCCTTCTCCTTCTCACTCTATCTAACTAACTAATATCCCTTAATTGCTAAGCTAGCCATAAATTAATTCCATTTCAATAGATTTTTATTATCAATATTTTTATTATTGTTTTTATATAATTATGTATTCTTTATTTTTTTCTTCTTTTATTTCAAAACCATTTTGCTCTTGGTAACCAACAGTCCTCTTTCTTTTTCTAATCTACAGGGAGAGAGCGAGAGAGACCAAAGGTGGAGGAGGGTTGCCACTGCTACTATTCAGGATCGTGAACTAAAAGAAGATGAATAGTGAACTTGGGTGTATTAGGGCGATATTGAAGAGAGCGATAATGGGAAAGAGAGAGGGAAAGGGTAATGGGGAGAATGAGAGAAAGAAATGGGGAGAAGGGACTATAGAAGAGATGAGGTTGTCGCCGCCTCTTTGTTAGGTGTCGAAGAGAAGAAGATGATGAATAGTATATTAGCCCAAATTAGGAAACTTTATGTTATATTTATAGGTTGTCGCCGCCTCTTTGTTAGGGTTAAGAGTAGTTTAGTAAATTTGGGGAATTTAGTGGTATTTTGGTAATTTTAGGAAATTGGGTCAAAATAGGTCTAAGGAGATCGAACTGGGATTCTAATCCAATGGTGGGTGTTTTGGATCAATTATCGGAGGGTTAATATGGGTCTGAGCACAGAGAGGGGTTTTACATGTGTGGGTTGATGAGATTAGTTGAAATAGAATCTTTTTATATAAATGTGCAATCAGAGGTATTTTTGATTGAAATTTGGTAGGGCGGGGTTTTTAGTCATTTTGAGTTGATTGGTGGGGTCAAATTAGTCCACTTGGGTAGGGATCAAGCATATTTGGAATGGGCTTAATTTGGCCAATCTAGGGTTTTGAATCGGAATCTTGGTGCCATGGAGAGATAAACAAAGGTGTTTTGGGATGAAATTTTACAGATAGGTATTTCAAGATGTTTGGGATCTGATGTAAATGTCTTATTGGTTTTAAAGGGCAAGGATCACAGAAATTCAAGTCAATAAATGGATCTGAACTGAAATCTCGGCTCGATGAAGGAGTAAATGAGGGAAGTTTGGTTTGAAACTTTACAGGTAAATATTTTGGTGTATAGTGTGCAATCATATGGTCTAATTGGTTTAGATGTTTTTGGATTAAGGGGATCTGAGTTACGGAGCTGCATATTAGTAGTAAAGTGAAAGTATTTATGATTTTAGCTTATGCGTAATGAAAGAAAACAATTCATAGTAAAAAATGGAAAAAATAAATAACAAAAGATAATTGGGGGGTTCTCTGAGCTGCATATTAGTAGTAAAGTGAAAGGATTTGTGGTTTTAGCTTATGTGTAATGAAAGAAAACAATTCATAGTATTGGAGGTAAAAAGTGTAATGTAAGAGAGAAGAGAACAAAATTAAATGAAAGTACAAGTGTGTCAAGAAGAGAAAATTTAAAGAAAGAATAAAGGGAAACAATAA
Organism: Nelumbo nucifera; assembly: GCF_000365185.1. Next base: position 2,096,512 of record NW_010729090.1, read on the forward strand.
TAATGTAATAGTCAAGGGTGTAATAAGAAAATTACTACTTATATTTAGTAGTTATTAGATGAACGGTAATAGGTGAATCTAGGCAAAGGGCATGGTGAAGGGGCCGTACTTGCAAACATGCAACTGGAGTAACCATAGCAATAAGACAAGTCATTTAGAGGTGTAAAGTGGGCCGTGCCAGGCCGGTATTGCATAGCCTGTGGGTGGTTCATGCAAAGTGCGGGCTGTGCCGTGTTGGCCCATGGGTCATCATGGCCGTGCCACCCTCCCCAATGAAAATTCTAGGGGTCGGCCAGGCATGGCCCACGACCCAGACCCGTGCAGGCTTGTGCCATGTCACGGGCCTAGGCCGAGCCGGACTGTAGATTGTGCTGTGGGCTTGGGCCATGCCGGGCTTGGCCACAAGGTGGGCCTTGGGCCTGGGCCGAACTGGGCTAGACTGAATGGATTATGGATATCAGGATACGAATAATAACAAATTTATGATTATCAAGAAAATAAATAAATAAAAGTATAAAACAATTCAAATAGGAATTTAAGAATTTTATTTCATTTAAATTTGAATGAATAATGATACAAATTACAAAGCATACAATTATACAAATATTGAAATTATGAAATACACAATGGTTGGATACTTCATAAATCATACTTCATATTTAGATGAATGAAATATGAAAATTGAATAAATTAATAAAAATAAAAAATACAATATAAACTATATAGTTACAAATTGAAAACACAAAATTGCATTAATAGCAAATAAATTAAATAAAATTAAAACAAAATTTATAATAATTTGAAAAAAATAAAAAATTGTGGGTTATTTGTTAAAATTTACAATTTAAACAAAATTTACATATACATTATGATGAAAGCATTTACACACACTTTCATTATCTGCTTTAGGTGAAAAATGAAATATCCGGTGTATGTAGTAGTATCATGCCCTCCTTTGTCTTGTAATTGTAAAGTTGTAATCTATATTCTGCATCATGATTCATGGCTGCATCTAGCCAACCCTGGTACAGTGGTAGTGTGGTACCTGCAGGTCCTACACTGAAACAATTAAACAAGACTCTGATGGAATTGTAGCCTGTAGACACTGGAGGGGTTAGTAGATCACTAATCACGTGCCATGGCGGGATTGATGGTGAGAAATGTTCTTTGACTTCTCCCAATATTTTTAAAATTTATTTTCCATTATTTCAAAAATTCATTTAAATTGTAGCTTATTTCTTCTTCCTTCTCATGTGTGAGAAAATGTTTGGTCAAATGGCCAGTACCACCCTTGCTACAGTAACTAAAGTCTTTTCTATATTTTTGGCAAACTACTCTTTTCCCCTTCCCCTCAACATCCTCTCTTTTAAATATTCTCCAAATTGGGCTACTAAACTTGGGGTTTTGGGAAGACCTAGCCATTTTTTTCAAATTCTAAAAAAATAAAATTAATTTAATTGGACTTACCTCGGATTGTTGGTTCAGAATCCCAACTTGATTTCAACAGTTAAAGCCTTTCAACGTGACAATGTCTAAGATTCCAAGCCTCCCAAATTGCTAACTTGGAGAATCAGACAATTAACTAATCAGAATATGAGACTATCAGAGTTCACTCAGATTGCAGAGAGTGTATGAGAGACTAAGAGACAGAGAGAGTGAGAGAGGAAAAACTAAAGAGATTAAGATAATAACTTAATAAGAGAATTGTTGAATGTTGATTGTTGAATTGGTGTGATGAGAAGAATGGTGGAGGATAAGGCTATTTATAGGAATTGAAAATAATTCAATTGTCCAAAATACCCTAAAAACTAACTATTTTTTAGTTATTGGGAGGGGTATTTTGGTCATTGTAAAGTTATTTATAACTTTACCCAAAAAGCCCCCCTAAACTAGTTGTTATATAGCTGTTGGGGGGGCATTTATATCATTTTTACAACCCCTCGTAAGCAAAATACACAAATACCCCCCTAATATGTCTGTTTATAGCTGTTGGGGGGTATTTCTTAAGAAAACCCCCCCCCAAAAGCTGAAACTAGTCGTTGGGCCCCTTTTTTTTTGGGGGGGGGGGCAACGGGTATATTCTGGGTGAGCCACGATCGGCCCGCTACGGGCCCCATGGGCCATAAGCGACACTGTCGTGCTGTGTTGTACCGACCCATAGACCTCAAACCCCTGACCCAACACGACACGGACCTTCGTGCCAGGCCTGGCACGGCCTGTGGGCCTTCATGCCGTGCCGCATCATCGGCGGCCCATTCCAATTTATACCTCTATATAATTCCAATAAGAGAAAGAAAAGGTATCACTAAAATGAATTAAATTATAAACAAATAAAAGAAATAAATGGTAATCATTATAAATGATTCATATACGTGGAATGGAACTTTCTATAGAAATGCAAATAGCGTCCAAGTACCATATTACCAACATTAAAGCTAAGATGCTTAGCATTGATAATAATAGCAAATCATGCATTTTTGATAAGTATGGTTGTGACGTAAAGTTGTAATGAGTGCAACCATGGTTGTCATATATTCTTGGTTGGGCGTATTTTGTGTAATACAATAAGCAAAGGGTAAAATTGTAATTTCATGGGTAAAACGGTTTTAGTGTCATGGGTAATAGGTATTTGAAAAGATGTGTAGTGAACCGGAGTGCGTAAGCAGAATTTTAGGCAAACTAATATATTCTTAATTATGTAATATTTTGATTGTCAGAGTTCATTTTTATGGTTTTTGCTTGAAAATTTTGAATTGTCCAAGGCCCTGTTAGTTTGTAGGTAAGTTACTTACTTGGGTAAATGCAATTATCTGGGTAAGTTTTTCCTGGGAAACAATTACCCGAGTAAGTGCATTTATCCATGTTCTTTGATTTTTCAGGTAAATAAGGTAATGACCATTTTAGTCATAAAAATCTATTATTAAAAGGGGCAGTTTTGTCCCATTCAAGTGTTAGCAACTTTCTCCCAAGGTGGGAAAGTTATTTATCTACATAGGAGATGGGTATTTTTGTCCCATTAAAGTGTTAATCTGAAAAATGAACATGAGATTCTTGGTCAATTGGAAACTAAAATCCCATTGTCCAACTTTCCCCCCTCTCAAAATCCAAAAGAAAAAAAAAAAAAAACGCCCCCCAAATGGAATTATGAGAGTATGAGAGGGTATGTGAATATATGGGTGTATGAGAGAGTATGAGAATTGATGTAATGAACAAAATGAGGGAGGGTAAGGTATTTATAGGAGTTGGAATTAATTTAATGGATCAAGAAACCCTTAAAACTAGTTGTTGGAAGGGGTATTTTCTCCTTCTCCCAATGCCAAAATACACAAGTACCAGAAAGCAAATAGCAGTTGTGTGTGTGTGTGAGTCCCAATGGCTATAATTTTGGCAGGCTGAAGTGGCTCATTTGGGTTTATCGTGTTGTGTCGTATTGGCCTACGAACCTCAAAACCCAAGCCCGACACAGTCCATTTTACAATTTTACCCAATATGTAATGATTAAATAATAAAAATACATATAATTAAAATTTTGGACACATTAATATCAAATATTTGAAAAATTAAAACATGTGTAATAAATAAGAATTATTTTTAGTAATGATAGAAATTGAATGCAAAAATTAAGAAAAAAGAGAGGGTGATAGTTGAATGCTTTTTTTGTATTGGATTTGGGGCAAGGTGGGCTAAGTCCTCTCTACTTAATTTTAATTTTTTGTTTGATAATGATAAATAAAATTTAAAGGTGGCCACCCTTCCACGTTGAGTAAAGTTTGAAGATAAAAAAAAAAAATCATAGGAGCACCTGACTTTGCCAAATTATTTGCTGTGTCATTGAAGCCCCTCGGTAATGGAAGAAATTGAAGATTGTAGGACCTGAAAGAGGTAATGATCCAAGGTTCTAAATATTGACATAATCATAGGAGCACCTGACTTTACATAATGTTAGTTACAAATGCTATTTGCATTTAGCTTAATGAGTTGCTTCAAGGTTCTAAATATTGACATAGGCCGATACGCCCTGTTCCAATGCTTTTTTTTTTTATGTTTTACTTTTTTTTTTCCAAATCAGTTCAGAGGGGCTGGTTTAAGGCCTAGCTACCCTCTGAACTAGTGGCTGACCCGATACAACCCCTGTAAGGGCATATCGGGAAGCTGCCGGCACGATATGTATTAGTCGATACGTGTCAATACTTTGAACCTTGAATTGCTTTGGTTTACATTTATAGATTTTGTGCTTTGAAGATTGTTACATATTGTAAGTTAAAAATATTGCTATTTGATTTTTTTTTTTGAAATTTGATAACTGTTATACCTAAAATTGTCAAATAACGTAACACTAATGATTGCCAAATAATTATAAAAAAGATCAAATATAAATTAAAAGAAATTACCATTATTAGACATAAATTACCAATATTTATAAAAAATTACTAAAAATAAATCAAAAGAAATTATCACAAATTAATAGACTTTAGGATAATTACTTGATAATTATCACAAATTGTCAAATAACGTAACACTAATGATTGTCAAATAATTATAAAAAATATCAAATATAAATTAAAAGAAATTACCATTATTAGACATAAATTACCAATATTTATAAAAAAATACTAAAAATAAATCCAAAGAAATTATCACAAATTAGTAGACTTTAGGATGATAATTACTTGAAATTATCAAATAATATAATCCTAAATACATTAAAATAATTTGCCAAAAATTACCATAAATTAGTAAAAATGTCCAAAAATAGCCACTAAATTCCATAAAATCGATAAATTACTATAATTTACCAATAAACTATCATATAATAAATATAATACATTAGTATATATTTACCAAGAAATAAGTCTATAATAGAAATTACCAAAAATTAGTAGAAATTATATAATAGAACTAATTTCCACTAATTGAGCAATAAACTATCATATAATAAGTATGTATTGACCAAGAATTCTCATAAATTAGTATAATAGAAATTACCAGAAATTAGTAGAACTTAGCCAAAAATAACCACTAATTTCCATAAAATATTACATTTACCAAGAATTATCATAAATTATTATATAATAGAAATTACCAGAAATTAGTAGAACTTAGCGAAAAATAACAACTAATTTTCATAAAATATGATAAAATATATAAAATTAGTATAACTTTGTAAAAATAACCATTAAATTCCAAAAATTCCTAAAACTTAAGATGATAATTACTTCAAATTATCAAAAATTATGAACCTAAATAAATTACAATAATTTGTCAAAAATTGCATTTCGTTTTCTCATACATCACATGGGTCCCGCTAGTTTAAAAGTGTTGTGATGATTATATCACCGATTGTGGTTAGTCTTAAGACTGAGTTAATGGAAGGGTGTAGATGCAACACAAATTTTAGGGGATGACAGTTGTATTAGCATAAAGTACGGCACTGAACCACAACTATCAGAAAGTACGGGGGAGGTTTCAGAAATTTACGCAAAACATTTACATATATTTCCAAAATGTTTTCAGTCTATTTTTTCACTTATAGATTGGGTATTAATCTTTTTTTTTTCTCATTTTGTTTAAAGGTATTTGATAGATTCAAATTTTCAGGAGTATTATTGTTAATTTTGCTTTTTCAAATAGTGTTGGTCTATCCTTCAGAGAGAGGGTATCAGGTGGTATGATCCCTGTTGCTTAAACTATTGTACCCTATTTATTATAATCTCTTGCTTTCACTCAGGAAAAGGACCGTAATGGCTGTCGCTAGTGTTTGGATATTGGTGTTATAATCGGATTCATCCAACTCAGATAGTTTTACTTTTGTTCCCTTTCCTTTCAGACAATATCCGCCTCTCTGTCTCTGTCCCTCTCTCTCTCATATGTATTGTTTGTCATTGTGAATTTGTGAATTAGAAGTTCACAACTTGCTAGGCTCTACCTCTCATCTACTGTCAGTAAGAACTGCATCTCTTATCTTTCTATCCATCTGAAGTTTCATATTCCCTTTACACTTGAATTTCCCTTTGGTACTCTTATCGCTGAAGTTTACTCGTTTTCGCTTGACACCTTACTTCACCTCTTGTCATCTTTAGTTGGATTTTAGTTTCAGTACACAACTCTGAAATCTGAACTTGAAAACCCAATTTACTATATACTTTGGCCATCTGTTGTTGCTTTGTTTTTTGCTGACGAAGGAGACCTGATTCTTGCATATATACTGGATTGTTTTCATTACCCATTTCTTGAATCCAGACTCCATCCAAGCCCAGCTATTTCTTCCTTCTTCGTTCTTCCAAATCAATAAAGCCATCCATGAAGGATGATCAAATGGCCATTCCTCACTTGTTCAGATGCCCAATTAGCCTAGATTTGTTCACAGATCCAGTCACTCTGTGTACAGGTCAAACCTATGATCGATCCAACATTGAGAAATGGCTTGCAGCTGGAAATCTCACTTGTCCTGTCACAATGCAGAGGCTTCACGATCGTTCCCTAGTTCCCAACCACACCCTTCGACATCTGATAGACCAGTGGCTTCTTATGAACCACTGCTTCGACCCTGATCATTTAAAAGCCATCGATCCTGACCTCTCCTTGGTTCCTCTGAAGCACAACCTTGAATCTAATGAAGTAACCTTGACAACTAAGATAGAAACGCTAGAGAAACTCGGAAATCTGTCCAAAGATTTGACATGGAGGTCTGGCTTGATCCAGTTAGGCTTCTTTCCACTACTACTGCGGCTGTTATTCGTTAATACTGGTAGTCGACAATCAAACCTCGTCCAAGATGATTCAGCATTTGCAGAACAAGCTCTCACTTGTATTTTGAATATGTTGAGTTTCAGCCAACTGGGTTATCTAGATATGCTCAAAGAAGAATCTCATGTAGCTTCATTCCTGGTTTTACTAGACCAGGGCAATACCAAGGTCAAGACCAGTTTGTGTCTCATGGTGGAGGCAATTGCATCGTCTTCAGAAACCAAACAGCTTTCTGTTATGCTTGGAAAAACCCGAAACCTCTTGCAAGGACTGGTTATTCTCCTACATCACAACTCTGAAACATCCGATGCTGCAGTTAAAGCCATATCAGCTCTGTGTTCTGTAGAATTAAATCAAGAAAATGTTGTCGAGGAAGGAGGGGTGGACGGCCTAATAGCCTACATTTCGACTGGCAATACACGCGAAGCATCAACCGCATTGGCCACGCTTGAGCTTCTGTTAGGACTAGAGAGCGGCAAAAAAGCAGCACTTAGTAACATTCATGCAGTAAATGCTCTGGTTAAGATGGTTTTCAGAGTATATGATCGAGAAGGCAATGAGAGTGCAGTCAGCACTCTGCTGATCTTATGCTACGACTCGTTGAGGGTGCGGGAAGAAGCATTAAGTGTTGGAGTCTTGACACAGCTGCTACTGTTAATTCAGAGCCAGTGTACTTACAGGGCCAAGAGTAAGGCCAAGGTGTTGCTCAAGTTGCTTAGATCCATGTGGGCTGAGGACCCAAGCGCCTGTAAAGTAGTCCAACATGGTGTAGTCGATCGATGTCTGTGTTAATCTGTTTTAATTTTCACTGTATGTGGAAAATTTTCTGTAGGGACTACCTACTGTTTATTGCCTGTACTAGAGGTTTCCAGTACTCTTTTCTCATTAGTTATACAATGTTGTCAATAATCACAATTTAAGAGATTGCTTATGAATGGAGAGTAAGAATCGGCAGAAATTAAAAAAACAAAAAACCCGTAAGTGAATTGGGTGGGCGTCTTTTCTTTCAATTCAATTTAACAAGTAAGCTTAATTTTACTCAAAACACAGACACAACACAATCTGGCAACGGTCCTTTCTAGGCTGCAATACTCTTCTGGTCTGCCTACGTACACTTTTCTGAAGTTGGTTGTGAATTGAGAGGGTAATAAAGCTTAATTTATTTCTTAACTGCACGGCTTGCTAGCCAGTTCAATAATTTCAGGTAGAATGGGTTTCTTTGGAGTTGTCTCTTTCTTTTGAATTGTAGTTTTGGATAAGATTCCCATGATAGACATGGCAGAAGCAGGTACGTACACAATTCAAGAGAGTTTATGTGCTGGGAGCTCTTCTTCCTGGATTGCAATTTCAATAGAAGGCCCTGGATGAGCCGCTGCAGCATCTTTGAAGACAGTGACAAATGAAGGAAATTGCTATGTTAGGCCTAGTGGGGTAAAGATTCTGATTAGTTTGAGATAAAAGGCCCCCGTAAACAATATCTTTTGATAAGTGAGTCAAGTGACCCAATAAACAATGAGTTATCAGAGACCAGTCCTAAAGGCATCCAACCGAATATGCAAATGCAATTATTGTTAACATGGAAGTAAGGTAAACCAGGGTAATGTGAGGCCTTAGGAGAAACCCAGATTTCCTACTCACTTTTCCTACCCACACTCTACCTTCTGTGAATTGCAGCCACACGTCTCTCAATTCATAATAGAGATGATGTGTGGCTGCAATTCACGGCGGTAGAGTGGGTAGAGAGTAGTGAATAGGAAATCCGGTTTGCCTTAGGAGGGACTCAAACTTCTAAAAGTCAAACTCAATTGATGCTTTCATTCCTGAAATAAGAACTGTTTTGATGGTTTCAGATATAGTTGTAAAGTGGATTGGGCCGCCCATGGGTTGGCAAGGTCTGGTCACCATAGCAACCGGGCTATGCCAAGCCTGGCCCGGCCATACCCCTATACCATTTTGGGCTAGGTTTTGAGGCCTGAGGGCTGACATGACACAGAATGAAAAACTGGGTCATTTCGGCATGATTCGTGGCCCATCATGGTACGGCCTGCGTGCCAGCCCAACACGGCCTGCATGGTGGCCCGACACGAAGTTGCCACGTGATGAGCTGTGCCGGTTCACCCAAATAATATAGCTGTTTGGAAGCACCCCACCCCCTCCCGGGGCTATTTTTCACTTTTGGAGGGGTTTTATATAGAAATACCCAACGGCCATAACTAGATAGTTTTTTGTTTTTTTTTGGGGGGTGTATTTTGGTTTGGGGAGGAAAAATGACTTAAATGCCCGCGAAATAGTTAGTTTGGGGTAGGGGTGCTCACTGTTCGATTAACCGAATCGTAATCGAACTGATCTGATCAGTTTTTTAAATATGTAAATCGAAACCAAACTGATGCAACCGGTTAACCAGTTTATTAGTTAACCGTGGTTTGATTTTTCGGTTTTCTGGTGCTGGACTGCTGGTGTCGTTGGTTGTTGTTGGTGCTGATGGTTGCTGATGAGTGTCACCTAAATGAGAGTTTGAGAGGTGGTGCGGCTGGCGTGTGGCGAAGACACAGAGAAGAGAGGTGAGAGAGAGAAGAGAGAATTGACAGAGAGAGAGTTGGTGCTTGCTTGCCAGACTGGTTGGACTGTTGGTGCTTGCTTGCCGGTGAGGCGACGACTGTCATTGCCGTGCTGGTGGTTGGCGCGGGCTGCACGGCCTCTGGAGTGGAAGAGAACTGAGACAGCGAGAGAAGAAAACTGAGAACTAAGTCAAAGAAGAAAACCAAGAGAAAAAAAAAAACTGAGAGAAATGAGAGAGAGAGCTGAGAAAAAGAGTTAGCAATCTCGGAAAAGACAAAAGAGGATTGGCAGTCTGCTAGAGGTAGACTGCTAAACTTTCCATTAAAACTTCAAAGGTTTAAATTTCAAAAAAAAAAAAAAAATGAAATTTGAATCTGAAAGTCTCTTAGACTCATAGACTGCAGCTAATAAATCGGTACTGTAGGCGACTAGGTGCCGAATAAATGGAAATCTTTTATTCAATTTTCAAAAAACCAAAAAAATATAATATATAATATATATAACATTATATTATTTATATAAATATATATTATTGTATATATTGATCGATTCGATTAATTAATGGTTTTTTGAATGGTTAACCAAAATCGAACTGAAACTATCGATTTCTTAGGAATATTAAACCGAAACTGAACCGACCGGTTCGGTTAACTGATTTTTTGGTTCGGTTTCAGTTGGTTTGGTTTTTTAGTTTTTTTGTTCACCCCTAGTTTGGGGGGCATCTTGGTAAAGTGATAAATACCTTTTTGAAAGATTTAAATATCTCTCCCAACAACTATAAAACAACTAGTTTTAAGGTTATTTTGATTAATTGAATTATTTCCAACTTATATAAATTCCCTTATCCACACTCATTCTCATCACACCAATTCTCATACTCCCTCATATTTTTATATATCGATGTACTTTATCATATACACTCATATTCCTTTCTCTTAGTTTCTTGCTCCCTAACCCCTAGTTCTTAACTTTATTCAAGTTTTAAAATGAAGAAAGCTTGTTCAAATATACCAAGCTAGCAATTTGGAAGGATTAAAGGTTCATCAATTGAAATGAAGTTGGATTTTTTGGACTGGTAGATTGGGCAAGTGGTAATTAATTTTCATTTTTTTAGGATTTTGATATTTTAGTTTTATTTAAAAAGGTCAGTTCTTTTCAAAAGAAGACACCCTTAGTACTAGTGTTAGGGGTGGCAAAAGAATGACTAGTGAAGTTTGGAATATGTTTAATATGGAAACTATTGAGGGAAAGGGAAAAATAATTGTTTTTATAAAATGTAAGAGTGATTTTGGTTATAATAGCAAAGATGGTATTGGCCATTTAGATAGATGCATGGCAATGCTGAGAAAAAGATAGAAATTATCTACAAATTGGACATGGCTTTTTTGATAATTTTGATTATTGACAAGAAAAAATGGGCAAGAACGAGTAAACTATATTTGTACATGTTAAATAACTAATTTTATTAGTTGAAGGCCCTAGGATTAAAAGATTTTTACAAATGCTATTAGAGTAGATGGTTTAAATATTTTTTGTTCATATAAACAAAACTTAATTTTTACATTCATCATCATTAGTATTAGCATTATCATCCATGCCTTATCCCAACTATATGGTGTTGGTTATATGAATCATGTATTTCCACTTTGTTCTATTTAAAACTATATCCACTCTTAAATTGTTAGTGCTTAAAAATCATTTCTTACTACTTCTACCCATGTCCATTTTGGTCTATGCCTAGCTATAATAAATCACTTCTTTTAATTGGAGATGTTGATTGTCTTCTATGCCTGTGACCACACCATCTTAGCATACTCTCTCTCATTTTATACTTATTGGAGCTACTCCTAGGTTCTTACGAATAGCTTTATTTCTAATTTATCCTTTTTACTTTGTCAAGTCTTAATTCTAAAATTTCTTTTACATATGATATTTGGACTTTCAAATATAATATTGGTTATATTTGTGCCACGAGACATTTTCTTGATCAATCACAACCTTTACAAAAAAGAATTTTAAGTTTTACAAGACTTGGGTAGCCACATATTAGTCCAACAATTGCAACAAGTATTTTAAATACCTTACATATTTATAGTATTAAAAATAAAGTTCTTTCTATTAGATGTGCATGCCACATTTTAAATTTATGTGCACAAGAAAATTTAAATATTATTTCACCTCATATTTATAAAATTAGAAATCGTATTATATATATATTAGAACTTTTGGAACAAGAAAATAAGAATTTAAATATTTATGTAAAAATATGGCTAAAATATAAAAAAAAAATTATTTCAGATAGTGTTCAACATAGGTGGAATTATATATAAACTATGTTAAATAATTAGATCTCAAATAAAGAAATTTTTACTAATTTTTATAGTGAGAGAATGCCCCAAGATTTTGTTGGGTACATCTCTAATAATAAGTATTTCATCATATTAAATAAGTGTGATAAATAAGAATAAGGGTGCAAATTGGGTGGGTTCAATCTGATCCTTGACCAACCCATCTTGCAATTTTAAAACAGCTGGTTTGGATTTTTGGCCTTCAAGTTGGGCTTGGGCCTTATTTTTTGAGTTGTGCCCATGCATATCCTTAGATAGCTAAGCTTGACTTGACTACATACATACATACATAGACACATATTTTCATACATGTATGTCAAATTTTAGCATAGGGATAATTGACCAATCTAAGTTTGAGCCCAACTTGAGTGCATCAAATTTCAATGCACCCTAGGCCTAGGTTAGACAAATCAAGCTTGACCTTGGGTTTAATCCTTAGGCCCAATGCATTGGGTTGGGCTTACGTTGAGCAAAAACTTGTCCAACCTACACAATTTGCACCCTAATGAACCAATCTTTCAAGTAAAATGGGTCAACCAATGATGTCATAATTAAATAATAAAAATAAAAATTAGATAGAATTACAAAAAAAACATATAGAAAAGATTATATATCTCAAATAATATAAAATTTTCAAATTAAACAAAGAAAAGTGTGATAAACAAAAATTAGTTTTACAATTAAATATAGAAATGGAGTAGAAAATTTAAAACTTCCCAAAAATGAGATTGTTTTGTTGGTGGCTAGGGGTGAGCAAATGGGTATGTTCGATCCAGAATTGAATGGAACCAACCTTGAACTGGCCTTGAACCAACCCTACCTGATCTGTTGCAGAGTAGGGTTTGGTTTCAAATTCTTGGAACCAACCCCCACCTAGGCCAGTTCTAGGGTTTAGGGGTTATGCATACTCGAATCGACCCAATGACCCAACCTTGTTTGAACCTACCTCGGAACCAAACTTGCTTGGTTACAAAGGCCATGGTCTCACTTGACCATTGAGTTACTTCAAGTGATTTAATCATTTGTTTTCATGTTACTACTTGAATGTGTATAATAAGTAATGAAAAAGGTAATATTTACAAAATTTAAATTTAAATTATAAACCATATAATGATAGTCTACTTATTAACTTACTCAATTTAATCAATAAAGATAGTATAAGTTTTAAACTATATATATCATGTTTATTGAAAATCATGTTTTTAGAGAACATGTTGTTTTTTCAAGGGGAGAGTAAACAAAGAACAAGTCCACAGGTAGACCTTAGAACTGACCTCAAAACCATCAAGGCTAGAACCGACCCTAGAATCGACCTTCACAGAGTAGGTTCCAGTTCCAAAATCCTAGAACCAACCACTATAGGGTCGGTTCCAAGTTATGCCATGGAACGGAACCGAATTGACCCATGCTCACCCCCTATTGGTGGCTACTTTTGGGTTCCTAGCATGATGGGCCCAACTTTTCTTATAGTTCTAGTTGCTTGGTCTCTAGGTGGGTTTGACTGACAAGACTACGGCCTTGTTTGGTACATCTTTTTGCATGGGCTGTCAGATTTTTAAAAGCCCAATAGCCCGCATTTTGGTCTTTTATCATTTGATTGGAAAAAGATCTAACCGTCAAAAGGCACAACCATGAAAAGACATAAAAGGTCCATTTCAGGCTTTTTTTGTGAAGCTTCAAATGGAGTTTTTTGCCTTTTTTCAATTCATCTTCACGTGGAAAGATGCACCTTAATCAAGCGGTCTTAAAACTGCTATGATCTTAATGTAAAAGCTCGTATCATCTTTTGACAATCAGGTCTATTGGAAGATCTTCTAAAAAAGACTTACAAAACAACACCTAAGTATTGAGACAAGTTTTCATGACTATGATATCAAGATATCAATACAAATCTAAATTTAATGACTCATACTTTAGCTTATGTTATTTGTAAATATAAGTAGGAACAATTATTAGGAGTAGGTATACATGGATGTAATTATGTTTAATATATATAATGAAAGTTTATTATTGCTTCTTTGCCAAAAGAAAGATAAGAAATGGGGTTGAGTCTAAGCAGTAGCGGAGCCAGGAATTCCCTAGGGGGGAGGGGCAAGAGATGAAGCAGAATATATAGAGAACGGAGATCATGCAAAGTTTTTTATAATACACTTACAAATTACAATAATTCAAATCTAACCCAAAAAATAGGATTAAAAATTAACCCTATTTAACTTCAGAGTGAGCTAAGATTGAGATATTATTTAATCCAATCCTACAAAAAGTAAATAAGTTGTTTCAATAATTCAAGCCCAATCTCAAAAATCCAATGCAAACAAATTGGATGGTCCCAAAATAAAGTTAGAATTTGGATTTGATAATGGAGGAAGTGCTCAACTTGGATATTTAGGGGGAATTCATTAATGTCAATTCTTTTTCTCGTTGCCACCGGTTCCAAAACTAAATCAAAACCATCTTCATTATTGATAACAGATTGTTTCTTAAAACAAAAGCACAACAAACATGTTCTTGGATGTGTGTTTTCTGTTTTCAAAACTTAAATCACAAACATGCATATTATCGATCTTAGTTTCAAAAATATGTTTTCATTTGATTATTCAACACCATGTTCCACAAATCATTTAATTTCTATACTAAAAATGTTGATTTTGTTTTAAAAACCAATATTTTAGTTTTTGCTAAAAAATAATATTTTATTGATTCAAAAACATGTTATGTTTTTAAAACAAAACCAATTTGCTTTTCCCTTTGAAAACAAAAACAGATTTCAAGAACATTTTTATATTGTGACAATTCCAAAACCAAATGAAAACAAAATCGTTCACATTAGAAAATGCCCCCTTAATGTTTTGTCTTTTTGTGAATAAGATACTGCTATAACAAAATTTTTAAGGAGGTTTAATAATTAATGGAACATGTATTCTAGTGAATGACTTAGCTTATCCTTTTTAAGTGAATGAGCCATTATAGAAGTAGGTTGGGAGCTCTTGGCTCAATTGCATTTGGGGTTGACTATTATACCCTAAATATTTTGTTATATCACTACTTTTATTCACTAAAAGATTAATCAATTAAGTAATATTCATTTCAGCAACTTCGACAGTTATCAAATGTCCCTTGCATTATTAAAACTTTGCCTTTTTATAAAACTTTATATTTTTCTCTTGCATTATTATCTATTATTTTGCCTTTTTTATTACAACTGCAATTATTAAAACTTCATGAACAAGTTAAGAACCTAAATCAATTAAAACTTAAATTAAAAATATTAATGTTAATAAGGTATCAATATGACTAATTAATATTGAATTTGACATAGGATTCGTAGTTGCAACCTATGACATTCGTATCCTTCCATTTTGGATATTTGGAAAATTGGAACCACCATAGATGGGCCACATGAAAGAGAGACTCGTAAATATATCCTGATGATATGATCAAATGACAACAAATTGATTTTATTTTCTAGTCATTTAAAAATCTTCCACATTTATTTTCACCACTGTTCAAATTATTGAAAACAGCTAACTTTCGCCTGTTGTCGTTGTTTAACCCAAGATCTTGCTCTTTTTTATTTTTAATTTTATGCATAATTTTATAACATATAATATATATATATATATATATATATATATATATGACTTTTCTAAATTTAGATATATGGTATTTTTTGAGAAATTGTTATTAAAGCCCACAACTCACTATCACTATTTAGATAAGTGGCCTCCTCATTTTTTAGGAAGTTAGACATGTTGCAGTTTATGAGAAACTCTGTGCAAATTATGTAGAAAATTGGGAAGTTTTCTATGTTGAAGTGTAGTTTCTAGGAAGCTGGTTGACGATCAACTGAGAGAGGGGTTTTTTTTGTAAAGAACTGAGAATAGGAGGGTGCCTCCTATTTGTTAAACCCAGTTGGCGCCCATCCTATTGTATTACCATGCTCCCCTCTCCTTAGCAAACCCTAGAGATCCTTTTTAGCCTAATCTTTTCACTCTTAGCAAACCCTAGCCGCTCCTAGGTGTTTAATCTCCATCCTCCACCTCTTTTAATCTCAATCACTCATTTTAGGACTCTCCTTTATAGCTTTTAAACCCTAGGGCGCCACCTATTCTGCTAATCCTCACCATTCAGCCCCTCACCTCCAAATCTCAGCCACTCCCTCCATNACATTTTAGCCTAATATTTTCACTCTTAGCAAACCTTAGCCGCCCCAAGGTGTTTAATCTCCACCCTCCACCTCTTTTAATCTCAACCACTCATTTTAGGGCTCTCCTTTATAGCTTTTAAACCCTAGGGCGCCACCTATTCTGCTAATCCTCACCATTCAGCCCCTCACCTCCAAATCTCAGCCACTCCCTCCATCTTATATCCCAACCATTCAATCTAGGAACCACCTATTCTTTTAATCTTAACCCTTCAACCCTAAATGTTCTAATCCACACCCTCCATTTCTAGGCGCCCAAATCTCAGCACTACATAATATTGGGTGCCCTCTCCTTTTATTTTCAACCATATGATCACCCCAAAACCATTTTAGCCATCCATTAGAAACCCTAGGGCGTCCCTAACTTTGCTAAATCCCAGTTGCCGCCCCCATCTTTCTCCCTATTTCTAGTTGTGTCCACCATTCTCTATAAAAAGGGTCCCAGGGGCCCTGTAGAAGGGGTTGGTTAATTCACACAGGTAAGAAGGAAGGCTGATCTTGAGAAGTTCAAGGGTAGAGGAAGAGGAGGATGCCCAAGTAAGAGGAGGGGTTCCTACTTCCAGTTCGCCAACACCACTACTATCACCTATGGATTTGAATCCCAACCATATTTTCTTCAATTTTAGAATTACCTTTTGTTCTTTAATTTCAGTTTATTTTTCCTTCATGCAAATTTACTCTTATTATATTTAATTTGTGTTTTAATTCTCTTCTATAGATTTGAAATTTGGCCAGGTAAGACGAAAGGCCTAGCTCGAGAAGTTTGAGGGTGGAAGGAGAGATCCGAAAACTACTACCTCTAATCGGATTCTCAGACATTTTTATTTTGTTTCTTTTATTTATTTGTTTTAGTTATTTATTTATTTTTTAATACACTTGTCATTCTCATTACTGTTCGAATTTGGTTTTAATGAATTCCATTTTTTAATTAATTAATTTTATGTTTCTACAACTCCCCTTTGTGTTATCTTGTCCGGATCTAAGAAAATATTAATTTTTTAGTAGTTGTTTGGGAATCGGAATAAAATTATAAATGTTTAAACTGGTGTTCTGAAGTGTTTAATGATGCGCATCCGGCTACACCAATCATCAACTTAATTAGCCTCTTTGTAGATGTGAGTCACATGAATTTCCATTGTTTCTTGATAACTTGGAAGTTTGTATATCCAATACTAAAGGCTCTTGGGGAACTGGCTGACCTTTCACTATATCATGTAAAATTTGAGAATCCATTTCAGCCCATCCAGCATGGCTTTTTCCTCAACGAAAGATTATTATGACTTCCATACAACTTTGAAAGGTAGCTACAAAATAATTTCCATGCATTCGGAGGACTCATGCTTTACTACTAGGACCTGGGTTTCTTTAGGAGTATCCATCTACATTAAATTTAACCAAACCACCTGAATCTAGCATAGAATAATTCACTTTAACAATCACTGATGGTGTGCGATCTAGCAGCTCCCTGCTAGAAGGTGATTCAGATGCCAAGTTGGTTAGTTCCTTGCTGGAAGGTGACTCAGACACCAAGCTGGCTAGTTCACCAGGTCGACCTACAAAGAGACAGTATTAGAGTGCCCAGGTTGCTCTACTTAGGGTGGGCACTCTGACGCTTAAGTCAGCAAACTGGAGATTTTGAAGAGAGCTAGAATGATAGATAACCAAAGTATTTGAGAGATAAATCGTGCGTAAATTTTTTCAGGGAGAAGATGGCTTTATATAGGCGAAAGAAACTGGGGGTTCCCTATAACGGGTCCGAGATTCTCGGGGAACTTCTCTTGCTAAGTTTGGAGGAGATCTATTAGTCGGTTACATGATCCACGTAGAGGGATAAGTTCCATTTGACCAACTCTGATGTGGACAATGCAGATAGACGAGCTTAATGGCCGAGCGTCATTACCCCAGACTTATAACCTGCTTAAGGAGGAGGTTGACGAGCACGTATCGTAGGCCCCTAACTGGACCTCAGTTTAGTTGACAAGTCCCTCACGCCAAGGTCCCTTGGACCTAGTAACGACAAGTTATTACAGGTCGACCCGAGATGAGGTGCTACTAGCCACTCTACTAAGATGATCTGCTTACACGGTGCTGAGATGTCACCTATCTGTTCTGAGATGCCATGCATCAAGATGTCATTTGGAAGATAAAATTACCCCTCATCAATTTTCCCCACTCCCACGTTGATGCTAGTTCGATGGAGTAGCTCGCAGCTGTTTTTTGGTCTATGGTGATTCGTTCTACCAGTTCACAAATTGCCCAACTTGCTCACCTAACTTGGCTCAACGTCTGGAGAGCCCTCAATGAGATTTAAATTTTGAATTCTAGATTGGTGTGCAAGTTAAGCGTGCAAAATTCAAATTCATTCGCAAGTAGTGCAAATTTTCTCAATCGTTAATCCACAAGCAAGATGCCTCATCCATCAATTTTCTTTGCCAAAAATCTATAAATAGAGGGGGTGGTCCCCATTGGGGTCCCACTCGTACTATTCTGAAATTCTCACCAAGGGAGAGGGGTGATTGGTTGGAGGAGAATTCCACCATGGAATTGCTACCAAGTTGTCAAATGAAGTTTTGCCTCTAGTTGGTTTCCGTTTCTCAAAATCTAGTGATTTCCTTTCCATTCTGTAGTCATGTCTTCGAGTGATTCAAAAGGGGGGTCATCGTATTCTGCTCAAGCTAAGGAGGGGGCCTCAACGCAAGATTGGCGAGGTTCCCATGGCAGGAACTCGACGTCTCAACAAGAGCCAGAGGGTTCCCCCATTTGGTTCCAACGAGCTAAGTGGGAAAGAAATCGTCAGTTTAATCTTAGCATTTCATATTCCCACCAAGTTCAACTGCATCTAATCTAGCCCGAGCCAATTCCCATGGAGCCATGGCTGAGGTGAGGTTTACATCTACGAGGAAGAACTGATTGCCGACCTCCATTTTCCTCTACAACCCTTCATTGTCGAGGTGCTTTCATTTTATGGTATTTCCTTGAGGCAACTCCATTCCAATGCTATCTGGACCCTTGTGGGGATGGTTTCTCTTATTCACCATATGGATTTTCCTCCAGGCATAGATATATTCTCGGGGTTATATAGTATGAAGAAGGTCCACAACATGCCCTACTGCTTTTTCTTGTCTTTTCGCCATGGTATAAGCTTCTAGGAAGATTTCCTACAAAAAATAGGGATTGGAAGAATAGGTATTTCTTCCTTTCTTGGGAGATTGACTGACCCATGCATATTGTCTAGCGATGTAGTGCGAGAAGGGTTCCTGAAGTGGAGTTCAATGAAGAGCTAAGTTTTGAAGTTCAATACCTCATGTGTTAGTGGTTACTAGTAAACCAGTTCCTATATGACCTTATGCTCATTCAGGTAGGCTTGTGTCCCATAGGTAGGTCAGCTAAATCGTCCTTTATGTTTATTTTTGAAGTTCATTTCTAGCTTGACTAATTTTTCTTTTGTCTTTTTTTTAAAGATGGTGAGTACTGCTTCTCTCCTAGCAGCGGCAAAGAAACCTTCAAAGAAGAAGAAGAGGTTAGCCGACTCTTCGGTTTGCACATCAATGGAGGGGATGCCAGCCAATGCTGAGGAGAGGCCTACTGCATGCATGCCCGAAGTCATCAACCTCAAAGGGGGTGGCAATATGATGTCCGTAGAGCCCATATAGGCCACCACAGACCCGACTACCTCCTCACCTCAGGTCAGTCAAGAAGAGCGCACTGCCAATCCCTATCACTCTGATATGCCTTGCTTCGTCCCCAATATTGATATTTCAATTATTGACCATCTCATCAATCCCCTGGTTTCTCTACGAATGGGGAGGGGAATTCTTCTTCTAGAGGACATGCAATTCTACGGTGGGTTGGATCCTTCTGATATGTCAGTACTAGTATGACTTAGTGCATTCTTTAGGTTTGATCTCCTTTCTTTGGTGTCTTGATTCTCTTTTCTTCTAGGCTTTGGTTTGATCTCCATTCTTTAGGTTTGAATTCTTCTTCCAGAGGCATGAAATGTAGGTGAATAGAGATGCTCTACAAGTCCAACTAGAGGGAGCTTGCCTGAGTGCTGAGGCGGCCCACCACAATGTGGAGGAGGACTGCTAACGCTTTGTTGTCGCAGTACTGGCATGCAACGCGAGCTGGAGAAGGCTAGAGGGATCATCATTACCTTGACCGGTGAAGTGCAAACGAAGGATCGTCAACTAGAGGAGCAGCAGACCAAATATATTAATTAAGGATATTTGCAGTTCCGATAATGTAGACATCAAACGTTTTAGTAAGTTACCCGAGTATGCCCAAGAAAAGATTGAGAATGCCCTTCCCTCAATGAAGAGGGGATTCAAGCTATGTCGATGCCACCTTAATACCCTATACCCAAGGTTCAAAAAATCATTACATATCGGCTAATACGTATCATATCGGGCCCTTCTCAATACACCCTTATAGGGGTTATATTAGGTCAGGGCCTAGTTCAAAGGGTAGTTAGGAAATAGGACTCTTTGAACCAAAATCGAAAAAAAATAAGTAAAAGTTAAAAAAAGGACTGATACTTCCAATAAGCCCTACCAATGTATCAGCCAATATCGATACTTTGAACCTTGCCTGCACCCAAACTACAACTTTGACAACCTGTCCGTTAGGCCGGTGTCGAACGAGCTAGCTGTGCAGGTTGTCCATGTGTCTTTAACTCCAGATGAGGAAGATGAAGAGATTGGCGATGGGGTGGACGAGAGGGTAGACGATGTCGATGACGAGCTGCAAGATGATGAGGAAGAGTAGTGGCCGGTTGGGAAATTCTTGGAGCCTACGCTCCTAATTATCTTCTAAGATTTTGCATGTTCTTCCTTCTTTTTTTGTTCTACTCATTGACCTTCAATGAAATCATATTTTTGCGTATACTGTGTCTCTCCTTCTTATCTTGTACTTTCAATTGCTAGAAAATAAGTTGTCTCGAAATATTCGATGTTGCTAAGGTGACAAGATGCAAAAATTTCGTAGGTGCCAAAACGAATGGACTCATATTTTTGGCCAAGTCAAAATGTTGTTGAGATATCAAGTTGCCAATGTGTCTTGAGGTCAGCATAGGGGCCTTAGAGATAAAAGCAATTTGGCTTCCCCTTGTATACATTTTAGTTGACATGCTCGTAGGTTGGCAAAACCAAGTCGCCAAGGTGGGTGATCTTATTTTCACACTTAGTGAAATTTTGTAGTTTTAGTGGACCCAACTCGAAAACTTCTGAACTCTTCACAAATAATATTCCCTTTAAGTTATTAATGTTCCTAGTACGGGGTACCTGCCTTGCTTCCAATGTTTCGAGCTCATATGTGCCTTCACTAATCACCTTGAGAACTTTGTAGGAGCCCTCCTAGTCTAGACCTAGCTTTCCTACGTTGGGCTTAGGGGCCGTAACTTTCCTGAGTACCACGTCACTAACTCTAAAATGACATCACTTAACTCAAGCATTATAGTATCGAGCTACCCATTGTTGGTGTGATGCGGGTCCGAATATGGTCCAAGTCACGAACTTCTTTTACCAAGTCAAGGTTAGCCCATAGCAAGTCCTTATTGGTCCTGTATGTTAGATGAAATAAGTTTCCCAGTGGCCATCTTGATAGTAGTTTGGTAGGCCCATAGGACACTAGGTAGCTCATCCACCCATGAACCTTTAGCTTGAGAGAGCTGAGTATGTGGAGTATCATCTTGTTCATCACTTCAACCTGATTATTCGCTTGGGGATGGGCTATTGAGGTGAAGTTCTGTTGTATTTCCATCATGGCACATCAATTTTGGAACTTAATATCCTCGAGCTGCTTCCTGTTGTCTGAAATCAATACCTTAGGGAGTCGGAATTTGTAAAGAATGCTTTTTCTGAAGAAGCTCTACACATTCCAAGCCGTAAAGGATACCAGTGGCTTGGCCTCCACCCACTTCGTGAAATAATTAACCGCGATGACCAAGAACCTCCTCTACCTGGTCGTAAGTAGAAAGGGACCAAGGATATCTCTCGCCAACTATGCGAATAGCCATGGGCTAGTAATGTACCTAAGGTTGTTGGTAGGCTGGTGTTGTATGTTAGCGTGCCGCTAACACTTATTCTGGACTAACTCTAGTGTGTCTGCCTTCAATGTGGACCAATAATAGCCTTTTCACAATGCTTTCTATGCGAGCACTCTGTCTCCTTGGTGTCCTCTACATTGACCTTCATGGATCTCATGTACCACCTAATTCGCTTCAGTTTAGCGTAAATAGTACAGGTAGGGGAGCGTGAATGACCTCCAGTACAGTTGCTCACCTATGATTATATTGTGAGCGGATTGTTGCTCTACCCTCCGAGTTGCATTACGCTTCATAGGTAGGGTTCCATAGTGTAGATAGTCAATGAGAACATCCATCCAGCTCAAATCTATATAAAAAATGGAAGAGACCTCTTTTGCCACCCTTTCTATACTAGGGTATGGAAGGTCTTTGACATAGACAGTTCTCTTCATAATGTCCTTCGCACCATCCAACTTTGAGAGCGCATCAACTTTGGTGTTTTCTAACCTTGGTATTTGTTGGATATACTAAGAGTGGAAGCTGGGCACGAGATCTTTGGCCTTGTCCAGGTAGGCCAACATGGTAGTCTCTCGAGCCTCATACTCTCCATTCACCTGGTTCACCACTAATTGTGAGTCACTGCATACCATGAGATACTTCACATTGACCTGCTTCCCCAATAATATCCAATTATCAGCGGCTCATATTCAACTTTATTGTTCATAGAGGACCAGTCCAGTCCCACTTCCATGCTAGTTGGACGAGCCATCCACATGGAGGATCCATGTCTCCTCATCCCAGGTTAGGATGGGTGCCACACTGGTTGATGGCTCCGAGGTGCTCACTAGCTTGGTAACTTCAGACATCAATGTGCTAAACATACACTCGGTGATGAAGTTAACCAGGACCTGTGCCTTGATATTGGGTCGGTCGATTAAGGCCCAATAGTGTGGGCTTGAAAATAAGGTCACAATTTATGCGCTGCTAACACCAGTGAGAAGGCCAACTTCTCGATGTTTGGATAATTAGTCCCTATAGCATGAAAAACTTTGCTTATGTAATAAATCACTTGCAGAGAGGAAGAGTTTGAGCTTGTCTCCGGGTTCTGGCTTAGTTAATATTGGTGGTGAATTAAGGTACTTCTTGATCTCGTCAAACATGAGTTGGCACTCTTTAGTCCACTCAAAATCTTAGTTCTTCTTTATGGCTTTGGAGAATGGAAAACACCACCCTAACCGACTTAAACATAAATTGGTTCAGGGCAGCTATCCAACCTGTTAGTCTTTGTACTTCCTTTATTGTTTTGGGTGATCATATATCTAAAACAACCTGGATTTTGTCTGGGGTGGCTTCGATGCCACGTTGGTTCACTATGTACCCAAGGAAACTTGCTCGATGTGACCCTAAGATGCACTTGTTCGGGTTGAGTTTCATGTTATACTTCCTTAGAACACTAAAAACACAGTTTATGATGGAAAAAATCCACGTCAATTCACTAACCAAGCATTTTTCACTATGCCACATCATTAAACATATGCTTCTATTTTATTTCCATTTAAATTTGAAAAAAATTTGTTTACAAGACATTAGAAACCCGCTCTAGCATTTTTCAAGCCAAAGGGCATTACTTTGTAGTAGTACATGCCCAATTCAATTATAAATGTAGTTTTCCCTAGTCGGCTAGGTCTAATTGGATCTGGTTATAGCTGTAGTATGCGTCTATGAAGCTTAGTAACTCGTGCCCTAGGTCGTGTTTACCAAGATGTCAATTATAAGGAGTGGAAAGCTATCCTTTGGGCAAGCTATATTAAGGTTGGTGTAGTTGACACACATGCACCACTTGCCATTGGCCTTCTTAACGAGAATTGGGTTGGCAATCCAGCTTGGGTATTGGATCTCCCTGAAGAAATCTATTGCTAGGAGCTTTCCTACCTACTCATCTTCTATCTTCCACCATTCTTGGATGAGGTTCCTTTTCCTCTGCTAGATTAGTCTGAATAGTGGGTCAACATTTAACTTGTATGTTATGATAGTGGGGTCTATGCTAGGCATTTCTACTACTGACCAAGCGAAAGCGTCTAAATTTTTAATTAAGAAAGTTACCCGGTCAGAGTGCAATGGTTTGATGAGGCGAGCAGTCTCCCATTTACATCGTCGTCTTGGGATCAGTATCTAAGACAGGTACCAGAATGATGTCTTTCATGGGGTGGGCTCTTTCATCATCATTCTCTAGGGCGGTTCCAGGTAGATATCGATAGCTTACTTTCCCTTGCCTTTCAGTGTGGCCATGTAGCATTTGTGAGACTTGAGCTAGTTGCCTTGCATCACTCTTAATCCACAAGTGGTTGGAAATTTCATTGCCAAATGTAGGTCGACACCACTACTCAGAGGGCATGCAAGATAGGTCAGCCCAAAATGGCATTATAGGGTAAGGGGGTCACTAGCACTAGGAAATTTTGGTTGAAATGTACTGAGTTTGGCGTTGAGCCCACCATTACTAAGACTCTCACCTAGCCTAGGGTCGAACCACTTCTCCACTATAGCCAATCAAGGGGATGTCGACCAGATGTAGGTCCTTCCTTCTGAGCTCCATCCACTCAAACACCTCTAGAAAGATGATGTCGGTTGAGCTTCTCGAGTAAACCAGAATCTACTTTACCTTAAAGTCATTTATCATCAATTTGACCATGAGGGCATCATTGTGCGGATAGTGGATCCCACGAGTGTCATCTTTTGTGAAGTAAACTACCTCCTCCATACGGGGACACTTTGTTGGGTTCTCTCTCTCATGCTTAAGCTCCCAAACTGAATTTCTATTTGCTAAGGTGGTGTGCCCTACTACTATGGACCCACCTATGATCATGTTGATGAAAACATGGATGGGCTGCTTTACTAGTGACTGGTCTAGGGAAAGTTGGTCCCTATCTTCATCTATGCTTGACTGTGGTACATCTCTAGGTTGTTCAACAGGTTAGCCTCTATCTTCCCTCTTAATGAATTGCTTCAGATAACCTCAGAGGACTAGCTCGTCGATCTCGTCCATAAGGTTGCAACAGTTCTTAGTATCATGGCTGATGTCTCGATGAAAGTGGTAGTATTTATTGGGATTCCTATTAGTAGGGTCTCCTCTCATCCGGGGTGGCCATCTAACATACTCAGCCATTTTATTTGCATTAATATGTCCCCCCTTTTTGCATTCGACATGGTGTAATTCCTATTCTAGACGGGGGAGTGTGTGATCACCATTTGAAAGACTGGTTGCTTTTTCATGGAGACCTGCTTCTCCATGGCGATCTACTACCCCAGTTCTGGGGAGACCTATTGTGCCTTGGTGACTTATTTTTTAGATGTTATTTACTGCTCTCAGACTCTTCTTCTGTCCTCTTCTACTTGTCACTCAACTCTAAATGGGATTTGAGTGCCTCTTCAGCCTTTGTAAACTTGGTCGCTTGGTTAAGGAACTCCTCCATTGAGGCTAAAGGGTTCCATTCAACATCCCAACACAAGTCCAGATGTTAGACTCCATTGATCACTATGGTGAGCTAGACGACTGGGTCGAGGTTAGGAATCTATAACCGCTCTAGGTTGAATCTTTTGATATAGTTCCAGAGATTTTCATCTAGTCGCTGGATGGCATTCAGTAAATAGGTCACCGATTTTGGGCACCTCTTACTCGTCGCGATGTGCATGGTGAATAGGTTAGCGAACTGGTTCCAACTTCTTATCGAGCTTGTGGCCAATATAGAGTACCGCATCCGAGTTGTGCCCCAGAAAGTGGTCAGAAGAGACATACAAAGGCTTGCATCATTTGCCTCGTGTACCTGCATCAAGGCTTGGAAACTATTGAGGTGGTCGACAGGATCAGTTGTCCTATCATAGATTGAGGGCCTTGAAATCTTTAGGTCATGGGGCCGTGAGGATCTCGGTAACCAACTGATAACTCTGTATTTTGATGCCTTAAGGGCATCAATTCAAGGGTATTTTCGGCCTTAGACTACTCAAATTGTGTCATTTTCCTAGTTAATTTCATTGTTGTGACATCTGAGGGTCTCTATGCAAATTTTGTGCAAAACTGGGAATTTTCATGGCTGAAATGCAGATTTTGGGAAGTTGGTGTGAAGCCCAGTTGAGAGAGGGGATGTTTTTGTGAAAAACTGAAAGTAGGAGGGCGCCTCCTAGCTGCTAAACCCAGTTTGGCGCCCCTCCTACTATATTAACATGCTCCCCACACCTTAGCAAATCCTAGGGTGCTTTTTAACCCATTCTTTTCACTCTTAACAAACCCTAGCCGCCCCTAACTGCTAAATCCTCACCTTCCATCCCTTCTAAACTCCACCATTCATTTTAGGGCACTCTCTTTTGTAGCATTCTAACCCTAGGGAGCCACCTAACTTCTAATCTTCATCTTTTAGCTTTTAGCCATTAAATCTCAGCCCTACATAATATTGGCCAGTCTCTCCTTTTCTTCTCAACCTTAGGATCACCCCAGAACCATCCTAACCCTTCATTCTAAACCCTAGGGCACCCATATGTTTGCTAAAACCCATCTGCCACCCCCCTCTTTCTCTCTAATTCTAGTTATATCTTCTCTATAAAAAGGACCCTAGGGGCCTTGGAAAAGGGGTTGGTCAATTCACCTAGTTACAAGGCTACGGTGCGTCAAGGGGTTCAAGGGTTGTAGAAAGGACAGACGTCCAGTTATTGTCAGTAGGGGTTTCTACAAGCTGTCTGGCCAATCTGCAGCTATTGCCACTAGATCCAGATTCTGAATCATTTTATTTTTTATTTTTTATTTCCTTTGTTGATTCCCATACTTCATTAAATTCTGATTTTTATTTATTGTCTTGTTTAAATTCAAAACAATTAGTTTCAACAATAATAGATTTTATTTTCATATTTTCTGCCATTCCCGATTGCATTCTCTTGTTCGGATCTAAGTATATATTAATTTTTTTCGCGTGTTTCTCTATGAGCATGACTTGTTCTCACCCATTTACTACGTTAGTAGTTGTTTGAGAAATGATAAAAATTATAAATGTTTAAACTGGTGTTTCGGAGTGTTTAACGATGCGCTTCCGGACACACAGGCAACAACGAGGTGCAGGACATCAGCTGTGCCGATGAGGTGCCGATCTAGTTGGCCTCCTTCTTCTCTTTGTATTTATTTTCTTCCTCATTTGCATTTTGAGCGAGGTAACTCCTTGTGGTGCGGTGCCTCCTCCGGGACCCTTTGGTTGAACTAGTGGCCTCGGTCCCAATTGCTGCTATGACTCAACTCAATTCTTCCATCAGGACTTGGTTCGAGTTCTAGTCAGGAACCCGGTTCTAGTTTTGATCAGGAACCTGGTTCTGGTTTGGCCTGACATTCAGATTCTACTGTTGTTGCTGTTGTGGTTGCTGCTACTGCATTCCTACTTGGGCAGCAAATCGCTCCTCCCATGTCCTATTTTGTAAGTCCATTCCTCGGGCCTACTACACCAATTCATTGAACTAACACACATCAATCCCATTAGGAACCACTAAGTGCTCGACTAGCGCGAGAGGTGCATTCAACTACTACAGGGGAAAAGCTGGGTTCGACATAACAGGTACACCTTGTAGGGTCAGGGGCACTATGAATTACCCAATAGTTATAGAGGGGATCCCAGGATGTATTGCAGGTTGATCCTACCCCCTTATGACTGAGTTGTTGTTGTTGTTGACTTGAGTGTTGCTAGAGGATGCCATTCGGAAAAATGAATATGAGAGCACAACCTTTGTACAACGTTCCCACAAACGGGTAAAGCAAGCCATCTATGGGATTTTCACCCCTAATCTCAACAATGACAACATCTAAAGATCTATGGGAGATTAGGGAGGAAATGCCATTCAATCCCATTAGTTCTTGCACCCACCTTTCAATTTTTCATATCAAATGTTGCAAGAAATTAAATTTTCCTTCCATCTTCCTACGACACCTTTCTTTCTAGATCTGCCAAAGAACGACACAAGCTAAGGCCTTGAACCATTTTACTGCGTAAATTACGTAATGATCCTGCCACTAAAAGCCAATGGTTGAGAGTTACCCGAATGGAGTTAGGGTGAAACCTATCAACCTCGAGTATCGAATAAAAGTAAGTCCACATCCCCTATTTTTACATTTTTACAGCTAGGGGTGTCAATCGATCAATTTTGGATTGGATCTAATTCAATTCAAACCTTATCAAATCGGATTTGGATGATCCATTATAATTATTGGATTGGTCCAACCCAAAATAAATTGATCCATATTCTTATTGGTCTAAATTGGATCTAAACCAAATTTCCAATAATCCGATCATGAGGTCAAACGCTTGTCCAGTTTGAAACCAATCAAAACTGAAGCCGGGATAAAATCACTTTTATGAAAATACTTTAATGAAAACACTTTTACAAAAGTATTTCTATAAAAGTAATTTTACGAAAGTACTTTTATCAGTTTTAACAATGATAAGATGGTTGTTCATTGGGTTTTAGCTTGTATTAATTATATCTATTTAGCCTTTATGGCCATAGGTGCCCCTTCCCCCATTGGTGCTTAAGATACCCACGGTTATACCCCTACTTTGGTGAAGGAATATTCATAATATTTTTCTTTTGGATGTGGGGGCACCTTGTAAGATAGTGTATGCCCTTAGCTCCAATCAAATTGATGTACATATCCATTTATTGTAAATGAATAAAAGCACATAATTGTTCCATGTTATAATTGGTGTGTTTCTGTGTAATTACCCTTAACTGGAAACTTATGAGATTCATGTTAGTTTAGAATGTTCTCAGCCGTTGGATAGACTTGGGGAAGTTTATCCTACTAAGACTGACACTAATGTGCTGCCAAGAAGGTTGGGGCAACTTGTCTCAACTGCTAGGGTTGGACCTGAAACACATGCAGTGTGCATTTTTTTGAAACACCAAACTCGGACCATTTTCCAGTTATTCCGTAGACCTTGAAGACTTGTGGGCAAAACTGGGAAGTTACACATAACCCCTAGACTCGATCATGGACTACACTAGGTGTCGGATTAGGCTATCTTTGATATGCCAATCAGTCAGATCCTTAGGGGTCAAAACCTGATTATGTTAGGGCTGTCTAAGAATTCACTCGAGTGGGTGATCATAGTGACAAGATCAATCACTTTGTTGGAAAAAGTAAATGATCGAGACTTCACTCTCTCTGATGGAAACCAAAATTGTCGGTAGTCGATTTCAAACTTGTTTGAGATTTATTTTGTAAATTTTATTTATATGATATTTACAAAAGGTTTTAATTCCCAGGACCCATCCGGGCAGAGAGTGCAACACTACACCTTGTAACTAGGGGAGAGGTCATTCCCTATCGGGTAGTGTTTGATCATTATGGGCTGAGAGCTTAAATGTAAGACACCATTTAGGGCTATTTACCTAATGGGTTATATCTTTCTTAAGTTCATTATCCTTGGGCCTTCATAGGATGGCTGGACTCAAGGATCATTTAATTTAAATGTTGGGCCCATTAAGAGCCCATACTGATGGACTCAGGGGTTCATTGTGCTTAACAGTGAATTCGGCCAGCCGTTTTCACTGAGGCTGGACTGAACCTATATGGGCTTATGTAGGGTCATTGTTGGGGTCCCACACCATGTAAATTGAACCAAATGGGCCAGCAACTACCTAGAGATGTGAGCCACTTTCTTAATGGGCCTAAAGCTCAAGATTAATTTGATTAATCAAGTGGTCACACGACAACTTAAGCAATTATGTGACTTGGGTGAATATGTGTTTGGATGAGGGTCTAGATCAGCCATTGGGATAAGAGGATCTTATCCACTTTAAGAGTCAAAATCCAAATAAATATTGGGATTAGGAACCTGCTAATTTAATTAGGAATGGTGATCCTTAGGACAAAGAAAAGAGGAGATCAAAATCTACTCCAGATAACTCTGCTCTTTCCGCCCCAAAAAACCCTAGTCCATTCTCCACCTTGTGGCTGATATTGATTAGTCTTGATTTCTGATCTTTTGAAAGAAACATCAGAATCAATTCGTGCTCACCCCCCTTCGATCCAAGGTGTTGGATCATAGTTTTTCCAAAAACTGTGTTGTTGAACCGGTTTCAATTTAAGCTGTGCCATTTTCAGTGGAAGCTGGTTTTAGTACTATCTTTGGACATGAACTACTACTTTAGGAGCTATATTTGTGGCTTCCGTATCAGGTATACTTCTCCCTTTTCTGTTGGTTTCAAATCTGGTCTAGTTTCAGTGCAAGAACGATCCTAAATGAATAGTTTTTCTAAAACTGGGAATACGATTCCCGAAAGGGTAAAGGAAATTTTTAAAATTTTGCCAAGCCATCTAGCATGGTTTGGCCATCCATATGATGGATTCCCCTTTGCTTCAGTGGTATCAGAGCCAAAGGTTCAATCTTGTACCGAAATAAGCTAGATCTGAAATAGATTTGTAGTTGGCAAAACTGTTGTGATCGATTTGCACATTTAGCAGTTTTCTAAGAAATCGGTTCTCAAATTTTGGGAGATTTGATCAGAAATTAATTTTATTATATTCTGATATAATTTTAGAATTTTTTTTATTATTATTTCTTTGGTTCTTGGGCCATCTGTGTGATGGAGATCGAATTCTTTATTGGCACCAAGATCTGCGCACCCGAGAATTATTTATTTGATTATTGGTCTTTAAATATTTTTTCCTTTTAGAAAATATGTATTAGGATTTATTCTAATGTAATTAATAGAAAATTAAGTTTTTCTATTTTTTATACATTGGAAGACATATTGGAGCGCGTGAAGTAAAGGAAGCTTTTGTAGAAAAACTACAATTTGTGATTAACAGTTTTTTGTAGGTTTGTAGTTCGTCCAGATCAAATTCGGACCACCACACTTGCAGCCCTAGGTTATTTATTTTTTCTATGATTGTTTTCCAATATTCAGCTGTTAAAAATTTCAGATCGGATTCTTGTGAATTGTTGCATGTTTTGGACACCGAACTCTAGGCTGATTTGACCTAGTTTGGTCCAAACTAGTTTGGACCGAACCAATGGTTCAATGGGGTCTGATCACAGCCCCATGGGTAACATTTTTGGTTGCTCGAAATTGGTTATGGGCCAAGGGCTTAATGCCCACTACATAGTCCAATTCTTCCCTCCCTTGAAAACCCAGTTTATGTTAAGTTAAAGCAACATCGGTTCATTTCAGCATAACTACTATGTGGGCCAAACTAGTTTTTGTAGTTTAGCCCATATACCAAGATGCAATTATTGGATAATTTTGGGCCTTTAATGGGTTGGTTAAGTGTTAACTTAAATTAATTAGGGTTTTATAAGCCTTTTGATTGATTAGATCATTTTGTGGTTGTGCTTGTGTTTGTGATGTACTGAATGTGATTCGTTCATGGGCCATAAGTGCTTGGCCCATGTTTAATCATATGTGGCTCTTTGCGAATCAGATCATTGGATGATATCCCTTTTCAATGAGCCCCCTGATCAGCTTCCTCCTCAAGAGGAACCACGTGGAACCCTATCCCATTTTGGGCCCATCTAGATTTGACTTTATGAAAGTCAATGAGATCCACTTTGGTATAATCTAAATCAAACCTAGGGACTATTTTGCTTGTTCCCTCTAGATTAATATAAGTGCAAGAGATAGGGAGTATCATATGATGAATTCTCTAAAGGCCTTTCGTCATTAGCATGAATGCGGGCTAAATCGGTGGGTGGAGATGCACCATAAAATTGGGTTATCCGATTTGCTGGTCCGGTCGGTTGGATTGCTTCATTAGATGATATGGACATCATAGACTGAGGTGGGAGAGGCCTATTCTAAAATGGAAGACTCTTTAATGGTACCTTGGGGTCTACTATATGATGGGTCAACACTTACTAGACAGAAAGGTTTAACCTAAAGTGGCAATGAACCTTATCTAATGGAGGCCAAAGGGAAAGATCATTAGTTGGGTGGATATGATCCTTCACAGAAAGTGGTGAGATTTTGTAGCTGAAATAGTTGGCTCCATGCATCTATGTGATTTCCCACATTTCTAGGGACATGTACCGTGTCCTTGTAACTGAGATAAGAGGGAAATCTAAGAGATGAATAAATGGAGAAGGAACATAGATAAAAGACAATATTTGTTGCCTCGTCACCGTGTCCTCGTTACCATGTCCTCATCACTGTGATTTCCCACATTAGGTCATGGACTAATATTTGTTCCCTTTTATCAGAAATGGTACATAGACAATTTGCCAAATTTTTGGACGACAATAAACTTAAGGGACCTAACTATGCTAACTGGTATCGTAACCTTAATCTAGTCCTCACGTTTGATAAATTGGACAAGGTTGCCAAGAGCCCAGCTCTAGAACGTCCCAGTGATAGGGCTTCTGAGGCATGTAGGAGGGAGTATCAGGAATGGAGAGGGAAAAATTCTCTTACCCGGTGTTACGTTGTAGCATCTTTAAATAATGCTATCCAGAGATAATTCGAGAAGATAAAAGTCTGTAGAGATCTTCTACATAGTCTAAAGATTATGTATGAGGAGTGTAGGAATAGTGTTCATTTAGTCCCTCAGAGAACACTAAACACTGTATTGATACCACATGGATGCTTGTGCTCAACCTACAATTAACCTTCCTTTTGCAAATAACCCGTGATGCACCACAGGCCCATGATGAATCCACATCACACATCGCAAAGCCACGATAAACTTGCGGTTCATAGCACACTCTTGACAAGCCCACTCGTAGCCCGAGCTGAGGTAAACTTGGGCTGAACCCACGATGAGACCCTTATAGGCACAGACTTGCGGTAAACCCTCAACCACTGCGATGCCATGGCCCGTTAAGGAACCTTGTCCAAGCACCACCTACACACACAATAGGTGGTAGTACACGTGAGTAATGAGGGCTCCTGAGTGAAAGGAAAGCCGATCCTCAAAAAGATCCCCATGAGACACATGGAGAAACCCTAATGGTGCACTTAATGATTGACAACAAGCATAATATCCCCTTTCCTAATAGGAGACAAGTGCCTCTATCCCCTACCTTTTAGGATTTCGGGATCTCCCCCTTAAATATAGATCCTCCTCATATTGAAAGCCATTTAACAATCAAGCACCCTTGCCATTGACTCTCAGCTCCACCACTCAAGCTCGATGCCTTAGCCTAAGATTCAACCCCGCTCTGACTCTCGGTTTTTCTCTATCTTTCAAAGAGACCATCCCCCAACCTAGCCTTTACCCTACCTACAAGCAGCATAATCGTTCTGCCCGATAGAAGGTCCTCAAGTTGTTAATGACCACAAGGATGACTGAGAGCCACCCGGTCCATGACCACGTCATGTAGATGATTGGGTATATTAACGAATTGGAGGTTCTTGGATCCCAACTCGGTGATGGCACCAAGACTAATGCCATCCTGAACTCTTTGCCTTCCTCTTTCAATCAGTTTGTCATGAATTACAACATGGAGAAGTTAAGTTAGCCTTCAGGAACTCAACAATATGTTGTAGAGGGTTGAAGAACTAATTAAGAAGGACAAGCCAATAGCCATGCTTGTTGAAGGTTGCAAATCGAGGAAAAGAATGAGGAAGGGCAATAAGAGGCCTCAAAAGAAAGTAGGCAAGTCAAAAAGGAAAAAGAAAGATAAATCATCTGATGAGTGTCACTTTTTCAAACAGACCGAACATTGGAAGAAGTGTCCTTAATATCTAGAATCCATGAACAAAGAAGGAAATTTCAAATCTCTTGTCATAGAGACCAATATGTTGGTCAGTGAGAAATCCACGATCAGTGAGGAAGATATGCCCGAGTATCTAGGACAACTTAGAAGATAATACCCAATTTAGAAGATATGCCCGAGTATCTAGGCCTCTAGTTCTTTACGGCTATGATCAAGAAAGTTAATTGATGGAAGCCACGATTAGTGAGGAAGATCCCATGACTTATGCAGAAGCTATGTTGGACATAGATTCCTTAAAGTGGGTAGATGCCATGAAAGTCAAGATGAACTCAATGAAAACCAACAAAGTCTGGACTCTCGTAGACCCACTCCCTGGGGTGAAAGAAATTGGTTGCAAATGGATCTATAAGAGGAAGAAGGGCCCTGATGGAAAGGTAGAGACCTATAAAGCTTGTCTTATAGCAAATTGGTACACTTAGAAAGAGGGAGTCGACTATGAAGAAACCTTTTCGCCTGTGGCCATGCTTAAATCCTTACGAATCTTGCCATCTGTAGCATCATACTATGATTATGAGATTTGCCATATGAATGTCAAAGTTACGTTCCTGAATGGAGATCTTACTAAAAATATCTATATGCAGTAGCCGTAAGGTTTTATTGCTGCTGATCAGGAACATATGATGCGTAAACTGAATAGATCCATTTATGGATTAAAGCAAGGTTCAAGAAGTTGGAACATCCAATTTCACTCTACGGTCAAACAATTTGACTTTGAGCAGAATTCGGATGAACCCTGTGTTTATAGGAAATTAGTGGGAGATAAGGTTACGTTACTTGTTATATATGTAGACAACACTCTACTCACTGGAAATGATGTACGAATGTTGACTATGGTGAAGGTATGGCTTTCGCAACAATTCCCCATGAAAGATCTCAGAGAAGCCTCCTACATCTTGGGACTTTGACTTTATAGAGATAGATCAAAGAGGATAATAGGATTATCCGAATCTACTTACATTGACAAGATTGTCAACATATATAACATGGAGAAATCCAAGAAGAGATTTGTCACTTTTAGAACGAATCCACTCTCTCCAAGGGTATGTCTCCCAAGACTCTTGAGGAGATTAAGGGCATGAGAGAGGTTGCCTATGCCTCTAACTTAGGGAGCATCATGTATGCCATGTTATGCACTCGGGTAAACATTGCTTAGGTTATGAGTGTAGTAAGTAGATATCAGTCAAACCCAAGACAAGAGCATTGGACTGCCGTGAAAAACATAATCAAATGCCTTTAGAGGACAAAAGAATTTTGTCTTGTCTTCAATGGTAGTTCACTACAAATCGTTGGGTATACTGATGTCAATTTCCAGTTATACCTAGATGATAAAAAGTCTACATTTGGTTACATCTTTACAATGGGGTCCTGTACATTTAGCTAGAAAAGCAACAAACAAGGGTCCATAGAAAATTCCACGACTGAGGCCCAGTACATTGCCACAAGTGAAGCTACCAAGAAAGTAGTGTGGATGAAGAAGTTCATTCATGAATTAGAAATTGTTCCATCTAGCACATCACCCATTCCATTATTGTATGACAACACTGGAGCCATTGCTTAGGCTAAGGAGCCAAGAGCCCACTCGAAGTCAAAGCACATCGAAAAGAAGTATCATGTACTTTGGGAGATTGTTATTAGAGGGGGTGTCCAGATTCAAAAGATAGCATTAGCAACGAATGTGGCAGACTCATTTGTTAAGCCACTTACACAGAAAGTGTTTGAGAAACATGTTGATAGTATGAGACTCAGGCCTGTACCAAATTGGACCTAAGTGCAAGTGGGAGCTACTACATAGTGTATGCCCTTAGCTCCAATTAGATTGATGTACATATCCATTTATTGTAAATGAATAAAAGTACATATTTGTTTCATATTATAATTGGTGTGTTTCTGTATAGTTACCTTTAAACTAGACACTTATGAGACTCGTGTTAGTTTAGAATGTTCTCAGTCATTGGATAGACTTGGGAAAGTTTTTCCTACTAAAGCTAACACTGATGTGCTGCCAAGAAGGTTGGGGCAACTTGTCTCAGCTGCTAGGGTTGGACCTGAAGCACATGCAATGTGTGATTGTTTGAAAGATTGAACCTAGACCATTTTCTAGTTGTTCCTTGGGCCTTGAAGACTCGTAGGCAAAACTGGAAGGTTACACATAATTCCTAGACTCAATTATGGTATTGCACTAGGTTAGGCTATCTTTGATATGCCAATCAATGAGATCCTTTGGGGGTCAAAACTTGAGTATGTTGGGGCTGTCTGAGAATTCACTCGAGTGGGTGATCATAGTGATAGGATCAGCCACTTTGTTGGAAAAAATAAAAGATCGAGACTACACTCTCTTTGGTGGAAACCAAAATTGTCGGTAGTCAATTTCAAACTTGTTTGAGATTTGTTTTGTAAAATTTATTTATATGATATAAAGTTTTAAGAAAAAGGTTTACAAAAAGTTTTAATTCCCGGGACCCATCCGGCTAGAGAGTGCAACACTACACCTTGTAGCTAGGGGAGAGGTCCTTCCCTATCGGGCAATGTTTGATCATTATGGGCTAAGAGGTTAAGTGTAAGACACTATTTAGGGCTATTTACCTGATGGGTTATATCTTACTTAAGTCCATTATCCTTGGTCCTTCATAGGATGACTGGACTCAATGATCATTTAATATAAATGTTGGGCCCATTAAGAGCCCATACTGATGGAGTCAGGGGTTCACTGTGCTTGACAGTGAATTCGGCCAACCCTTTCAATAAAGTATGGACCGAACCCATATGGGCTTATGTAGGGTCATTGTTGCGGTCTCATGCCATACAAAGTGAACCAAATGGGCCAACAACTACTTAAGGATGTGAGCCATTTGCTTAATGAGCCTTAAGCTGTCATGTGACTTAGGCAAATACGGGTTTGGATAAGGGTCTGGGTCAGACATTAGGATAAGAGGATAAGTTTTATCCACTTTAAGAGTCCAAATCCAAATAAAGATTTGGATTATGAACCTCCTAATTCGATTTGGAGTGGTGATCCTTACGGCAAAGAAAAGAGGAGATCAAAATCTGTTCCAGATAACTGTACTCTCAGATCTCTCTCAGCTCTTGCCGCTCTAGAAACCCTAGTTCATTCTCCACCTCGTGGCTGATCTTGATCAGTCTTGATTTCTGATCTTTTGCAAGAAAACATCAGAATCAATTCATGCTCACTTTCCTTGTTTGATCCAAAGTGTTGGATCACAGTTTGGTGAAAACTGTGTTCTTGAACCGGCTTCAATTCAAGTTGTGTCATTTTCAGTGGAAGCTGGTTTTGGTTCTCTCTTTGGGTGTGAACTACCACTTTGGGAGCTACAATTGTGGAATCCGTATTAGGTATACTTCTCCCTTTTCTGTTGGTTTCAAATGTGGTCCGATTTCGATGCAAGAATGATCATAGAAAAAGTAATTTTTCTAAAATTGGGAATATGATTCCTGGAAGGGTAAAGGAAACTTTTGAAATTTAGCCCAACCATCTTGCATGGTTCGGCCATCCATATGATGTATTTCCCTTTCCTTCACAGATACCTTGTCTCCCAGTATTGGCACTTTTAGAGGTTTAATGTACTCATCTTCCTTGGTGTTCTCAGATGCCTATACTAGAAAATTTCAAGGTTGTTCCTCTTCGAATAGGGTTAAGCTTTTGGCAATTTACCAAGGTCGTCTTCTTGTGGTTCAAAATGGATGATGTGCATGGGATAATTTCTTGTGTTGACTGTTAGACGGTGTTCAGAGTTTTTACAAATCAAGCTCCTATAGCTTGGTGTTCTTTAGACCTTTTTTTTTCCGAAGCCAAGAACTTGGTTACTAGAGCAACTCTGTTGATTTATTTATGGCGATGTTTGGGATCAATGCCATTTTCTGATAGAGGTGTTTTTTTAGAAAACAGTGCTACATAAACATGTTGTTTTCTTAAAGCATCTTCTTAGGTTTTCTATTTGCTACCATTGATGTTGTTGCCACATAGGCATTTTTCAATGCCACTTCAGCACACTATTGCTAACAACAATAGAAAGAAAAGGGAAAACACCAAAAAGGGTGTTTTGTAAGTGATGGGATCTTTTCTCACACAGGGGCATCTCACAGGCATATCCACCATGTATTGGGAACATCTCCCATGAAATAACTTATAAGTATGGGATATATATATTCCCAAATGCATGGTAGGATTTACGTGTGAAGTTGGTGTGAGGCGCCCTATGTGAGGAGCAGATCCGGTCTCTTTTTGTAAGACCACACCTTTCCCATTTCTAAAACATGATCTAAGAAAATGTTGTTCGAAAAAACAATTAACCATATAGCAAGCATTTTCTCAAAAAATGAATTTCTGATGTAACACTAATATTGCACCGTTTCTTGAGAAAAGGGCATCGACCCCAAACACCTACTATATCCTAGAATTTCTAGTTTAGCCCATCAGTTGGTCAAGTGGACCAAAAGTTCATCTCAAGACTCCTCTTATTTTGAGCACTCACCTCTGGATGCTCTTGTACAAAATTTTATCTGGTTTAAGTTCATCTAATTTAAAACCTTTATCTATCAATAGAAAGAAAAACTACATTAACAGCAGTAGCAAAGACAATAATACTAATTTGATTAACTATGACAGCACCACCAAAAACAAGAACTAAAAAGAAAAGGTATAAGTGCATTAACTGTTATAACAACAACAAAAATAAAAGCAACCAAAAAGGAACAGCAGGAACGACAACAAACAACTTCACAAATAACAATGCTAGAATAATGCTAGAATAAGTAGTGTCTCCTCCTTTTGAGATACGATTGACTCAAAGCCTGACTGAGAACTAATAGAAAAGATGTGGGTTAAAAAGTGCTGGATCAGACAGGATATTACTGGGTCCTGCTCCATTTTGATTTCTCTGTCTCTTATTCTTAGCCCTCGAATTACCTAACATTGACCGTTCATCTTCAACAATGACGACATTCGAACGCTTCTCATCATCAGGCTTGTATACCAAATGCACCCCACACATCTTCACCTTGTGCGCTTCTGTAGCATGCACCATAACCCTTACTTGATCCCCACCTTCCAACCATTTCCCCATGTCAGGATGTGCTCTATGCCTCACCCACATGTTGTTTTTACAACTGTTTTTACCGTGAATTTGACTGCCCATTAGTAGCCAATGAACACCTTTCGTTATATTAATGATATAAGCATAATGAGCAATGCTGAATATGCAGGTTTCGTCGTATCCGGCATAAACAGCACACAAAGTGAGCCCTCGGACCTTACAACCCAATACTAGAGGCACCTCAAATGACACTTCAGAACCTAGGGTTCGACATGTAAACCAATCAGGAACCTCACTCCCAGCAAGTATGGCGTTAAATCCACTACATTCATCTTTTGCCCCCTGTACCATGTACCATATATAATTTGAGATGAATAGATAGATAGATAGATAGAAAGATAAATACAGAGAGAGAGAGAGAGAGAGACCTGGAGAAGATTTAGGAAACTCTTCATAAAGGTATACGAATTTTTGCACCTATCCATGTGAATTTCTTGAATGGGTTCCTTCCTTTGTGGGTCCTCAATCTCAGCTAACTTGTGGCAATCCGTAAGTATCAGGAGTGATAGTTTCTGTAAGTTTGAGAGATTTGGTAATCTTTCCATTTCTGTGCAACCACTAGCATATATTCTTTCCAGACTTGATGGGAGTTCTGGGATTGATTTAAGTCTTTTGCAGTCTTCTAGCATAAGTTCCTTAAGTTGAGAAAGGCCACGGATGCTGCTTGGCAAATTACAAACACTGGTTTGGCTTATATCTAATCCTTCCAAAGAAGATAAGCTCCAAAGATTAGAAAATTCTTTCAATGATGTGCAGCCACCAGTGTGCAAGTAGTCTAAATTTGATGGAAGTTCTGGAAGTGCTTCAAGCCTCGTGCAGTCACCCAACCAGAGATTCTTGAGCTTAGAAAGTTGACTGATGGTGTTTGGTAGACTGCAAAAATGGCTGCCGCAGAGATCCAAATATTCTAATGACGCTAAGCTCCCAATCTCACTAGGGGGACCTTCTAATAGATTACAATTTCTAATTTTGAGAGATTTTAATGACCGTAGACCGGATAATGAAGCCGGTAGTAGGCCAATTGAGTCGGGAGTTTTTCTCAGAGATTCTGGTGGTTCCTTGATTCCCTTGATAGATAAAGTTTTTAGGTTCTCCAACTGTACAATAGAATTGGGTAGCTGTTCTATAGAAGTTTCTTCCAAAGAAAGGTTCATTAGTGATTCCATACTCCCCAATTTGTCTGGCAACATCTTGAGACTAGAGCATCCAGAGAGAATAAGATTTTTCAGAGATTTCACGTTACAAATGCTTTCTGGAAGAATCTGAAGACTTTTGCAATCTTTCAGATTCAAGACAATAAGTCCATGAAGATGTCCAATTGAATGGTGAACCTCAACTAAACTTGTACAACATTCAAGAATTAACCTCTCAAGGTTTGGGAGACTTAAGAAATCCGGGGTTTTAACTAGGTCAGCAGAATGACTGAGATCAAGTATTTTCAAATTCTTGAGCAACTGTAGAAAGAAGCATTTGGAGTAAAAGAAAATCAGTTTCATTTTTATTAATTAACATTGATAAACACAGAAATTATGTTCCTGGGCATACCTTTTCTTCCTTCCAGACTTGTTTGATTTTACTGTATTGCATTTCCAGAGCAACAAGGTTATCCAGATGAAAATTAGTTGGTATAAATTCCAAAGAGAATCGGTTCCATCGAAGCCATCTTAACTTTCTGGAAATAAGTCCATAGTCCCCATTGATGTCCACATTATTGAGTTGAAGCAGTCTTAGCCTTTTCATATTTGCAAAGGCTTCTGTAACAAATTTCATTTCCATTGTTTCAGGGTTTTCTAGGATGAGGCCTTCAACATTTTCTGTTCCCTGAAAATAAACAAACAACATTGGAGATGTGAGAGATTCATAATAAGAAGAGATTCATATGTATATGTAATTTAACTCTTACCATCTTATTTTCCAAAATGTCACAGACATCTTTATGAGACCACAATCTACTGCGCTTCCCACAATCTTTTGGAGCTTCTTGAAGGACAATTTCCCTTCCCATGTCTCGAAGTAGAAAAGACATTCTTATCTCATCATTTTCATCGATTGTGATCAGAGATCTGTAAACAAGATCACTTATACTAGCTTCTGAGGAGAAACCACAACCATCTAATATTTCAATTGCATAGTTCTTGTTCATCCCAATGAAGAAGAATGCAATGTCAAGGAATATTTCCTTATTTTCACGATCTAATGCGTCAAAGCTTATTCTAAGCTTTTGTTCAATTTCATCAGGCCGGATATTTCTCAACTTCTCCAATGCACTTATCCATTCAGATGTTCTTCTTTTGTCAATTAGAAAAGAACCGAAAACCTTTAGAGCTAATGGAAGTCCTCTTACATAACTTACTACATCTCTTGAGAGTTCCAAGTAACCTTCTTCAGGACAGTTTTTTCTGAAGGC
Organism: Nelumbo nucifera; assembly: GCF_000365185.1. The sequence continues at coordinate 2,137,654 of NW_010729090.1, forward strand.
ATGCCAACTAAAGAGTTGCAGAGATTCATGAGGATCCAATTCTTTCACTGAATATGTTTCATCTACTGGAACCAAATTTAGCAAATGCTTGTATCGAGTTGTTATGATGATTTTGCTTCCTTCTCCAAACCACTCATGCTTTCTGGCTAATGCCTCTAATTGGCTACTTTGATCCACCTCATCAAGAACAATAAGAACCTTTTTATTACAGAGTTTTTTCTGTATCACATCGATTCCTTCACGAGTGTCTCTTATACTTAGGTTCTCTTTTATTAGGATATCAGAAAGAAGATTTTCTTGTAAGCGAGCTAGACCATTGATTTGTTCAGATTTTTTTCCAACATTACTAAGAAAGCTGCTGCCTTCGAATTCTTGACAGAGGCGATTATAGACAGCCTTAGCGATGGTTGTCTTCCCTATTCCGGCCATACCACATATCCCTACAAAGCGGACATCATTTGAGCAGGTACCTAACATTGAGAAAATTTCTTTTACTCTGGAATCCATTCCAACTGGATAAACAGCAACATTCAAAGGCTTTTTGCTCATCCTTGTCAGAACATTTTCAACAATCCTCTGGATAAACTTTTCTTGATCCCTGCCATTTATGTTAATTTCCAATGTAACAAAAATAGAAGAATAAACACAAATGGGTTATAATAGGCCTTAAAGAAAAAACACAAATTTATGCATATATAACATTCTTACCAAGGAAATTAATTTAACATCTTTTTTAGATAATTTTCCAAAACTATTGGGGAATGGTTGGGGAAGATCTCTGTGGATTGATTAAAGATTTTTCAAGAGTGGAAGTTTTGTGAAGGAGATAAATTGCACATATTTACCACGCATGCCGTATATAGTGAGGTTGAAAAGCCAACACAAATCTGGCCAATAACCTTGTGCCATGCTATATATAAATTTATAGCAAAATGCTTAATTAAATATATATTCATAAAGACAGATTTCTAGAAGATATAAATTAAATATCATTTTAGAAATGAACCAAGCTATTTTCTGTAAATGGTTATATATGGAGACTGATTGCTAAACCACAAACTTACTAGGAAAGAATAACAAAAAAAACAAACCAAACAGTTTAAAATATTAATTAGGGTAGCCAAACTACACAATGGTCGAGTTGGTGGATTCGGGTGCAAAGGGTAGTCAAAAACAGTTTCTCAAAAATATGGGCTTTCTTGCCGAATTGTATGTGTGCAGCTGGTCCATTGAAGTTGCTGATCCCAGTGCTATCAAACGATTTGCTAGTACTCAGGCTTTGAGCAGGGGGTTGATGATATTGACATCCTGATATACTTTGATGTTGCTTGCAAGAATGGACATGGGGCGGCTGTAGAAAAGCAATGTGTGGAGGCTTTCTGTTCATGAGAGTGGTGTCATCTCTCCCAGCGATTGATACAGAACCAGTGGAAGCATTGTCCCTTCTTTTGGCTCTCAAACATTAGGTTAATTGTATTTGGAGACCTAGGCCAGCCGTTTATGATTGCCAACATATACAGTTTTTTTTTTTTCTTTTTTTTTTTTTAAGAATGGAAATGAGCAATATTGGGCACTTGTTAGTTTGAAATGAATTTATTTTTCAGAAAAAAATGTATTTGATTCATAGTTTTTAACTATTACTCTTTTGGAAAGTCTACTACTACTTTTGGAAGGCCTACTATGGAGGGATTTAAACAATGTTTAGATACCAATTTAACGATGGAATAGCCTGTGCATTTTATATAATGAAAAGGAGACTCTCAACCATCTCATGCTCTCTTGTCATTTTGCACAAGGGATATGGTTGTTCTTACATTTGGGGATAAATCCCCATAACTGCAAGGAATGAAATCATGCATGAAATAGTAAAAGAATGGCAGAAAACTAAATTATAGTTTCTATAAAAAATGCCACAAATATTTGTTTATTGTTTTGAGATTAATTTGTGATGCTCAAAACAAGAGATTTTTTTTTTTTTTTAAATAAAAAACAAGCCCGAAAGAGATTTTACAGGAATGGAGTAAATACACCAAGTGGTGCATGACTCAGTAGGTACATTAACCCAGCAGAGATGTGGATTTGAGTCCCGCCACCCGTTAGCACCAAAGTTGAATTATTACTGTGATGCATTAAAAAATGGGAGTAAGGTGTTGCGGATGGCTAGATTTGGACAAATGGTGGGTTAGAATTTTTGGTTCGCTGCCGAATGTGTAATGTTCCACAGTCTTCAAAGACATCATATACGTTTTAAGGGGATTGATAAGGGTGGATAAGAAGAACGCTAATTGGGAAAGTTTGGACTTGCAACTAGGGGAGTTTGTTGTTTGAAATTTCTAATTAAACTAGTAGATGTGGTTGTGAAGGGTGCTTGCATTTGCTAAGGGTGAAGGTAGAAAGTAGTGAAACCTGGTGTAAGGTGTCGGTGGAAAAAGTAGATTGTGATCCCTGTTTTGATCCTCAACAGAGTGCTAAGACAAATACTCAGAATGGTAAACTCTGCAGGCTGAGGATTTTTGAGAGGGCGAGAAGTTGTGCTCTTCGATCATGCCCAAAGGAGACGTAGGAAGAGGGTAAACAAAAGTTGAGGCGTTTGATAGGTTTTGTCTTCTATTTTAGTAGACAAAAGGGAGATTAAGGGGGAGAGACGGTGATTTTGGCTGGGCTCAGATTTTCTACCCATGAATTGTTCTTACATCCCAACCCACTGGTAATTATAGCAGCACATTGGGAACAATTTGTGGGTAGTAGATCTAGAGTGGTTTTGGCTAGGGGTTGCTTCAGTGGTGAGGGAGGAGGAGGGGTGCCTTGGTACTTGTAACTAATGACGGGTGGTCCTAGTTTAGGTGAAGAAGGCAATGTCATGTTTCAATTTTCAATTTCAAACTTGTATTAGTCATTGATGGGGTCTGCATTTAGGGGTGTTCACTGGTCAGTTTGGTTTGGTTGAAAGGCTAGTCGAACCTATCTGGTAGCGATGGTTGAAAGATCAGTTTAGTTTGTTTTGGTGGGGCAGGGATAGGGGTGGGGATTAATAGGTATCCCCAACTGGGGTCGGGGAACCTATATTAATTTATTTTTAAAATTTTAAAATATTATTTATATTTTAAAATTTTTATTTATTTTTCAAGTCCCCATGAGGATCCTATTTCCATTGACGATCTGGGATGGAGGACAACCTTTATCGTCGATGAGAATCAAGGTCGGGGATGGGGAATATATGATCCCCGTCCTAAACCCACCTTATTGTCATTCCGATTATCTGATCGGTTTGGGGAATTAGTCACTTGAAACAGATTAACCAATCAAATCAATTGGTTCAAAAGATTTAAACTTAAAAAATTAAATTTAAATTAAAAAATAGCAATGGTATTATTAAAAAAAAATATGTTTAAAATTTAAATATATATGTCAAGTTGAGTAAGTTTTGATTGATTTGCACAAGGCCAAACCAAAATGATCCGACCTCTTGGGTCATTATAAATGGTTGAACCGAACTTAACCAAAATTTCTAAAAAACCAATCAACTTGGGTTGAGTTGGGTCAGATTGGTCAGTTTTATTGGTTTAATGAACAACCCTATGTCTGATAAATTTTCAAGTAAACATGAAGGGTTCAAGGTGGGTTTATTAAATAATCCAACAGGTAACCCATTGAGCTTCAAAGTATTTGCTAGGACTGAGCACATGGATTGGTTCTACCTAGAACCGATTGAAATTGACCTCGAACCAATTCTTCGGTAGGATATAGTTCCAAAATCTTGGAACTAACTCTCATCATGTTGATTCCAGGGTCTAGGGCTTTAACCTATCGAAACCAGTCTTCATTGGCCTTGGTGGAACCAGCTTGGGTGTAATCTAAAGTTAGAATGTGGGTTTTAACAATCAATTATGTTTTCATTATGATGTATTATTTGGATTGATTGTAGATTATATTCTATTTGCCTTGGAACTGAAACAAATTGACCCATCTTCACCCCTAATGTTAGGTTAATTGCAGTTGTTAGTGGGATTTGACATTTAAAAACCCAAGCTTTGGTGCCCCTCTCAAACATTTGGGACTTTGGTTGGGAGGCTTTAAAGAGGGGCCCTGATGTGGCAATTCCAAAAACAAATGAAAACAAAAACATTCACTTTCTAGAACGCATCTTAGTTCTTTATTTTATATATTTATTTTTTTTTGTGAATAAGGTACAGCTATATAACAAAATTTTTGAGGAATAAGAACTAACCAAACATGCATCTATACTAATAATATATATATATATATATATGTATGTATAGCAAGACGGTCCACGTCACCATGCCTCTCCTTTCTCCAAATTCCCTTCCTAATTTTCTGTTTTTTTGAATTTTAAATTTTTTTAATTCCACATAATTACCCATTAAACCAATAAGTTAATAGCATACACTAAACTATTTCTAACAACCATAATGAAAGGGGGATTTGCTTTTCTAATGTTTAGCCAAGTGGCACCACTTTCTCCCATTTTCTCATAAATTGTCTCTCACTCATATTTATCTCTTAAATTATCTCTAATTTAGTAGAGAGGTTCACTCCTAAGCTATTTCTAATTCCTATTTATCATCTTCCCCACTTTTTACCTACATCTATCTAAAGACAGTTTCAATTAAAATACTTTAGAATTATTTACATATTATAACGAAATTATATACTAACTTTAAAATATTTATTCAAAACACAAAAATTAATTATAATAGATTTTAGAATATTCATATTATCAATAATTCTATATTTTTACAAAATTCATAATAAAATTATGTAGTAATAATATAAATTAAAATTCTATGAATTATTCAAACTAAATGTTATACAAACAATAAAAATTAATATTAAAACATAAAAAATATTTAAATATGTCAGAAACTAAATATATTAAATAACAAAACATTAAAAATAGCTAAATAATTATATGACAAAATATTTAATATTATGTAATAACTTTTAAAATAAATAAAATTCAAATTTTAACATGACTAAATTTTAAATAGTTAAAATAACGAAATTATGTAATAAAATTCATTTTAATAATAATTTAACATTTTACAAAATTAATAACAAATTATGTAATAATAGTACTAATTATAATTTTATGGATTATTAAATTCAATGAATAATTAATATCTTAAAAATTTAAATAACAATATTATTTAAATAATTAAATAATAATGTAAGTAACAAATTTCACTTATAACAATCAATAATTATAGAAAATAAATTTCAAAGTATTTATATTTCTTAGTAATAATTTTTCAATAAGAGTGTACATATTATTTATTTATATATACTAAATTTAATATTTATTGTAATTTTAGTAATTATTTATTGTAATTTTTGATAAATGTGTTTTCAATAATTATTTATAAATCTATTTATGTTTTCTTATTTAACAGAAAATTGTCAATAATTATTGGAGATTAAACAACTATTATTTAACTTTTGAAATTTAATTTATTGTATTTTTATTATAAATTTATTTTTTGTAATTATATATTTTTTATAATTCACTGATTAATATTTATTAGAGATTAAACTATTATTTGATACTACACTATTTATTACCTAATTTATTATATTTTCAATATTTATTGTATTTTTGTGATTATTGTATTTTTATTAGATACCTGTTGTATCTCCATTATAAATTTATTTTCAACAATTGTGTATTCTGCTATAAATTTTCAATAATTGTTGGAGATTAAACAATTGTTATTTATTAGAGATTAAAATAATAATTTAGTTGAAATTAAGAGTGTTCAAAGAGTTCAGTTCAGTTACAAATTGTTTTGCCAACCAAATCAACTTGGTCACTTAAGGAGTTTATCACCCGAAACCAACTGACCATTAGAGAAACCTACCAACTCGGGTAGTATTGGTTTTGGTCTATTTTCCGTTTAGTTTGTCTGTTCAAAAGATTTAAAATTAAAAAATAAATTTAAATTTAATAAATTATAGTGGTATTATATATATAAAATATTAATATATATATATATCTATGGTTGGGTCGGTTTATTTTTGGTCAATTTACAAATGGGAAAACTAAAACTAACATAACTTGGTCGGGTTGGAAAATTATCGATTTACAAATAGGCAAATCAGTCCACTTGTCATTCTACTCTTTCAAAACTTCCTCCAAAATCCCCATTCTAATTTTCTAAATTTTTAAAGCTATCTAATTGGGGAAGATTAAAATCACTTTTCTCCTAAAATTTCTCCCACTATATATCTTCTTTCTCATACTAATGAGAAAACTCTATCCCACTTATTTTAATAACTTTGGTAAATTCATTTAGAGATGATTAATTGTGTAAATTATTTTTGGTAAATCTTATAATGAATTTTCACAAATTAATTTTGTCAAATTTACTAAATTTTGGTATATTCTCAAAATTCATTTCACTAAATTAATGTTGATTTATTTTGTTAAATTAAAGTTTAGCCAAACATTAATATTTTTTCTAATTTATTAATGAATAATTTCTTAACTTTAGTGTCAATACCCAATTTTTGCTCGGTCCCTTCACCCTACCATTTTGTACTCTCCTCTTAGACCCCAAAAACTTGGAAACACAACCAGGTTAACTTGATACTTTCCAAAACCCGAAGTACCCTCATCTGACACAATCCACGGGATGAATGAGAACCTTGAGATCAATATCAACATCCGATCAGACATCATCCCCATACTTGGAAAACTATAACTTAGTTACGCATCAATTTTCATGACTAAACTGCAAAGATCCACCATTTATCATGCCAACTTCCTTTCTAACGGCCCCGATCTATGCGATATTCAAACTCCAACTCCTCAAAAATCAAATCTAACACACCCATCACCTCAAGATCACTAGGAAGCAATCAACTAGCGAATCCCACCACAAATCTACGATGATTAACCGCAAAAACACCAACATCCCATTTTCATGGCCTTGAACGATTACCAAGATTGACCATATCTTTCTTAGATCAGAACTATCCGCGTAATGCCTCACCTTAATCCATGCCTACCCACCAAATTGTAGCTCAAAATTCCTTCGTTTAACACACCATTAAGCCTAGATCCTATTTCAACAAATCTCATTAATTAGAGCATACCATCCGACATCCCAACTTCATATGACTAATCAGACCTTACCACCTTGTTTAGAAACCCAAAAACCCTAGAACGTCAAATTGCACAACCAAAGTCCTCCATTTGATCATTGAAAAATTAAGATTCCATTTTGGACCCTCTTGTTGATTGAAAAACCACACCTTTGATCAAAGATCCATAGCTTCCATCAGATTCAGGACGATAAAAAATGCATACTTACCAAATTGTAGCTCAAAATTCCCTTGTTTGACCATTCATCAAACAAAGATCCTATTTTAGTAAATTTCATTAATTAAAGCTTACCATCTGTCATCCCAACTTCATGACCAATCAGACCTTACCATTGTATTTGGAGACCCAAAAAACCCAAGCACATCAAATTTCATGACCAAATACTTTCATTTGACCATTGAAAAAGTAAGATTCCATTTGGGGCCCTTTCATTGATTGGAGAACCATAAGCTAAAACCATAATCTAAACCAAATCAGTCAATCTACACCTTTGATCAAAGATCCATCACTTCCATTAGATTCAAGACGTTCAAAAAGTCCTAACCTACCAAATTTTATCCCAAAATTCCCTCGTTTGACCCTTCATCAAACCAAGATTCTATTTCAATAAATCTCGTTGATCCGAACTTGTCATCCATAGATCTCAATCATCCCGGTCCTACTTGACCAATTAGACATCACCACTATATTCAAAGACCCAAAAAGCCTTAGCATGTCAAATTTCGCATCCTAATTCATCTATTTGACCATTAAAGTAGAAAGATACCATTTCGATACACTTGATTAAGTTACCACATCATCTATCCCAACCTGAAGCTTCAAAAGGGTGATGGCTGATGGTAGACTCATTCTTGACCCATTAGAACACTTGGACCAATGAAATAGAGCCTAATATACCCAAAAAGCCCAAAAACCCCATGATATCCCTACTTAAAACCAATAACACTTGGACCAATGAAATAGTTGGTCAAATTTACATTTTTTGCCACTGACAGCCCCAAATACGAGACTATCTTGATAGGCACACCCTAAGCTCCCATTGACACACAAAACCCATGAAAACAACCCCTAAATCGAAGAAAATGTTTCATCAAATAAGAAAGCTTGACTAGGCATCTGTTTCTTTAAAGGATTTTTGCCTATTTTAGTGAAAAATTGCTATTGAGTCCCAGGTATTATAGCTGGATGAGTTTCAAAACCTTTCTCCTCCTTTTTCTCTATAAATAGAGGCCTAGCTCGAGCTTGAGGGGGGGGGGGGTAGTTTCCCAACTTATGTAATACACCATTCTACTTGAAATCCTGAAATCCTTGAAACTAGCTCAAGCCTTAAATTTGTTTCGCCTATTTTCCAGACTTAACACCAGAAATGCTCAGCCCATCTTCGTAACTCGCTCAAGTTTTGTTTAAAGTCTTTCTATCTGCTGGAAAGTTTGTTTCAATGTCACACACGAGAGATTTGAAATCTGCATGAAACATCCAAGCATTCAATAGTTTCAAACCTCTTTGGAGGTCATCCAACCACTCTTTTGTTCAGTTCGACTACTGGAACACCATTGACAAGGTTACATACGAGAGGTAACCTTGGAGAAGCATTGTTCTCTACTTCTTCTAAATTGAGTATAGAGGCAGAGAAGGCGAGGCTCTTAGGAAAATTAGTACCTAAGACCCGATAACATCACTTTCAAAGTCGGTCTTAGGAGAAGCTGAGAGCACATTTCTCCAGATTTCATAAATTCTAGCTGTTGTATTTATCAGTTTTCCAAAATAAATTGAGCCCAAACAACTCCTGTATTGGATTGCTACAGCAACTTGGAGAGAGGGGTGCCTAATACCTTCCCTCTCCCAATCCTTGGGACCCGAAATCACTCAATTGTGTGCCTTTTTCTTGGAGAACGGAATCACTATGAAAAACTTGAATTGAATTTTTCAAATCTTAAAATGAGGGCCCATTTCCTCCAAAAATGGGTGGCGACTCCATCTTTTTGAGCCAACCATGAGTATCCTAGAGCTCACATATAGGAAATTATTAATTTATTATTTTTTGTAATTTTGTTAATTTTGGTGAATTATTAGTTTATGAAAGTAAAGTAGTTTTGCTAATTTTGGTAAGTTTTGTACTTTAATTTTGGTATTATTTTATTTATATGGAAAATTAAATTTGTGAACGATTTTGTTGTATTTATTTTGAAAATTTTGTATATTAATTTTCCTAAAAATTTTAATTTTTGGTAATATTGGTACTTTTTGGTAGTTTAATTACTGTCATTCTGGTTATTTGGAAAATTAATTATGGAAATTTAAGTAAATTAGTTTTGGAAATTTTGTTAAATTTTGGTATATTCCCAAAATTTATTTTTCTTTATTTATTAAATTAAGAATTAACCAAGGAATATTATTTTTCTAATTTACGAATTTATTAATTTTTGTGAATTATTAATTTATGAAAGTGAAGTAATTTAGTTAGTTTTGATAATTTTTTGCATTAATTTTCCTAAACATTTTAATTTTTGGTAAACAAATTTTGGTAATGTTCGTACTTTTGGTAGTTTAGTTATTGTAGTTTGGGTTATTTGGAAAGTTAATTATCGCTATTTAGTTAAATTGGTTTTGGAAATTTTGTTAAATTTTGGTATATTCCCAAAATTAATTTCACTAAGTTACTTTTTATTTATTTTGGTATAAAAGTTAACCAAAGATTATTATTTTTCCTACTTTATGAATAAATAATTTTGGTAATTTTGGAAATAATAATTTATTAATTTGGGTGAATTATTAATTCCTGAACATAATGTAATTTTGCTAATTTTGGTAAATTTTTTAAATTAATTTTGCTAATTTTGGTGATTAATTTTGTTATATGGGAAATTAAATTTATGATTCATCTTGTTATTTAAATTTTGATAATTTTGTATATTAATTTCCTTAAAATTTTAATTTTTGATAAATAAATTTTCATAATGTTCGTAATTTTTGGTATTTCAATTGTTGTTATTATGATTGTTTTGGAAATTAATTTTGGTAATTTAGGTAAATCAATTTTTATAATTTTGATAATTAGGTGAATCTAGTAATTAATGAAAACAAAATTTAGTTGCTCTCATTACAATTTATTTTTTAATCAATCAGCTACAAGGAATCATGGTTCTCGTACTCTTGTAAGAAAATTTTGGGTATGGAGAGTTTCATTTGATTAAAACTATTATTTAAAAAAAAATTATAAGAGACCTACAACATCATCCATTTTCATCTAAAAACATTTAAGTTATCAAACTATTTATATAAAACATATCAATGAACTAAAGATATGTTATGATGTGCCCTTTATATACTAAAACAAGGAAGCCATCTTGCTTTTCCTTTTCTTAAATTTTTAATTTTATTTTATTCGATGTCTATTTTATAAACAACCAATAGATAAAGAAAGGGAGGACTGCTTTTCTAATGTCTAGCATGTGGCATCATTATCCCCTTTACTGGAGTCCTACACTCCTCTAATTTCCTTCTATTCTCTCCTCCATTTTTTCATAAAAAAATGATTTAAGAACCTTATCTCTAGAAAAGCACACCCATTATTCTCTCCTAAATTATCTCTATTTCCTATTTATCCTCTCACCCATTTTCTCATCTATATCTATTTAAAGAAAGCTTGAATTAAAACGTTTAAGAATTATTTAAATATTATAATGAAATTATATAATAATTTTTGAAATATTTGTAAAAATACAAAAATAATAATAATAAATTTAATCATATTCAGGCTATTAATTATTATATATTTTAAAAAATTCATAACAAAATTATGTAATAACAATACAATATGAATTATAATTCTATGGATTATTTAATTTAACAAGAAAATAATATTTTAAAATTATAAATACAATTTCTTTATATGCTATTAAAATAATAAATATTTTAAAAACTTAAAATTGAAAATATTATTTAAATATTTTAATAACAAAATAATTACAATATATTTCACAACATTTGAACTAATAAAAATTTGATATTTTATGTTTATATATTTAATATTTTATATATTATATAATCAAGAAATAAAATTAGGTAATAACAGTATAAATTAAAATTTTATGGAAATATAAAAAATTAATAACTAAATCGTATGTTAAATCTTATTTAATAAAAAAAGTAGACTAAATGACAAAGTTAAGTAACAAATTAAAATATATATTAAAAACACAAAAAATAATTAAAATATATTTCATAGAATATGATAAAAGGATTATAAAATATAAATAATTCAAAATTTTTTAAATATTATTGAAATAATGAAAATATATTAAATAATCTAGAGGTATTGAACCTTACAAATAAAAAATATGTTATAACATTCAAAAAATATTTTTAATAGATATTAAAAAATAAAATAATAATTACAATTATTATTGTACTAATAATAAAAACATTATTTCACTTCTATCAATCAATAATTATTAGAAAAACTAATATTTATTATAATAGTTTTAAAATCTTTATCTATATCTATTATATATTTATATATACTAAAATTAATATTTATTGTGCTTTCAGTAATTATTTATTGTATTTTTGTGATAAATATATTCAATAATTATGTATAAATATATTTCATTTTTTTAATTAATTGTAAATTTTCAATAATTATTAGATATTACACTATTTATTGATTAATCTAATATATTTTCAGTATTTATTGTATATTTTAAATTTATTTTTAATAATTATTTATTTTTATATAATTTTTTAATAGTATATAAAATATGAATAATTATTAGTTTTTTAAAAAGTTGAAATATAAAAAAAATTTCTATTATGTGTCTTAACAAAGCCTGTGCACTCATGGTTCCCCACCAGTTTTAGTATAATGACTTATTGCTTGTCTTTTAAGTGAATGACTCATTCTATAAGTAGGTTGGGAGCTCTAGGCTGAATGGCATTTTGGGTTGACTATTATAACCCTAAATATTTTGTTATATCACTATTTTTATTCACTAGACGTCTAAAAGATAAATCAATAATTAATATTTCAGCCGTTAACAAATCTCCCCTTGCATGCATTTATAAAACTTTATATTTTTAATTTCTCTTGCATTGTCAATTATTATTTTGCCTTTTTTGTATTACAACTGCTAATTATTAAAAATTCATAAACAATTTAAATCCTAAATCAATTAAAACTTAAATAAAAAATACTAATGTTAATAAGGTATCACTATGAACAATTAATATTGAATTTGACATAGGATCCCGTAGTTGCAACCCGCTACAATCTTCATATATATATCCTTCCATTTTGGATATTTGGAATGGAAGATTGGGACCAACATAGGATGGGCCACATCAAGGAGAGACTCGTAAAAATATCATGATATGATGAAATGACAACAAATTGATTGTATTTTCTTGTCATTTAAAAAATTTTCATCACATTAATTTTCACCACTGTTCAAATTATTGAAAACAGCCAACCTTTGTCGGTTGTCTCCTGACAATATCATAATAACCTACCTAAGTTTTAATTTCACAAAAACCTCGCCTGTAATATTGAAAAAATCTGCAGTTACCTCCTTCTTCTTATTGTATGGATGGAAAACTTGGCTTAATGTACTAGTTTTATATTAACTGAGGGTTGGTTCGTTGGTGTATTAGCTGGTTTGTTTCAATGTTGATATAGAATTAAATCCTGTAACTATTATTTTGGAGAAAAAGAGGTCAGGAAAGTTAAATATTAATGGTGCATAGCACCAAATACAGAAAAAAAATGTATTAATTTTATGAAAGTACCCATTTTACCCTTATATTTATCAATTTAGATGAGAATTTATTAAAATACCTTAAAAAGAAATTTTCACTTTTAACTTAAAAAATCTTGGAGTTAGAATTTTAATTATTCTATAAAAATGTTAAGTCTAGATAAGTTTAGAAGGGAAAATCCAACACTTTTGAATAATATAGAAAGATGTCCCAAGGGTAATTTAATAACTTTGAAGTCTTAATTACTTAAAATATTGATGCAAAGGGGGTAACTGCAGATTTTTGGTAAACTACAAGCCTACAACGAAGGTTTTTATATTATTTATATAAAATATATAGAGAGAGCTGTCCTTGCTTTAATTCCAATGGCAACGTAGGGACACTCTAACAGTCGGGTCTGAAACTTATATGAATGTAATAAAACAACCCCTCCTTCACGAATCTCCATTTTTAATAATTTTGAACTGTTTACATATTAATTTTGAACAGATCAGTGAAAAACTTGTTTAAGTTGTTGAAGTTAAAAGTAAGAAAGCATGTAGAACAAATGCATCCACAGAATTAAGTGATTAATTAACAAAAAAAAAAGATTGTGAGTGAGAGCTGGGGAGTACTCGTTTTGTAGATTGAACCCAGCTAAATTGGAAGCATTGGTGAGAGCTTCTCGCCACGCTTTCAACTTCTCCTCTGTGAAGCGCTTGTCGTTGTCGTGCCTGGCAAAAGCATCCGCATAGCTCCCGCTTTGTTTCCTGATGTAGGACGGATCGATGTCATAGAAAACAGGAAGAACGATCTGACCCATATTTTCTCTGCACTCCATGATCTTCAAGAGTTCGTCAAGGCACCATGAAGACGAAGCATAGTTCTTCGAGAAGACGATGATGGAAATGCCTGAGTCTTCGATTGCTTTCAGGAGTTCTGGTTTAATTTCTTCTCCTCTGCTGAGTTCGTAGTCTATGAAAACCTCGATCTTTCTTTGTTTTAAAGCCGTGTGTAGGCTCTCGGTGAAGGTCGTTCGGGTGTCATCTCCTCTGAAACTCAGAAAGACATCGTACGTCCATGGAGAAGTAGTGATGGAAGTGGGAAGTAAAGAAACTTCACTGGTTTTCATGGGTGAAGCCATTGAAATGCCAGAAGGAAAGCACAAGAGATAAAGAGAATGCAAATGCCTGTAGCTTATAGCTTATCGACGGTGAATTATAATAACCTGCTATACCGACAAAAATAATATAAAATAAGCATGGCCGGCAGAAAGGACAAATTATTAATAGTAGGATCCGTGTTCAAAGAATATCAGTATACTGGTGCTCTGGTGGGTAGGGTTGTTAGGATATGAACCAGAGCTCGCATCAGCTGTAAGCCTGTAGCCACTGTTACAGTCTCTGTATGTATCCTTCAATTCTATAGAGGCATATATACACAATAGGCTGAACTTATTAATATTGTAATTCCTAATCAATGGTGTTTAACAGTTCAAGGTAATAGTCCCCCAGGCTACGAAGTATCACCATATGATATCTCTCCTTGCCACCCGACAATCATGGTGGGGGAGGACATCAAGCTTTTCTGTGTGCTTAGAACTTATTCCATGAACTAACTTTATAAATTTCCACCCGCCATATTTGAATATATTTCTTATAGTCAGCTAATAACAGAACTTTAGAATCTTGGAAATTGAGTGATACAAGCATATATATATATATATTATCTTTCATTTTTCATTTTTTTTTTTACCCCAAACTTTATTCCCTGTGGAGGGGTGGCCACCTTAAGATTTTATTAACCATTTTTAAAAAGCAGAAATAAAGATAAAACAGGCCCAACTTGCCCCATACCCAGAATATAAATTACTCTCCCTAAGACTCTCAACCCATCCCAGAATATAAATTAGCGAATCCAACATGACAAGAAGTTGTGAAAATCTTCAAAAAAGCTTTGAACAGTCAAGGAAGAAAGTAAGGATTTTATCCCCCTAATGATATAAGTTGCTGCCCAGGGGATGCTGGCACTACCTTTCATTATGTACACAAGAGTCTTATTGTCACTCTCAACTTCAATCTCTAATATGCTGTGGTCAAAACAACATTTTCGGCCATTAAAAAGAGCCATGAATTCAGCAACCATGACAGTTTTTTGGCCATACTAGTTATGAAATGCTAAAAGGAAAGCATCCTGAGCATTTCCAACAACTCCACCTCCGCTTTGTCCAGGATTACCTCTACTAGCCCCATTCACATTGAACTTATAAAGAAAAACCTGTGAATACTTCCAGTCTTTCATCTTTTATCTTGATTGTTGAAAGGAAGGGAGACTGGGAAAGGGAGGCTTCTTCCTTGCTAGAGAAGAAATGGACTACAGCGCAATAAAATTGTTCTTTGAATGTGTGAAGGGGTGGCCTTCCGTAATACCAGGAGGCAATGAATCACTCAAAAGCTAAGCAGCAGTTTTTATAAATAATATTTTTTGATCTATAGCAAACAGAAAAATATATATTATCTTCCTCCAAGGCACAGGAGCATTTAAGACCCCAATAATGGGAGCTTATTGAGTAAAAAAAACCCTCCTGTTACTCTCAGTCTGTATAAATTACATCAGCACGGGATTGGGGTAAGGCAGACTTTAGGGCAGGGTATAAATAATAGGGTTGTGCATGGATGTAAATATGGTCTCATTTTCTGAATTTTTTATTGGACATAAATTATCCTTTATTCATTAAATTTATTAGGGATAAATGTGTGTATTTTAAGAAAGCACGATAATTAAGACAATCGATATTGTAAGAGTCACTGTTGAACCATAGGAGTCAATTATATGGATATACACTATCTTATCCTTCCGTTAAAATTCATCCAATTAAAAAAAAAATTACTCTCACTTTCACATAAACCAATGTAAGTGTAAATTTTCCTCCCATTTAAAAGGAACAAAATTTACAAACAGAAAAATTAATTATAAATATATGACAAGAAGTAATGTTTAAAGGAAGAAATCTCAATCTGGCAAGTATTATTATAGGATTTTTAAAAGCATTTTCGATCTAATGAAATTGGACTTTGTAAAGGATTTTTCCAAGTCCCTTAAATTTGTGGCAAGTATACAAGGTTTCATTTTAGCCAAACCTTTAACCGGATGGCTCTTTAATGAAAATCAAGAAAAGCAGCCTTATTTATTTAATTATTTTAATTTATTTTTTAAATATCAAAAACAAAGTTTTTGTTTACTAACTATTTCACCTCCCATTTGTACTACTCTTAAAAGTGGGAAGGAAAACTCTATGATACTGGAAACACCCCTTCCTCTTGTGAATTTTGATTAAAACCCAATTGTGATTAGTTACTGCTTTTTATGATGTTCCAATATCATGTCTTTCCAACATCAAACCCAAATGGGAAATAGGTCCATGGAATTTTTTTTTTAATAAAGTGTCCCTATTTTTGTATTTGGCCACTCTTTATTCATCATCATCATCATCCATGCCTTATCCCAACTATATGGGGTCAGATACATAAATCCAATTTCACCAATCTGTTCTATATATTTAAATTGGTCACTCTTTGCTATGAGGGTAAAAATGTAATTTGAACTACTACTTTTATTAGTTCGAAACAAGAAACATGTTCTATAGTATTTTTCTTCATTAAAACACCCCTACTTTTGAATTTGGTCGCAATTTGATAGTGAGGGAAAAAAAATGTAATTTGAACTACTACTTTTCACTTCATTCAATCCCTCTCATTAAGTCATATATTTAAGGTGCTAACTCTTGTCTTTATGATCATATCCTGATCATGGAGGTTGAATTGCCCATCTTCCTTGGTGGAGGACAGCTCGGATGAGTGAGTGTTGAGGTCGGTGGGCCGATCTGCAAGTAGCAAGAGATCAGAGTACCAAGGGGTTTGGACTTGGACTAGGCACTCTGATGCTTAAGTTAGCTGAGCTTAGTGAGCAAGAAAGCTAAGTGAGATTCAAAGAGATAGAAAGCATTTATGCACTAAATCGCGCATAAAGGCAATGAGGTGCCTTTTTATAATATTTGGGATCCATTATCTTTGGGACACATTCTACCAACATTGACGATGATCCTCATCCAGTCCCTCCAAAGTGGGTGGAATCGGGGTTATCCCTACCGACTGGATGACGTGTTGTCGTCTACTTTGGAATTGATAACTGTGCTAACCAGATAAGGACATCTCATCATGTAGGTTAGTACCCCAAAGGTCTACTGGTTACTCAAGTCATTGTTTGCCTAGGTCGGGGAGGTCAAGCTAGCATATGAAGTCATTGACTTGCTCCCTGAGGTGATGTGCTACGTTTTGCTGTGGAGTGACCCATTGGTCTTCATGTGACTTTATGTGATTGAACGGTTTGGGCTCTCCATGTGGCTTTATGTGATTGGAAGTCTAGATCACCCCTCAGGTGATAGTCGAGGGGTTTCTCTTCAAGTGACAGAGGTCGGTGAAGTTCTTAAAGGTCAAAGGGAAAGTCACAATGGTGATAGAATGAAATTGTACCTACAAGGGTTCTAATGGTATTCGAGTGAAGTTAAGCAATTGAGATACTATAGTACTCCAACAGCTTGACCATGAGGGGGTGAAGTGGGAACTTGAGCTCCGCCGCCAAGGCTTGCTCAAAGATGTAGAACTCGTTCTTCTTGTGTTCCTAACGAATTTGGCCCTTGATAGGAAGGCACCACTATTACTGATTTGGGATTTTATATTGGGTTATGAGTTGCACCACCTCCTCAGGTGAAAGCTCGGTCAGGTCGAACTACGACCTAGTTTTGGGTTGATAACGGGAGATCAAGGCCCCTTTTTGGGAACCTCGCTATTCATGAACAGAGCATCCTTCCTCGGTGTGAACAACCTACTGTCCCTCTCCCTCAGACTTACTAGCCAACATAATTTAAGAAGTAAGGAAAAGGAAAAGGAAAAGAAATAGAAGAGGACCCGCTAAAAGACTACAAGAACCAACCAACCTCAATGACCTTAACCAACTACGCCGAGCTCTCCAACCTTACTCGAAGCTTAGAAAAATATATGCAAATGGGACCCCCCATGGGCCCTTATTTATAGACGGAGAACCCAATCAATCAATGGTCGAGATTGATTCAATCTGACAGATCAAAAGGGTGTGATGGTTCATCTTTCGAAGCCCAAAAATGAATTTAGCACATTTTTTATGTCCATAGAGCCTAATTCCCATGTAACGTTTGCACATGCCTAATACATTACCAATTAGACTATCTAAAATGGGTAGACCGGTTCTATATTGAACCACGATCCGATGACCAACCAGCGTTAGAGTGCTAAGCCATAATCACCCAGGACTGAGCTATACTCTTCGATGAGCTTGGCACCTCAGGCTTGGGAGTGGGGGTAATTAATGGGGATGATTTGTCCTTCCAATCACATAGAGCCATGTAGTGAGCTTGAACTATCTAATAGCACCTCAACACCACATACAGGTAGGTCGCACCTAGTCAGACTAGCCCAAGCCGACTAACCCAACCTATTTCTCAATTGATGGAAGATTGGTAGGTCGCTCCATAGTAGAATAGAGAAGTTACCACGGGAAGCAAGTCAAGGGCTTCAGATACCAGTTTGACCTCCCCAACTTAGGTAGCCAGCCGACCTCTGAGGTACTGACCTACATGGGGGGTTGTCTTTATCTAGTTAGCACACTTATCGATTCTAAAGTAGACAATGACACATCATCCACTTGGTAGGGATAACCTCAGTTCTAGTTGATTTAGAGGGACTCGATGAGGATCATCACCAACACCGGTACAACATGCCCCAAAGATAACGAACCGATAAGCCTATCGCTCCTAGATATCTCGAACATGGCTCATGGACCCTATAGCCTCTAAAAAGGAACCTCACCTTCACAAGGTACATGCGATTTAGTGCATACAAGCTCTCTAGCTCTTTGAATCTCCCTTTATTTTCTTGCTCACTAAGCTCGGCTAACTTAAGCATCAGAGTTCCTAGTCTAGGTCCAAACCCTGAGTACTCTAATCTCTTGCTTCTTGTAGATCAGTCCGCCAACCTCAACACTCACTCATCCGAGTTGTCCTCTAGTAGGGAAGTTGGGCAAGTCAACCTCCATCATATCCTTTATTTGATGTATTTTGATTTCTCACTAATGAATTATACTAATTGTTTCAGCAGTTTGAAATAGTAGAGAAGGAAGGAGAGAGAGAGGGAGAAGAAGAAGAAGAAGAAGAAACAGTCGAATTAGTGAGGCTTAACCCTTCTAGTCAACCATAATATGCATTATATTGTAATTAGTGTACAAGGACTAAATTGTCCCCACTTAAGTATGGGACAAGAGAACTTCAAAATAACATCAGGATTGCCACATCAGCATATAACTTAAAGATGATGAAAAGACTACTCTACCCTTACTCGACCAACTCTAGCACCCGCTCAAGTTGGAGAATATGTCATATAATCCCAABTTGTTACATATATAGTTCACTCTCCCTGAGCTCAAACCTTTTGTAAACAAATTTGCCCACTAATCACCTGAGCCCACGTGTTCTATGCTTATCTCTCTAGTAAGGACTTTCTCCCTCACAAAATGGCAATCAATTTTTGTGTGTTTTGTTCTCTCATGAAAAACAGGATTAGATGAGATGTGAATTGTAGCTTAGTTATTACAATACAATCTCATAGGTCTGTCCATTGCAAATCCAATCTCTTGTAGGAGACTCTTCAGCCGTACTAACTCACATGTAGTGTATGCCATGACTCTATATTCAGCTTCAACACTACTCCTTGCCACAATGGTTTGCTTCTTACTCTTCCATGTCACCATATTACCTCCAAGAAAAGTGTAGTAACCTATAGTAGATCTTCTATCCGACACTGAGCCTGCCCAATCTGCATCTGTATACCCAATTACCTCAAGTCTTCCTCCTGGCTTGTACAATAACCCATGGCCTAGAGCTCCCTTCAAGTACCTTACAATTCTAAGAACTGCATCTTAGTGAGGTATCTGGGGGTTCTGGATAAATTGGCTCACCACACTAATAGCAAAGGAGATGTCTGGTCTTGTGATAGTCAAGTAGTTCAACTTCCCAACTAACCATCTATATCTTGTAGGATCATCAAATATTTCACCCGTATCACTGCTCAACTTAGCATTTGGTTCCATGGGAGTTTTAGCCAGTTTCACACATAACAACCCTATTTCATTCAGCAAATCAAGGATATATTTTCTTTGGCATAGGTTTATACCTTGTTTTGACCTGACAACTTCTATACCCAAGAAATTCCTCAACTTCCCAAGGTCTTTTGTTTGAAAATGGTCTTGTAGAAAGGCCTTTAGTCTGTCAGTCCCTAATCTATCACTTCCAGTTATGACAATATCATCCACATAGACTACTAATAAAATCTTTTCAGCTTCAGAATCGTAACTGAACACTAAGTGGTCGACCAGACAATGTTTCATTCCAAAATTCTCCACTACTTCACTAAACTTCCCAAACCAAACACAAGAATATTGTTTTAACCCATAAATTGCCTTTTTCAGTCTACACACCTTACCATCCTCCCTTGAACAACAAACCCAGGTGGTTGCTCCATATATACCTCCTCCATAAGG
This sequence comes from Nelumbo nucifera, assembly GCF_000365185.1. The sequence goes on from NW_010729090.1 coordinate 2,158,139, forward strand.
TCTCAATATAGTCCACCCCATACAACTGAGAATAACCTTTAGCAACAAGTCGGGCCTTCAATTGCTCCACACTACCATCTAGCAAGAATTTAACAGTATGCACCTATTTACAACCCTCAACATGCTTACCTGGAGGAAAAGTAGTGAGCTCCCATGTGTGAGTATGCTGAAGAGCAGAGATTTCCTCCTCCATTGCTTGATGCCACCTGAGTGAAGTGAGGCCTCCTGGGCATCCTTGGGTATAGATATAGAGGACAATAGAGAAACAAACTAGCGATGTAAAGTGGAAAGGTGAGAAGCAGAAACAAAATTGGAAATGGAATGTAGGGTACAACTACGTTTACCTTTCTATAAAGCAATGAGAAGATCAAGTTCTAAAGGTTCTGGGATGGGAGAAACAACAGGATTCACAAACGAGGTAGAAGTCGGAGGAGGTGCTGGTGTCTATTGATGAGTATACGCGTGCCTAATTGGTGGTCATTCAGTAGGAAACTGCACTGGAGGAGGTGAAGGTTTAGTTCCAATGGGAACAACTAGAATGGGATCACTAATTAGAAGAGGAAGAGGAAACAATGGTGGAGATGATGGTACTTTAGGTCACAAAAAGAATGGTACGAACTCAAAAAAGTGACATCAAGACAAACTAGGACTTCCAAGTGATGGGATTGTAACACTTATACCCTTTTTGGGTTCGAGAATAGCCAAGAAAGATATACTTAAAAGGGCGTACATCCAGCTTGTCTAAACCAGGACTTAGATTGTGAACAAAGCACACATCCAATGACCCAAGGTGTTAATGGAAAGGGAGACAAGGTGGGGAACAAAATAGAAAATGTAGACCGACCGTGAAGGATAAAGGAGGGCATCCAATTAATAAGGAAACAAGCAGTAAGCACAGCAACACTCCAAAATTATTTAAGAACATTCATATGATGTAGAATAGATCGAGCAATTTTAAGGAGATGGTGGTTCTTTCATTTAACCACCCCATTTTATTAAGGGGTAGATGCACATGAAGTTTGATGAATGATGTCATGCTATTCCAAATACTATTGAAAGGAAGTAAGAAAGTATTCATGACCATTATCTAAACAAAGAACTTTTATTGGAACACCAAATTGTGTACGTATTTTAGCATAGAATTTTTGAAAAATGGAAAATAATTCATTCATTTCTTTCACTAAATAAATCTATGTCATCCTTGAACAATCATCAATAAAAATGACAAAATACTTGTAACCATTATAATACTCTATTTTAATCGGACTCCATACATCTGAATGGACTAAAGCAAAAGGAATCAACATACGAATATCAATTTTAAGACTGAAGGAAACCCAGTGGTACTTCCCATGCTGACACGACTCACTAAAAAAAGACAAATGACTCAAAGAAGGAACTAGTAGCTTGAGTACCTTGAGAGATGGATGTCCTGATCGATAATGCCATTGTAGAGGAGTTAAGGATGTTTGAAATGCAACTAATGATCCACCACTGTCAAGATAATATAATCCACCACTCTCATGCCCTCCACCAATCTTCTTTCCTATCTTAAGATTTTGAAAAAGACAAGATGAAGGGAAAAATGTAATAAAGCAATTAAGGATCTTAGTTAATTTACTAATTGACATAAGATTGAATGAAAATTTAGGCACATATAGAACAGATGATAAAGAAAGAGATGTCGTGTCAACTTTACCAACCCCATAGATGAGAGAAGAGAAACCATTGGCTAGAGTAACAGTTCGAGATGTCAAAATTTCAGAGAGAAGAAAACACACCTGGAGTCCCAGTCATATGATTAGAGGCTCCAAAGTCAATAATCTAGGGAGAGGGTTTGGATGCCAGACAATCCATACCTGAGTGTGTAAGGGTGGTTGTAGCATGTTGTGAAGTCGCCTGAAGGAACCTCTCATACTCATCTTGCGGTAGACTCATCAACTCCTTCTTGGAAGTAGATGTAGATGTGGAAGGTATTTGATCCATTTGTTGGTTATCACTCACATCAACCTCACTAGCAACTGTATGATTAGCCCATGTAGAAGGTAGGCCATGTAGATCATAACAAAAATTCACTGAATGTCCTTCCCTATCATAGTGTATACACTTCCTAGTAGAGTTGCATCTTCCTTTACCACGACCTCCCCCTGAGTTACGACCACCACCACGGCTAAACATGGAACCACCATGACCTCCTTGAGATGAATATCCTCCCCCTCTATTACCGCGTACACCTCCTCTTGTTACAACAAATACTGATCTATCTAACGGTGTGGTACTCTCTGTGGATCCCAAAGAAATCCTGCGAAGACATATAAGTACTTCCTCAAGTGTAGGAAGAGCAAAACCTCCCAATATTTGTGTTTTAACTGGTTCACACTCTGATTTCAACCCCACTATGAACCTAGTGACATCTAGTTTCTCCCTCTATTGTTGATGAACCTTAACATTTAGAGTTAAGCGATAATGACATTGAGTTCATTTTTTAGGTTTCTCATACTGGCATAGTACATTTTTAGGGTTTGATTCTCTTGCTGTAGATTGAAATACTCCTGATAGAGTTAATATACCCTTGTAGTATTATCTTGTCTAGAATAAAGCTTCTTGGCATGTTCCCATATGTCCTTAGTTGTATCTAAGAACATAAAGTTGGCATTTATTTTGGGTTCCATACTATTCCACAACCATGTCATGATTTGGGCATCTTCTTGTTCACAGTCATCAAACCCTAGAGATTTTGTTAATGGTTTATCTTCCTTCACATGTTTCACTTTCTTCTTTTCATTGAGAAAAACTTCCACTGCCTTAGCCCATGGCTCATAATTTTCACCATTAAATTTAATTGAAATCATCTACACACCTAGTTAGTCTGAGGGAATCATCACACTAGATTTTTGATGACTACCACCATCTCCAGTTGCTGCCATTATGTCCCCCAATGCTATTTCTAATGCTGAATTCTCAGCCACCAAACAAATACTGTTGTCAAGGCAACACTACAACAGTCTCCAAAACATTGATAACAGTCTCACAACCAGTCACAATCAACAGACTTGATGTAAACTAACATTCAGATCAAGAACTTGATGTTTAGGACAGATTTAGCTACCATTTAGATAGAAAAATTGATGTAGACCACCATTCAGACATACTCGTCTACCATTCATATTAAAAACATTGATGTAAACTACCAGTCAAAGATATTCGACCACTCCTTTCTGCAAAAAAAAAAAAAAAAAAAAAACATTTTTTTTTCTTTTCACACCACTACTGACAACTCAGAGATATTAGTTACCATGACAGCAACTCAACAACTCAAACAACCAAACAAACCCTCTTGAAACTTCTCAATAGAGAGTAAGCACCACAAACACCACCACACGACTAGGGTTGTCACTCATGATGATAGCAGTATTAGACCGATATCCTAGGGCTGATGCACCTTCCTAACACTTGTAATAGGGATTGCAACAGTCCTAAAAAAATAAAAGAAGTGTCGCAGTTACTAGGTTGTGTACCCTAGATTTCGCAGCCCAAAGAAGGAGAAAAGAGAAGAAGGAGAGCTCGCAAGTTAGGAAACTTGAAGCCACAACCTTCTTCTCCTTCGTTTAGCGCTCCAATACCATGTTTCAGCAGTTCGAACCAGCAGAGAAGGAAGGAGAGATAAAAGAAGAATTAGAAGAAACAATCAAAACCCTACTAGTTGACCATAATATGCATTATGTTGTAATTAGTGTATAAGGACTAAACTGCCCCCACTTAAGTATGGAACAAGAGAACTACATAAATAACATCAAGATTGCCACATCAGCATATAACTTAAAGATGATGAAAAGACTACTCTACCCTTACTCAACCAATTCTAACACTAATTAAAATAATATCCAATAATTTTAGCAATACAAAATCTATGTATTTAAAATTGACATGAAAATGAAACCATCCTTCAATTTAGATGGTAGATAAGTAGTTAAATCATCGAATTAAATAGGTCAAAGCATGTCATCATAGTTAAATAATAAAAAAATTAAAAACAAATAAAATCATAAAATTATAAAAAATGCAAAGAAGTGAACTTTTTAGCACATCTCTAATATTATATACTTATCATTTTAAAAAAAATAAGTATGATAAATAAGAATAACTATTTATTAATGATTGAAATGAAACACAAAATTTAAAAACTACCATAAAACTAAATTACTTTCCTATTCAAGTGGTGTGTTAATGGTTTAACCTTTTAGGTCAAATGAGTAAAGTACAATTTTAAAAAGATAAAAGAATAAAATTACTAAAAATATATGAATTTTGAATAAAAATATGTATTTTTTGTGTTAAGAAATAAGTTTGATAAATAAATTTACTTTTATTAATGATGGAAATAGAATAGAAAGTTAAACTAATTCATAAAGAAAACTTTTTTCCATCTATGTAGTTGTCAACGGTCCATAGGGAGCCCAAATTGAGCCTAGATTAACTTTTTAGATTGCGATTTAAGACAAGCTAAGCTTGGATTTTCGGTCCTTAGGTTGGGTAGTCCCAAAAGTTTGTCCTTTTCTAGTATATAAATACATAGGAAATGTATATTTTAGTGATATATATCAAGAAATATATTATAAATAATATAGTAGGATGCATAGATATCATATAAATTTATTTATAATGCAACAATCAAGAGTTCAAGGCACTAAACATATGCACCAATTATATTTTAACTATTATATATATTATTTTTACTTTTTAACTTTTATCATTAACAAAATGTCAACTAAATATTAAATTCTCAAATACAAATTAAAATATTAATTAATAATTTATAAAAATCTAATCTTAAATTAAAGTATATCAAATTTGTTAAAATTTATAATATACATATCATATAAAAATTCATAATTTTCAATTACTAAATTAATTATTCCTTTATTAATATTTTATTTATATAATTCTTCTAATATGATGGTTTGATAAATTCAATTTAATGTTATATTCTTAAATATTTTATAAACAATATTTATCTTTTTTATAAATAATAAATATGTTGTTATTACTTATTAATATAAATTAAAATATTAATTAATAATTTGTAAAAATATATAATAATTTTAATATGCATACCAATTGCAAATTTATAAATTTTAAGTATTGAAATAATTATTCTATTCTTAATATTTTATTTGTATAATTTTCTTGATATTAAAACCATCCTTTTACATAAATATGGATTTGATAGATTATTTATTGTATTAGTTTATAAAATACTATTTTTGAATATTATTGTTTTAAAATTTTAGTTTTTTTTTGTATTCATTTTGAAATTTTAGTAAGAGTTTTTTTTGGTAATAGAGATTGAAAAAATCACATGTAGAGACAAAAGTTAATAAAGTTTATTTTATTTTATTTATTATTACAAGGATAAACACAAATTAGTGGCTTAGAATTGCATTTAAGGTGCAAGGCTCTAGGTATAATATGGTGATCCGAGTTTGAATCACATTGCCTACACCTTTTTATAGAGAAACACTATGTATCAATGCGTATCAACCGATACAATACGATTCAGGTCGATATGGATCTATATCGCTACAATATATACGACTCATGGGATACGCTTTTGTTTGTAGTGTATCCTGTACTGTCATAGGCCAATACTGATATGATACGCCCTATATTGGGTGTGTCAATATTTAAATCCTGATTTGAAAGTAAAAATAAAACATCACATCAATTGATTTTTTAATGGGTAAAAGACTTAAACATACCCCAAATTTTCATTAATTATGGATTTAAAGATACTTTGTAACTCTTTTACCCTTTTTTTCTTTCTTATTTTCAAAAAGAGTCAAACAGATGATAAATCGAAATACAAGCACAGAATATCGCTTTTACCCTTAGGCTGCGTTTGGAAACAATGCACATAAGTGTGAATGTAAATTAGAGTGATAGTTCATATAAATTGTAAAATTGGGTTAGTTTTGCACTGACAAATTTACCTTCTCACCAAACAGACATTTAGCTATAATGGTTGCATACATGAATTCCATTAAAGCATATGTTTTTTTTTTTTTTTTTTTATCAAAAGCCCACTTGAATGCAAATTTACTTCTTTTTTATTGATGTACTTTTTACATCTTATTATCAATGTAAATATGCATTGGTCTGTCATTTGTCAATGCATGAATGTAATGTAGCCAAACACATGCAAAAGTAAACCAATATAAAAATTTACCCTGAACCGAGATTTATGCTCCATTTGCATTGTTTCCAAACGCAGCCTTAACAAAAAATTGCAAAAGAGGCTTTAAAATAGATCTTGAGATTGATGGATGAGCCCCACCCATTTAATTTCTGATTCAACACTAGAGATCAATGCTTCGTCCTCATCATATAAACCCTAGTGCAGTGCTATGCTCCCTAAACTCCCCCATTCCAACTCTACTGTTGATCCCGGCTAATCCACCGTAGCAAGGTTGCAGCAACATCCTCCGATTCCAGCAAGCTATTTTAAAAGATTGTGGTGGTAGTTGTTGGAGAAGCTCATACTCTTGCTCTCACAGGTATTCCATCATCTATGAATTGAAGTCAGCATTTTCTTTAAAAAATGATGAGCTATACCCAGATGGTTGTGTAATGTATTCATGGGAAAAAGATGAATTGAGAAACTGATGAGCTATACCCAGATAAAGTCGACTTTGACTTGTTCAATGAAAAAAGAGGCCGAAATTTCTGACTTCTTTTAACTCTTGTCGAATCACATGATTCAGGTCTGGGTTGGATGTCAAGTTATTGACTGGGACGATAGAGAGAGGCTCAAGAGTCGGTAGTTGGCGATTAGATGGGGACGATAGTCCATGAATTAATAGAATTTGAAGTTATGGCATCTAAGAAACTATTATGGGGAAAGGAGCTTCAATGGTGGACTTGCTGTTATTAGGTAATTTCCGTAACAAATTGGCGAAATGATAAAAAAATGGTGCCTAATGGGCTCCCAACAAACATGGGGCAGAGTTAATGAACAGATCAAGAGACAACAAGCAAGTCTTATATGTTGAAAGGGCAATATAGGATTTAAAAATTTTTAAATGAATTCACATATGAAGTTTCACCGATGGAGGGTAAACACTAAAGGGTCAAAGTCCTTTTGAGAAAAGTCAGGATATGTTTAAATCAATTGATGAGAACTCAGGGTGTTTGGTTAATAAATGGGCATCTCACTAGGGATTACATTGAGTAGAAAGGAGGGAGGCGAGGACCAAGTGCATGTTCTAATACAAGCTAAAGCAAATTTGGTTAATAAATGGGCAGCCCTCATTTAGACTCCCTTCTAACATGGCATATTTTGTGAGATGGGAGGCTAGAGATGAAACTTCTACAATCAATGACAGGTGTATCGATACGCCAAGGAGAAGAAAGTGATCCATCCAACAGAAGTTGGCAAATCTTTTTGGAGTCACCGTCTATAATGACCAAGTGAAATTGTTATTCAATCAGGAATTTTATACCTTTATACGCCCTAGCAGCATATCGCCCTGTATAGATCCTTTTTTTAAGTTTTATTTATTTATATTTTTAATAAAGATTTAGATGAATTATTTTAAATGCCATTACTCTTTGAACTAGGCCCTGATTTGATACAATCCCTATAAAAGCATATCAAGAAGAAATAGATATGATATGTATCGGCCAATAACCAATATTTTGAATCTTGGTTGTAGCTTCAGGCTGTAGAGGAGATAAATTGTCCAAGGAAATTGATGTGACAAATACTAAAGCGGCCACATGGTATGTTAAAGTCAATTAATGAAAGTTTGGTTTGATTAAATTAAAAAAAAATTATGATAGGTTTAAGTCTTTTACCATTTTTTTAATTAAAATGCTTGTACATTCATGTTTCATTGGGAGGCTACATCGGGGAATGGTCCCAATATTAGATGTAAGCTCATGTGTCAGATGGCACTTATTTTTTACTAGTTTGTATCGATCAAACCCCAACCTACTTTCTTTTTTCATGTGATGATGTGATAGGAATATTAATTCGCTTACGAAAATAAAAGGATAAAAGAAAGACTACCTACCATTGGTTTTGGAAGACGCTATCCAAGTCAAGGATCGGATCCACGTAATTGCGTACGAGTGGACCGAATGGTCCACATTATAATAACAAACCGTATGGGCTGTGTACAACATTAGAACTATAATTATAGAGTAGCTCTGTTGGTTAGAGCGTGTGGCTGTTAACCACAATGTTGAAGGTTGGAGTCATTCTTCTGGCGAGATTCTTCAATAATTTGTGTTATAACAACCTTTTTATATAAACCCCTTCTCGCTTTTGTTTGTGCAGAGTTGGAGCTGATTTCAAAATCTAAACTACTACATAAAATGTCTTCTCTTCCTTTTGTTTGTGCAGATTGGACGATTGGGTTGGAAAAATTAAGAATCGGTAAGGTGATCGTTTCCGGTTTTTCTCAAAATTGGATATCTGCAAAAAAATGTTAATTTGGTCAGCAAACCACTAACCTAGGTGGTTGAACTGTTCAAACCATTCAATAGGTTTGACTATTTTTTAATTTTTCTAATTTTTTGTCAAAATGGGTTGATCGTTCGGTTCAAACAGTCGGACTGTTCACATTGTAACACTCTCAAGCTCTCATTGTGTTAGAAAAGATGGGGTCACTGTAACTTTGGAGGAGAAGCTTTGAGGCGCGTCTAAAGACACTGTCTTTAGAACGTTATTTGCCCCCACTCAGTTTCACTGAGTTTACCGTTGGGTTACAGGTAAATTCGTTCTAGGATACAACAGAGCTTTGGGCGAGAATCTGCAACCAGCAAAGTTGATGAGTCTCCAAAGAAACATTCTGTGAGACTGTAGCAGACCGGACTGAGAGAGAGAGAGAAAGTGAATTTTGAAATTGTGTGTTTTGGAGTCTGATTCATGCTCCTTAAATAATTTGTGAAGAGATATGAAGAAAAGGTAGGTGCTGGTTTAGAGAAGGCACCTTGAATAGTCACAATTTCAAACATTGTAATTGTTTAAAAAGTAGTTAACAGTTAGTGACTGTTAACTTTGAATTGTGCTTCTTGATCACACCCAATCGAATTGTGACCGTTGATGAAATCAACGGTAAGCAATGCACCAAAACCAAAGCCGCCCATCGTGTGCCACGTGGGTGCGCGCAAAGTGCGAGCAAAGTGCGCATCTATAGCGCCTCATTGCGCCGCACACACGCGCACACACATGTGTGCACGCGTTGCACAGTATCGAATCCCCATACTCTCCTCTATTAATTCTAAGGAGTATAAATCAACTCCTATTGAAATACTGAAAACAAAACTTATAATTTTTCAATGTGGGACAAGTTCAAAACTAGGTTTTGTAAGAAAAAATTTGATTTTTCAATCAAGTGTGCAGGTGCAATTTCTCATGTAATTGACCAATCAAACCCATTGGATTTAGTCTCTTATGAGATTAAAATCCAACACATTGTTCAATCTTTCATCCCTCACTTTTATGTGGAACACAATCAGCTTCAAGGGAGTCTTTCCACATGATCAATGTTTTCAAATGCGGATCAGACTGGAAAAACCAGGAACGTGTCACTTGACTGGTTCCGTTTTCCTCCAAAACCGCTTTTTCCCCCAAAACCGTTGATTTTGATCAACAAACCGTTGACCCGGCTAGTTAACTGTTCGAACGGTTTTGACTGTTTTCCAATTTTTTAATTTTTTTGTCAGAACGGGCCAGTCGTTCAGGTCAAACGATCAGACAATTCGAACCGATAACTAGACCCCTGACCGATTCGATCACCGGTTCGTTTTTAAAAACCATGCACATGATAGGCTTTACCCTTCCCAATATCAATGACTTCAATATTGGAGAAAGGGCCTATTCCAATTTCAGTTTCGAATGATTTTAAACCTGAATTTTTATAGTTGAGAAATAACAAATTGACTGGGAAGGTGAAACACTTGTTGTAGTCAATGCACTAACTTCTAACAAAGAAGAGCTCTTGTAAAAGTTTCATGTCAGAGTGTGAATCACTAAGAAATATTTGACATTGAAGTCTTCGATCTCAAGATCATAACATCCTGTTCTAGCATGATGTCAAAGGTCTAGTTTACGTGTTCATGTCTAATGGATGTTTTAATTTCAAGGGTGGTTGCATGAAACCAAAAGAAAATTGTGCACAAGTTAAACCAAGTGGGCAGACGATCATTCTTCAAAGACTAAATATTTCTATAGATGTTGCTTCTCCGTTGGATCATTTCTTTCCTTTGGTAAGCAGTTTTGGATCAGCATGCACGACTCTTCTAGTTTTGAACTGCATTTGGAGAGAGCGCAGAATCACCTTGTGTCATATTATTGCACTAATTCAAGTATGATTTATCATTATGCATGTCTATATGTCTACATAGTTGTAATTAACGCCCCCTTTGGTTCGCAGGAATAGGGTCTGAAATTGGAATCTGAATGAGCTATTTCGATTTCAATTATTTGGTTGCATGGAATAAAATCTCATTCCTGTTGATTCTAATTCCCAGTTCTATTCTTGTTTGAACTAAACAGACTATGGGAATATATTATTCTGATTCCAGTTCCGATTCCAACTGCGAATCAAACGGATCCTAAATTTGTGCGACTTAATCTTTATTTCTACCACTGCAAATTAATGAGGAATTCATGACTTGCGCGCAGAGTATGGTATAGGTGCTGAAGTATCAACCTATGGGGATGTGTACAGCTATGGAATTCTCTTCTTGGAGATATTTACAGGGAAAAGACCCACAGATGAAATGTTTAGAGATGGCTTAAATCATCATAACTTTGCTAAGTTGTCTTTACCTGTTGGAGTGACGGATATATTCTTTTTGAAGAGGAAGGCGAAGATGATGTTGTTTTCGAACACGCATCTGAAAGAAAAAAGAAAAACAAAAAAAAATTTGCAAGAGTGCTTGATCTCATTAGTACTTGAAGTTGGAGTTGCCTGTTCGATGGAGTCACCAAAAGAACGTATAGATATGCATCAGAGATTCTCACCTCAAGGAACTACAATTTATCAAGAACGTGTTTCTTAAGAGTTGCATGATATAGATCTAGATGAATAGAACCAGGGCTTAGGGTCTTCACGGTTTGGTTAATCGAACCGTGGGGTTTTTTCTTGTATCGAATCAGTATCATCGGTTTTTGGAAAATTGATAACCAAAACTGAACCGAAATCAGTCGGTATAATTGGTTGACCATCAGTTCAGTTCATCGATTTTTTGATTTTTTAATTTTTATAATATATTATAAAAATATATAAAAAAAAATTATAAATATATATAAAATATTATATTTTAATTAATAAACAATATATCATATATTATAAATATATACATTTATATATATAATGCATGTTTATTAATTTATAATATATAAAAAATATATATAATATATATAATATACATAAATATATATATATATAATATATAGAAATATATGTATATCAGTCAATTAGATTAACTACCAGTTTTCTATATTGGTTAACCAAAATCAAACCAGTACCTTTGGTTTTATAAAACACTGAACCAAAATTAAACCAATTAATTCGGTTTCGGTTAATTCAATTTTTCAGTTTTTTTTCTCACCCCTACCTACCAGGGCTGTCTTGGAAATCTTAACAATGTGCAATAGATTCTTGTTTGATCTCTATACATGTCGGCATGGTGTCAAATGACAAACCGTCGGGGTTTTGAGCCCTGTTCGGCTGAATTAAGGGTCATTTACTAAAACATTTTTTAAGTTTCATGAATTTACTAAAACCTATTATATAGTTTAAATTTTATTAAAATACCCCCTATAGTTTGTAAATACCATCCCCTTCTACTAAGTGACGGTAAAAAATGGACTCCGGATCTTCTGCCCACTTTTAGAAAATGACTGTTTTGAACTTAATGTTCAATTAAATAAATCTAATTAAAAAAAATAAAAATAAAAATAGCATTTTTACCCGGACACAAAAAAACCTCTTTATTTCGCTGTCTTTGCTCATTCTTTTTCTCTATGATGTGTCAGAGGTGCTTTTGAAATAAACAATCATGGACCTATGAACATTGTCCATTCGGTTTAGGTGATAATATTACTATTTATAGATGCAAAACAAACACGTAAATAAATAAGTTACAAAGTATAGGGTATTTCTGTAAAATAAAATTATAGAATAGATTTAAGTAAATCCATATAAAACTATGTGGGTTGGTTGTAATGCTTTTCAAACAGGGTAACTATAGGCTGTCAGATGGAGACTTTAGTCACAATAATTAATGTCACTGAAGGACCGCTCCAGTAAGTCCTGTGTTGATGACCGCTCCCGTCAGTCCTGTGTGGATTTGTAGCGATTACAAGAAAAAAGTCAGAGCTAGTCTTGACTGCTCTTAGGTTGCGTTTGGCGTGGCTTAAAATAATTGCTTTTAATGTTAATTGTGCTTTGGAAGCAAAAAGCACCCCCAATCTTCATTTGGTGAAAAAGCCATTACTGAGTAGGGGTGAGCAAAAAAAACTGAAAAATCGAATCCATCCAGAAAATTGATCGAAATTGAATCAAAAAATCAGTTAACGGAATCGATTGGTTTGGTGTTTTCAAAAAATTGACAATTTTGGTTTCGGTTAACCATTTAAAAAACTGGCGGTTAACGGAACTGACCAATATATTTAATTTTTTTGAAAATCAAATAAAAAAGTTCGATTTTCAGCCTTTCTCTTCAAAAATCGAACCTGTCATTGTAAGTCAGGGATGTCTAGCAGTCTCTCAGTCTGACTCTGACAGTCTTCGAATGGCGCACCTTTCCAATTTACAGTGTAAGAAAATACGAACAAATCAATGCTTTTCTCAGCACCTTTCCAGTTTGGTGTTCAAGACTTCAAACAATGGATCAAAGATTCAGAATTTGGATGGTCTGATTGGTTGGTGTAGAGAACGTACCAATGCTTGCACGCGTGTTGGATACAGAAATCTAACTTTTGCTAATTTGGGACAAGTAATTATAGGAAATTAAAATATTTTTTGTTTGGTTTTATTTTGTCTTCTTTCTCACATCTATTTCTTAGATGGAGAGAGCAAGAGAGAGAGAGAGAGAGGGAGAGAGAGCACGAAGAGTCTTAAGTAGCTTCTCTCGGCGTCTTGAAACCCAGAAATACTTTTCCACACCATAAACGGTTTCCACCCTTCCCGAGCCTTTTCCCCTTTCCAATTTTCTTCGAACATAGGAACACCTTCGTTTGCTTCAGGAATGCCTTCTCCATCTATTCCAGCATGATCGAGAGATGCTAAGAGAAGGTCGACCAAAAGGAGGAGAAACTAGGCACTCTGCAGTCGACTAGAGCTGTTGTTCATCTTAACAACTATCTCACTCTCTGTTTTCTCTCTCTTTCAAACTCTTCTTCTTCTTCTTCTTCCCCAACGGGTCAGACCTACTCTCTGTTCTCTCTCTCTCACTCGACACTCATTCAGACTTACTCAGTCTCTTCTCTCTTAGTCTCAGACTCAATCACTCATCTCTCTTAGCCTCTTAGCCTCTTATGCATAAAAAAATCAAAAAACTAAACCGCGGTTAACCGGTTGCATCGGTTCAATTTTGGTTCAATTGAATTTAAAAACCGAATAAGTTGGTTCAGTCTAGAAAATCACCCCACAGTTTGGTTAACCGAACCATGAGCACCCCTATTACTGAGCAACTTCTCACTTCTTGCGTTTTGAAGAAACGCTTATTCATATTTTCCATCCCATTTTTGCTCATTTAATCATTTCTTAATACTAAAATACCCCCATCAAATCTAAAACCCTCACCTCATCTTCTTCACTTTTTTCTTCCTATTCTCATCTCTCTAAACTTGCAGAACAACAATCTTCAACCAGATACAATTTTCATTCTTATTTTTTGTTTTCTACTTAAAATCGATCGAGCTTTATATTGGTAAGCATCATAATTTATAAAAAAGGCATAAATTAGATCAAATAAATTAGGTTTGGAAGTCAGTCAGACCACATGGTAATGGTGTGAGAACATCCATGGATTAACAATTTGTTGGTTAGGCTCAGTTTGGAAGCTAAGGAGTACAAATACAAATATTTAGAATGCAAAATTCTGTATTCTTTCCAAACTGAGACTTAATATCATCATTTCATGGACGAAAATGATGTCTATACATATCTTTTAGGATTGTACATGATTGGGGGTAATATTGTCTTTATACTGGGAAAAATCCATTTTGAACCAAACAATGTCGTGAAATAAGCACTTTTTTCATTAGAAAAGGCATGGCAAAAAATCACCTCACCAAACAATTTTTAAGCATTTTTTAGAAGCACTTGTCAAAAAAGCACTTCTGAAAATGTCCATTAAAACTAAAAACCCCGCCAACACATAGCCTTCAAAAGATTAGGGGAAAAAGAAAAAGCTTCATCGAAAAAGTGACAACATGTTTTGGATATTGGGGTAAAAACTCAATAGTGTTGTAGGGGTGTCTCGGTGTGGTTCAGGCTTTTTAGTGTGGTGGTGGGTCTTGATTAGTTTTGTTTTCTTTTTTTTCGTTTTTTTTTTCTTTTTTTTGGATAAGTAGCCAAGGTCTTGGTTAGCTGGTTGTTTGGTCTTTGTGATCTGCCATGCGCTTTTGTACAGTTGGGTGCGTCAAGTTTTGCTTTTATTGATGTTGGATTGCAGTATTTCTCCCCTTGTCCTCTCTTTTATTTTAATAATTTTTTTACTAATTCTTGGAAAACCCTAATTTTTCTTATGGAACAGGAATCCTGCAAGCAAAAATTCTACCCACTCTGAAGAACTAAGGTGCTCTGCAAGCAAAAATTCTATGCACACATATCATCCAGTCAGGACATATGTATGTTAAATTGAAAGATATTCCCTAAATGTGCTGTATGATTCCCATGCTTGCATAATCTTATTTAGAGGTTTTGCTTATAGAGAATCCCAGCACCACTCTCAAAGAATGAGAATCAAGCTTTGTATAGGAAAAGCATGAGAATTAATCCATTTGTATTATACTTCCATGAATTTAACATACATGTATGGAAAAAGCATGGGTGCTCTCTCTCTCACTCTCTCTCTAGTTGAGATTTAACAAAAGCTTAATTGGAGTAGGCTAAATACAATACAGCTTTCAATAACTGTCTCAACTCTCAACTTGAAGTAGTTTTGTCTTCTAAGTTCTAAACCCTTGTGTAAATACTGAACAAAATCTCCAATGTAGTGTCCTTGATGGAGTCTCGTGTCACCAAATATGGTGTGATGAAGGGTGATTTAACACTACCTAGTAGGAAGGGGTCACGTGGATGCGATTTGCTTGAGGGGTGACAATTCAGCCGAAGAAACCCAGTTCGCAACATTCGGAGCTCGGATATTCAGTCACCTCAGTCCAAAAACCACCTCAGCATATAAACACCTCGACACCCAACCCAGTTCGGGACTAAAAAACCGAAGTACCAGTTCGGAACCAAAGAGCCGAAATGCCATGTAATCGACTCCAAAGGCCTCCCCAACGGACCCCGAATTTCCCGGGATCTCGACGAGACTCATCCTGGCTCCGCCTGAATCGGAGGAAAATGATAAACCTTATCAACTAATAGATTGCTCTTCTTTATATGTATATATATATGTTGGACCAGAGGTATATACCTGTCTCTGTCGCTCATAGAGATTGCTATAGGTTTATACTTCCCATAGCAATTAGGTTTAGTGAATTATGGTTGTAAACAGGTTTTTAGTATATATATATTTTTTTATTTTCTTCTCTTCACAATTCATTAGTTTGTTGTCTAGTTAATACAGCAACATCTTCTTCTTTATCTTGCTCTTTCTTAAAACTTCTTATTTCTAAAATCTATATTCAGAACTAGTCATACAATGCATATGTTTGCTATTTTTAAATTGTTGGACTGATGATGGTTTTTTGGGTGTTGGTTGGAGTTTTGCTTTCTTTGAGTTTTGCTTATCATAATATTATTTCTAACTTATCATGCAATGCATATTATTTCTAACTTATCATAATATTTGCCTACCAAACAAACTTTAGAAATAAAAAGCCAATTGGTATGTTGGAAGAAAGTCTGAATAGAAGATGATGATGTGTGTTTTGGCAGCTCCCGACTAGTTGGTGACTCAGATGCCTAGCTGAATGATTCCTACTTGGATGCCTAGCTGAATGGTGACGAGCTGGAAGGTGGCTCTGACGCCTAGCTAGATGGTGACGAGTTGGAGAGGTGGCTTCTGATGCCTAGTTGAATGGTGATGAGCTAGAGAGGTGGCTTTGATACCTAGCTGGATGGTGATGAGCTAGAGAGATGGCTCTAATGCCTAGCTGAATGGAGACAAGCTGGAGAAGTGGCTCTGACGCCTAGTTGATTGGTGACGAGTTGAAGAGATGGCTCCGATTTCTAGCTGAACGGTGATGAGCTGTAGAGGTGGCTCTAATGCCTAGCTGACTGGTGACGAGTTGGAGAGGTGGTTCTGATGCCTAGCTAATTGGTGACGAGCTGGAGAGGTGGCTCTGATGCAACTTGCAAGGAAATAGTTTCAGAGTGCCCGGGTTACTTTACCCGGGGTGGGCACTATGATGCTTAAGTTAGTGAATGTGGAGATTTTGTGAGAAAGCCGAAAGTAAGAGAGCTAGAGAGTTGCGAGAACTAAATTACGCATGTCCCTTTTGAGGTTGGAGGTAAGGCCTTTATATATGCATTGTTTGGTGTGGACATCATGCAACGCATCCGGGATCTCTGGGGAGACGTACCTAAGTGCACCGAATTCCTCGTAGGTAGTCGTGCACGTAGGCCAATCTTTGCGCATTACTCGGTTTCCTCCAAAACATTTGGTGTGAGAGCTGACTTCCGAGAGACCCGGGAGTGATGGGACGCATGAAGAATTCGTTGGCGAGAACGTCTCACAAGTCGCCACTTGGACCTCAATCGGATCAGCAAGACCTCGAGGGAGGTCGCTCCACATGTCGAGGTCACTTCGGCCGGTACTAATGAGGTACCATAGGTCGGCCCTAGACGAGGTGCTGCTAGCTGCCCTGAGTTGTGGACGAGGTCAACAGCTAGGTTTCCACTAGGTCGGTGGAGGCAGGTCGCCAGGTCACTAAGTCAACGCCAGAGGTAGGACGCCAAGTCAGTGACAAAGGCAGGTTGCTAGGTCGTCGGCTGGGACTCCATCATTTTGGCTAAGGCAAGTTATCACTTAGGTGGTTCTAGGGTGTCACCCAGTTGTTCTGAGATGCCATGTGTCATCTTGTCAGTGGAGGGCCAAATCTGCCCTCATCAATTGCCCCCATTCCTGAGATGAGATTAGCTCAGCGAAGGGAGTAGATTTGTGCTTCGTCGTAGGTCCTTTGGTCTGTTACCAACATATTTCAAGGTCGGCTTAGGGGTCCTTGATGCTGAAAGCGGTTTGGCCTCCCCTTGTGATTTGTGCGTCGATGTTGGAATTTAAATAGCGGGTCGGTGTCAGGGCTGCACTGTGTTAGTCCTCTAAGGTGCTGGTCGTCTACTCCTACGATAAGCCACAAGGAGCTCAACCTGCGGGGGCAGTTTTACTAACTGTAGGTTGCTAACTCGCTTGGGAACCTTGAAAGGCTCAACCTGCAAGGGTGACTGCAAATCGTTGGGGCTGACAAGGCTCATTCGGGCTGATTACGTGTGTTGCCGGGTCAGCGGAGGTAGGTTGCCAAGTCGGAGGCAGGCCTCTAGGTAGCCAGGTCACTAGATCGGCGGAGGAAAGTCTCCAAGTTGGTGGAACTTTGATAGTCCAGTTTTGCTCTTAGCACCTCGGCCTATAGACACCTCATCACATCGGCAAGACTGACTTGTGAGGGCAGCTCCACAACCTGCTGGCCATCAACTCCCATGTAAAGCATGGAGGGTTCGATCTGTGGTGCAACCTCACAGTTTGTTGGCTACCAACTCCCACGGGAACCATGGAGGGCTCAACCTGTGGGGTGGCCTCACATTCTATTGGCCGTCAACTCTCGTAGAGAGCACGTAGGGCTCGACATATGGGGATGGCCTCACAGTTAGGGAGATTCTATCTGGGCAAGACTACGAGAAATCGTTTTGGCTAATCATTTTGCTTCTGCCCCCCTAGGGGGTTCTTTTGGTCAAGTGTTGTTGTTGCAACTTAAGGATGTTATTACTTGAGGCTCAGAGAATTGGGTGAGAACATAGCCTTTTGTAGCATTTCCCACAGATGATGCCAATTGATGATGTGCGTTTTGGTAGCTCTCGGTTAGCTAGTGACTCAAATGCCTAGCTGAATGGTTCCTACCTGGATGGTGGCTTGGATGCCTAGTTGAAAGGTGACAATTTGGGAGGTGGCTCTGATGCCTAGTTGGATGGTGATGAGTTGGAGAGGTGGCTCCTGATGCCTAACTGAATGGTGACGAGTTGGAGAGGTGTCTCTAATGCCTATCTGGATGGTGACGAGCTAGAGAGATGGCTCTGATGCCTAGCTGAATGGAGACGAGCTGGAGAGGTGGCTCTGATGCCTAGTTGACTGGTGACGAGCTGGAGAGGTGGCTCTGATGCCTACTTGGATGGTGACGAGCTGGAGAGATGGCTCTAATGCCTAGTTGAATGGTGACGATCTGGAAAGGTGACTCTGATGCCTAGTTGACTGGTGATGAGTTGGAGAGTTGGCTCTGATGCCTAGTTGAATGGTGACAAGTTGGAGAGGTGGCTCTGATGCGATTTGTAAGGAAACGGTGTCAGAGTGCCCAGGTTGCTTTACTCGGGGTGGGCACTCTGATGCTTAAGTTAGCCAATTGGGAGATTTTGTGAGAGAGCTAAAAATAAGAGAGCTAGAGAGCTGCGAGAACTAAATTGTGCATGTCCCTTCTGAGGTTGGAGGTAAGGCCTTTATATAGGCATTGTTTGGCATGGGCATCATGCAACGCGTCCAGGGATCTCTGTGAAGACGTGCCTAACTATTCTGAAGTTCTTGGAGGTAGTCGTGCACATAGGCCAATCTTTGCTCCTTACTCGGTTTCCTCCAAAACATTCGGTGTGAGAGCTGATTTCCGAGAGACTCGAGAGTGATGGGGTGCATGCAGAATTTGTCGGCGAGCACGTCTCGCAAGTTGCCACCTGGACCTCAATCAGGTCGGCAAGCCCGCGACGGAGGTCACTCCTCACGTCGAGGTTGCTTCGGTCGGTACTAACAAGGTACCATAGGTTGGCCTTGGACGAGGTGCTGCTAGCTGGCCTGAGTTGTGGATGAGGTCGCCAGCTAGGTTTCCATCAGGTCGGTGGAGGAGGTAGGTTGCTAGGTCAGCGGTGGAAGCAGGTCACTAGGTTGGCACCAGAGGCAGGTCGCTAGGTCACCAGGTCACCAGATTGGCGGCGGGGGCAAGTCGCCAAGTCGGCAACAGAGACAGGTCGCTAGGTCATCGGCTGAGACTCCATCATTTTGGCTAAGGCAAGTTATCACCTAGGTGGTTCTGGGGTATCACCTTGTTCCGAGATGCCATGTGTCATAATGTCAGTGGAGGGCCAAATCTGCCTTCATCAGAAGACAATCCAAGTTTAGCTCTTAATAATTAAAAGAAATTCATCCTTGGTAGTGTGGTCTCTTATGCCGTGATATCAAACAATAGAAAGGAGTAAGGTTGGAATCTATAGGGGAATTTTCTTGCCTAGGTTGGAATCTATAGGGGAATTTTCTTGCCTTGTGGAGTAGCCTGGTGAAGAAAAAGAGAATTCCGGAGGGCTCTAGTGAAAGCAACTTTGAGGAATAAGAACCAAATGAGGAATAAGAGGTGGCTGCCACCAGAGATATAATTCCTTTTTTTCTTGGTGGCCTCTTTGTAAATTTGTCCACTACAAGGTTCCAAAGGCTGCATGATCTGGGGTTGCCTATCCACGGTTGATACTAGCTAAAATGTAATGGTCTTTGGTTCTTCATCAATGAAGCTCCAAAAGGCTCTGTCGCCATAGAATTCCATGACAGAGACTGTAGATGCTAGGATAGTTGATGATGAGTGCAGGAGAGTGTGATGAGCTAGGGAGGCAAACTGCTGCCGCGTGCTATTTGTAGACATGGCTAGTTTGAAACCATTTAAGGCATTTGAATGTTGGCATAAATTCACATTTTGGTAGTATCTAGTGGAGGGTGTTGTGGGGTGCACTACTTCAAATGTAATGTAATTGATTTTTTCCCCTGTAGAAGATCTCACCCCCTCTGTGATGGCTGCTATAATTAATAAATAATAACTACATCTCATAGCAGTAAATCCTGTTTTCTAAATCCAATCTTAGAATTTCTACAATATTGTTATATTCTGAATTCTTTTTGTTACTTTTGTATTCATTAGCTGATATTCATTCTTTACATCTGGGTTCTACTATAACCATCTTTCATTCGTAACCCACTATAGCCACCCTTGTGATTTGGACAACAATGTTGGCTTTCAGAAGAAATTCAATGCCTTGGTAAAAAATTGCAATTTGAAGATATTTTTTTGGTAGGTGTTAGTAGTTCAAAGATATTATAGTTGAATCTTTTGTGCCCTGTATTCCACATTACCCACTACCTTTCCTCTTTAGCTATAGCATCATTTTTTAATCAGAACTAGAGATTAAATTAAATGGGAAATCTTAATCCTTAAAGACTTTGGTAGGAGTTGTTATCATTTACAACTCAAGAAACCAATGGGCAGGAGGATCCCACATTGTTTTCTTCTGTTGGTGTTAATCTCATGGCTGTCTGCTCAGGGATGACAACACATTAATTAGGCAACTCCCATTTTGATCCTTGGATTCAATTTTATTCTGTAATTATTGTACTTTTTATGTTTTTATTCAATTTATGTTATTTGTATGCAGTTTCTATGTTTTACATTATATTTTTTGTTGTTTTTTGGAATTTATAATAAGATTTCCTGCATTTTTTATTTTCTATGATTTATTAATTAGTCTGTTATTTTTTATATTTGTTTAATGGCCTGTTATTTTCTTTTGTAATTGTTTTATTTTTTATTATCTTTATTCAATTTTTGTTTTTTGGTGCAGGTTCTATAAAAAATTTACAGAGTTTAGCTGTAGTGATAATTTATACTTCAACATTTATAAAAGAACGGTGAACTAGTCAGGATTTGTTTAGAAAGTGAGCCAACGGTTAAATTTGTATTTGAAAAACAATCATTATACATCAAAGTGCGAAAGTGGTTTTTGCATCCATCAAAAAGCCAAATATGAACAAATATGGTCGGTAGATTTTTGTATATGAAAACCAACAGCAAGAGTGCAAAGAGTTCCCAGACCGGTTCTGCAAAAACTGTACAGTACATATTTGTATTTGCACTCCATCCAAACGGAGCCTATAACTCTATTGGCGGCAATTGAATACAACGGTAATATGAATAATAGTTAAGTTCACTGTTCCAAGGTCGAAGATGATGGTTTTTTCTTTGAATTCATTACATCTTAATCTAATTCCAATATTAATTTAAGTTATATTAGTCATTTTGCTTTTTTCTATTAGAGATAATAACGGTTTAATAATTAAGGGGGAGGTATAAATTCAATTTAAAAAAGTGAAGGAATGTTTAGGTATTTAGGATGCATTTGGAAATTATGCATATATGTAAAATGTAAAACGGTGTATATAAATTACAAAGCTGGATTAGTTTTGCAGAGTTCAAATCAGCCCCCTACAAGATAGTCCCCCACAACGTCCCATAGTACATTCCCCCCGCCGTGTATTAAGAATATCTTTCGATGATAACATCATTATTTCTGGAATTATTATTGAGAGATGTTTTCAATATACAACGGGAATGTGCTGTGGGACGTTGTCGGGGTTGATTTGGTCTCAGTTTTGCAATGGCAAATTTACCTTTTTACTAAACAGATTTTTGGTTGTAATGGATGCAAACACGAAATCTAATAAAGTATATGCCTTTTTTTTATCAAAACCCACTTGAATGCAAATTTACTTCTTTTTTATTGATGTACTTTTACATCTTATTGTCAATGTAAATATGCATTAAAAAATGTGTATTGTCATTTGGCAATGCATAAATATAATGTTGCCCAACAAAGGCAAAAGTGAACTAGAATGCAAATTAACCCTGAACTGGGATTTATACTCCATTTGCATCATTTCCAAACATAGCCTTAGGTGAAATGTTAGGGGAGGTATAAATCTTTTACCATATTATTTAATATAAATTACAACAAAACAAGAAAACCTACATCTATTATTAGGTAAAAACCAGAACACATACAGTCAGTTTGGTTTGATTAGATTGATCAAGTAGAATCGGCCAATAGATAGCTTATAGGGATGGATTCGAGCCGAGCCGAGCCAAATATTTGACTATTCGAGTCTGACTCGCAAAAATAATGTTAGGCTCGAGCTCAATCCAAACTAGAAACTTGAATTCGAACTTGACTTGATTCAAAATTAAAATTCACAAATTCAAACTTATCTTGACTCGAACTCGACTGCAAGGCAAGATTTTTTTCAAAAATTAAAATTATACATATAAAACTATTATTTTTATTTTATACTCGTGAGCCTCACGATTCAACCTTCCTTACGCTCAAACTTAATTCAATTAATAAACAAACCGATGATGAATTATTTTTCGCACTTGGCCACCACTAACAGTTCGATTTATACTGAGCCAAACCGAACTCGAATAGTTCGTTGCCACCACTAACAGCCTATTACTTTTCGCACGTGTTGCTCAACTACCACCAAAGAGTAAATTAAAGCAGTGATGGTGAGATTTTTGGGTTGGGTGACATCTAAATCTAACGTCTCCACTTAGAATTTGGATTGGTAGGGTCGAAAAACAGAATTTTTTTGGACAGAGGAAGTTTGACTCCCTCCAAAAACAGGATTTTTGAGGTCACATGCCTTGCTCGTAAGTCGTAACCCCCAGATGCCAGCTGTCAAATGAAAACTTAAATATTCATATTGGAGCAGATGCTTTCTCCACCTCATTCTTTAATTTCAAAACATCATGATCATGTGGTCTTTCTTTGGGGTTCACAAAGAAATCTCCGACTATGTTTAATTTTCCATTTTTATAAAATCAAGTCAACGAAGACTGGAAAAATTAATATCGGCTTATATATATCGTGTGAAGTATATTATCAGTACTCCACGAAGAACACACAGGAAGGATTTCGCCTTTCGTTCTCTTTTGCTGCTTTTCAGCACAAGCCACTTGTAGAAAGAAAGTGGGTTAGATAGCATGCTGGTAAAGTTTGTAGCTGGTTGTAGCGGGGACATGGGATGGAATCATGCTTTTCACAAGGGTTTGTAAAGGTTGTCCCTTTTTCTCAATCTCTCAATAAAAATCTAAAATTATAATCACAAAATGTGAATAAATAATTAAGATTTAACTTTCCCTGGAATTTCAATAAAAACTAAAAATTATAAAAATAATCTATTTTATCAACCTTAAATGTTTATGTTTTATTTTACAATTATATGTAAAGTAAAACAATTATATGCTAAAAATGAAAGCATATTTATTATTTGACAAAAGAAAACCATTATTTATAAAAATACTAAATAAACAAATTTTCCCAAAAAATTAATAAAATTAAAAATTATAATTATGAAAACTGAAATAGAGCGATAATTATTGTATGGTGTACATGTTTTAGTGTCACGATATTGTTAATTGTAATGTTTCTCTTTATATGGCCTATTAAAGTGTACATTTCTCATGTGTTTAGATCTTATTCATAGATAACCCAACTTTGGATTTAGTGTTGCATTTATGTGATATGTATGTATTTCCTTTGAATAGACAAGTGTTTCTATGTCTTTCATCCCCATCCATTCATTGTCGAAGTATGAATCCATATCCATATCCAAACTGTTTGATATGATAATTGGTACCAATACTTTGATTGTTGCTTTCATAAATAGATAAAAAATATTATAAATGAAGCTCAGAGTTACACAAATACTAGAAATAGAACCACGAGAAGAAATGCAAGGTGTTGGAGAACATAGGGTGGGTTGCATTCTCATATCTTTATTTTTGGGTAAATTGCTAAAACCTTCCTTGAAGTTTCTGAGCACTGCTGAAACCTCCTTTAAAATTTGGTAACAGCAATCACCTCCCATGAACATTTTGATGTAGTTGCATGTAGACCCCTGTCCCTCCATTTAAATCCTCTAATAAGAGCTATGAAAAAAATACCTAAAATACATATGCAGTTACTATTGATGTTGGTTTCTACAAGAAAAACAATACAAACTTTATAAACAAAGAGAGAGAGAGAGAGAGAGAGAGAGAGAGAGAGCTACAACTTTATCTATGAGCAATTGATATGAAGGGCAAATTTGAAAAATAAATCAATTCCAGAAAACAGATTGAGAGGTTTTGGGGTAGCATATGAAAGAATTTGAAAAATAAACATTTTTGTTAAAAGCAACTGAATGGATATTCTAGACATTTTTATGCCTCTTCTTAGAACTTTCTAGTATAGGGGGTCTATCTGCAACTATATTAGGATGTTTAAGGGAGGTGATTGTAATAAGAAAACTTTGGGAAGTTTTCAGCAATGGCCAGAAAGAGGTTTTAGCGATTTATCCTTTTTGTCTTTCTTTTTTCATAATACTGACAAAAATAGGCTACTCGAGTTAGGATCTGGCCACGAAATAGGGTCCCACCTTTACAGGGGGATGTTCCCAATTCACTGCTGCACTAGCTTTAGGGCCACACAGCACTACAGCATTGGGGTAATCCTCCCCCAACCCCTAGATCATCCCATCCTCAGTGAGGCCAAACTGCCCAACCAGCTAGAGACTTTACTAGCAAACCTTTCAGTACGTATAGAGACCTCCCCATTAGACCTTTCAGTACGTATAGAGACTTTACCCCTCCTTTCAATTTCAATATTTGAACCAAAATTCTAAAAATGGGCTCATTCATTGCTTTTCAGTAAGTTACTTATCTGGATAAATGTTATTTGGATAATGTATTTACTTGTATTCTTTTATTTTTCAGATAAATAATGCAATAATGATCATTTTAACCCTAAAAAATTATTATTAAAAGGGGTGATTTTATTCCATCCAAAATATCATTAATCAATTTTGCCCCTCAAAATCCAAAAAAAAACGAACGGCCCTAAATAGAACTATTGGCATGTTGTGAGATGATTGAATATCAAATGATCAACAAAATAGGAGAGAGAAAGAAACTGAATGTGTTTTTATGGTATAAACATTAGTTAATAGGGTAGGCTAGTTTGTTAACGTTAGCTTTGTCAAGATGGCAGTAAAAAAGAAAATTAGGAAATGCAAGATGGCAACATGATAAACGGACTCAAGAGTTTGAAGACTGACTACAAGTGTCTTCTTAAAGCTTAAGTGCAACACTATAGAGGGTTTACCTGGGTGAATAAAAAAGGGTTTGTAGTCTTTTAACGAGTATCTTTTCAAGCTTAAAATCAAAGAAGAAATGTAATTAGGTGAATAGAAAAAGGGTGAAGATCACTGTTTTTGAGGCAAAAAGAGAAAAAAGTTTAGCATGGATTTCGAATTTCCTCCTAGAATTAATCCTGATACCTACCTCACAGCCCTTCCAGCCGGAGCCTGAGAATAATTCTGTACACCCTATGCTTTTATTCATGGGGAGATAGTCTTAATGCACACTTGAAAGGGCTGTGAGGTTGATGTTAGGACTAATTGTGTGAGGAGGAAATTTGGGAGAATATTAGAATGGTGAAGGGGTGTTTTTGGATGTTTTGAATGTGTATAGCTGTGCTATGAGAATAAAAAATTTGCTTTGGATGTATACATATTTTTCCGTAATTAAAATATAAGAGAATGACGGTTCAGCCCAAGGTCAAAAGGCACAGAATACTCTTAGTTTAGGTGTCAAAAGGCACAGAATACTCTTAGGTCAAAAGGCACAGAATACTCTTATTTTTCCGTAATTAAACTGCTGTTTGTTTGTTTTCTGTGTAGATTGCTGTTCGCTTTTAAAGCGGTTTAAGTTTTTTATTTTGGTCTTTTGTGTGGCTTTATAATTGTGGTGAATTTTGTGAAGTTAGGGAGATTTATTTTGATCAAAATTTTGAAGTATTATTTAAATAGAACAGATCTTTTAGTAAAAATATTGAAAAAGGTTAATATTTAAAAAAATACTTGCTTTATTCAAGATGACTAGTATATATATTTATCACTTTTTGAGAAGAACTATATATTTGTTATCTAGTGGGGGATAGGCTATACCCCGTTCTAAATAAAAAAAAAAAAAAAATACCATATCCACTTTGCCAAACAAGATGGACAATGCAAGATAGATCCTATTCATATTCACTACAATAAAAACAACTAACTTAAACCGGCAGTCTTAGGTGCTGTTCAGTAGTGTGTTCTTCTGATGGATGAACCAGTTTGGTTCATGCCACGAGATGAAATCACCATATCGTTCGCTGTGATAGGATTAGTGTACACTATCTCGTGGATTAGTCTTGTCCACACTCCAATTTTTTGGTAGTGGTTTTTTTTCGTGGATGGGATCGGTCCACGACTTACCTTTGATAATATGTTATACGTGCACTCTCCAAACCCTACATCCTTTACCGTTGAAGGTCTCTTCCATCGAAAGTATCCACCATTGGAAGCTGTTGTGCTTTACCAAAGGTTTCCACTGAAACTCTCATCTGTCCAAGCTCTTCACCGCTCCACCAAAAGTCTCCTCTGCTGTGTTCCACTGAAGCTCTCGCCCATCCAAGCTCTTCATCGCTCCACCGAAGGTATCCTCTGCCGTGCTTCACACTCTTCTCCATCCAACCTCTTCACCACTCCATCGAAGGTCTCCTTTGCTTTGCTCCACCGAAGCCGTCCAAGCTCTTCACCGCTCCACCGAAGTTCTCCTCTACTGTGCTCCACCAAAGCCGTCCAACCTCTTCACCGCTCCGCTGGTGTGTGAACTTAAAAAGATATTTGTTAGAACTACCACTGATTTAGCTGTGTCTGTAATGCAAATCCTTGGATTCACAGTTCTCAATGCTCTGTATATTCAAATGGGTCTGCAAATGTTCGACATTCAAACAGTTGACTTAAAACAATCTGAAATATATCGCCTGCTAGGATATGTTCTTTAGCCTTCATTACTGCATTCTTGTATGCTTCACTCTCATGTTTGATTTTTTCAATGAACCAAAGTGCCAAGTATATAATTTTACAGACCTTGCTGATAGCCTTGGGTTATAATACATAACGAGAAATAGGAAAAGTAATACATAACAAGTAATGCAAATCCTTGATGGGTATTCTATTTGTTGTGTCTATAATGCAAATCCTTGATGGGTTTTCTATTTGCTGTGAAACTAAAAAAGAGATTTGTTAGATAGCTAGATGTCCATCATAATGTCAAAGACTATTTTTTCTTTCTGTTGTTTTGCCTTTAAAGAAAAATTATAAGGATCTCTGTTCTTTTGGCTTTAGAAGTATATATTTTTTTGATGAATGCTGATGATAATTGCGTTGATCTATAATCAAAAAATTTTGTTTTCAAAACCAAAGCCATATACATATTGTCTTAACACCCTCTCCCCTTTAGTCATGCAGCTTTCTTTGCTAAATAATTCGACTAGTGAACCCACTCCATGTGTATGTATGTGGAGATCAAATAAAAACAAATGATGAAGATCTTTCTTAAAAATTGAAACATATACTAGAATTATTGTCTTCTAAAATTATTTCCAAGTTTTGTTCAAGTATTATTGGACCGAGTTGATCTATGATTGATGGACCCCTGTACAATATCAAAGGGATCTTTGTTAGGCCAAATCCAATCCGAGGAATATGGCTACATGCATACAAGAGACCCGGGGGATCCAAAATAAAATAAAATAGGAACCTCTTTATAGAAGTGTCTCAAAGGTGTATTTTTATTCTTTTTTAGGCCATTATTAATTAAGCTTATATTAATAATTGATGTATCTTTTATTTGTCAATAGTAGAAGATGTACATCTTTATTTGTCATTAGCAGAGACATTGGTTTTCATCATTTGAAAGAGAAAGATAGAATTAACAAAGTTTTTTAACTATATAAATTAGACAAATAATAATAATAATAATAAAATAATGATGATGATGATAATAATAATAAATATTACAACCCCAAATAATTTTCATCTATATTTATCTATATCTCTTCTATACTATATATTATATAATGCTCTTACTTGATCTTATATGAACCACTAGAAGATAGGCCCATTCATCTACTTCAGATGGGACCATATCAACACATCAAAGGCTTTGATGGTTTCGATCTTTCCCCTATATAAACACCCAGCCCACATCCATACAGCCTCGCAATCGTTCTCTTGCAAAAGGATGAAGAACCTTCATTCTTTTGGCAAGAGAATCAGCCATCTCTGTAGTTGTTCATGCATGAAGGTAGCTTGTTTTAGTAGATCCATTTGGAGTCTAATGATCTTGTTGTTTCGCTTCCTATTCTTCTGGGCAAATCCATTTCATATTCTTGTTTGTTACTTCGTCTCTGTTTCCCTTGTAGGTTTTCTAATTCTGAAACTTTTGAACCCAATAACCAATTCTTTTAAACCCAAGGACTTGGATATAATCTTCACTTTAGTGTCTGCGACTACTGTTTCCGTCATGTCTACCGTCGAAATGGAGTTCTTTTCCAACACCCAACTTGTGTTTCTCACCATTTTTCTTTAGATAGCTAGGAGGAGTGTTTGGGCTTCATTTTACCAAGTAGAATTTAAAGAACCGAGCCAGGATTCAATGTTTGGGCTTCTGTTTACCCGTGGATCATATAGAGTTGGGGATGGTAACTTTGTCTGCAACTGAATCAAGGAAACCCAAAAGTGTCGACCTTGTGTCTACAATAGAATCAATCTCGATTTCTAAAGAAAAGAATTGAGATACAATTCAATAAGGTATTTGGATTTTGTAATTCTGGGCTATCTTCTAGTGGTTCTATACTTATGGATGACTTGGGAACCCTAGGTTCTATACTTATCATCATTAGAGTGGTTCATAGGATTCATATTAGAGAGAAATTTTTGAATTTTATTATCAATGATATTGTAGAGGCCAGTTGGCTCTTGCATTTTCTTTTACTTTGAAAGACAAGCTTGTACAGGATTGGAATCTCCCTTTTTATGGCTCCATCAAGCTCAAGTTTAATGGGTGTTTCATGATAATTGGACTCCCCCTTATTGGTCTCAAACCATTTCCTAACTCTATCTTCATGTTGTTAGAATTTGATTATTTCACATAACCCATTTTTATCTTATTTTATGGACATATATGCCCTCTCAATCTGAATTATTGCATGAGAATAGGACCAATGAGTTTGCCACATGGAGTGAGGCTAAAGAACAAACCTTCATTGAATTGATGGTAGATCAGGTTAAGACTCACAATAGACCAACCTCAATGTTTAACAATGATGGATGGAAATATATTGTTGAGAAATTCAACAACATGCACAACAAGGCATATACCTATGAGCAGTTTGAAAACAAATTTTATTACTTGAAGAAACGATTCAGCAATTACCAACAAATATGCAACCATAAAGGAGTTATAATAGATCCACTAACAAAAAATCAACTGCTAGAGAGAGCATTTGGGATTATTTGATTGCGGTTTGGATGTCATACATTCAATTTATTTATGTTTATTTGAGGGGTTATAGTTAATAGGATTCTAACACCAAACTATTATACTTCATGCAAAAGTATAAGTGGGCAAAGCGGATAAAGAAAAAGGGTTACCCCTATGTGGAGGAGTTGGAGATCATCTTCTCTAGAACTAGTTTTACTAGAAATGCATCTATGGGTAATGTTGAAACACCATCAAATGAAGAGAATGATTATGTTCCATGGACTTAAGATCCATTTGTTAATCTCTCTCCCATTAATGTCTATATGCCAGTTGCATCTATGCCTAAAACCCTTGTTGATCATGAAATTGATACTAGCCAACAAAATGATAGACTTACAAGGACTAGTTCACTCCCCAGCTCTCTTAGGAAAGGGAAGAGGATCAGGCTTACCTTTCCCTTTCTTTGAACTTACTTTCGTTAGTGGAGTGGTAAGATACTATAGTAAATACTTTGTTAAACAACCGTATTGCACATCAAAGATGAGTGGACATGTATTTGTCATGAGGTGTTTATACAACTTAGAGCATCTTGACAAAGTGTATGACACATATCGGATGAAAGGACATGTATTTAAAAATTTTGCTAATCACTTGAGAGATCATAGCTTTTTATCCAATAGTCGAAATATCACAGTGGAGGAATCACATGCTATTTTCCTTATGGCAGTTGGTCACAATGAAAGATATCGGTTGGTTGCAAATAGGTTCCAACACTCTAAAAGTACTATTAGTACTCACTTTAGGAGGACTTGTAAAGCAATTTGTAAGCTCGGGAGAGAGTTGATTCAACTACCATCATTTGAAGCTATGCAACCACATATCAATCATTTGGAGAAATATTACCCATGGTTTCAAGTATTCCATTGGTGTCTTATATATCTATATATGTCATGTATCAGTCATATATTGACCATATATGTCACCACTTAGGACTGTATTGGGGAAATTAATGGTACTCATATAAGTGTGTGGGTTCATTTGGACGAGAAAATTTCATATAGGGGGAGGAAGTTACGTTGCACCATAAATGTTATGGCTATATGCTTGTTCGACATGAGATTTACTTTTGTTTACGTGGGCTGGGAAGGATCTGCCCATGATTCTAGGGTATTTGCAGAAGCTATTTCTTGACCACATTTATAATTCCCATATCCTCCTACAAATAATTTATTTTGATATTTACTATATGTTTATTTACCCAAGTCCAATGCATTCAATTGCATATGGATTTTGTAGGAAAATATTATCTTGTTGATTCTATATTTCCTGGTGGGCTTGGACATCTAACACCTTATTTCGGTGAATGATATCATCTAAATGACTATAGAGGGCAAAGAAGAAGATTTCGATCAAAGAAGGAATTATTTAATTACAGGCACTCATCACTAAGAAATGTTATAGAGAGGTGTTTTGGGACACTAAAGGGAAAATTTCCTATCTTGTAGAGTATGCCATCTTTCGACTTACGAATGCAATGATACATTGTAATGGCATGCTTCATTACCTACAATTTTATAAAGTAGGAACCCATTCAGGACAAAGACATCAATCAATGGGCAGTTGAAGACATTACTAGTGAGGATTCATACAACACCAATGAGAGTGATACTAATGAGGAGGATGAACAAGAAAATATACAAATAAACAATGCTAAGGACAATATAGCAAATATGATGTGGGCACAACATGAAATTAAACCGTTCCAATTTTAGTTTTAATTTGAATTTCAGATAATATGGTTAACATATTGGATATGTTTGAAACATTTTGAATTTGTGGTATATTTGATTTCATTTCTTTATTTGTATGAAGTAAT
This sequence comes from Nelumbo nucifera, assembly GCF_000365185.1. Next base: position 2,189,620 of record NW_010729090.1, read on the forward strand.
CCTATCTCATTTTTGTATTTATATTGATAAATTTGTACAGTGATGGCTGGACATATGCGCGCCCCAATGTGCTTATGCAGTAACGGACCAATAGAATTAGTCATGGCAAAAACCAATGCCAATTATGGACGATGGTTTTTTCGTTGCCCAAAATGGAAGAATCACTCAAGTTCATTTTAGTGGATAGATAAATTAATTGAATATGATGATCAGATAGCCCCACACAGAGATTATACAACACATCATCAACACATAGTATGAAGGCATACCAAATTCCACAAGTTAGATATTATGCTGCTTACATGCTGTGGGTGCAACATACTTTGCATTCTTCTTTTTATCTCTCTTATAATGATTGTCCTTTTATTTATTTTAGTACTATAAGTACTAGTTTTAAGTGTGGTGGTTTATCCATGCACCATTGTAAGAGACCAATTAAACAATATTTTGATATTATGCTTGCCTTACAACTAGTGCAAGAATCAATGGATTATTAGTTTGCATTAATCATTAGATGCCATGCTTATTTTGCAAAAATTTCTATTATCAATTGTTTAAATATTGTTTTTAATATTTTTGTCAATAAAATATTAATTATCTTACTTAATTTTTTAATTTTTATATTTTTTTAATGTTTTTATCAATGAAATAATATTTTCTAAATATTTAATATATATTTTATAAATTTTTTATTATTTTACTATTATTTTATAAAAAAATTGATATTTTTTAGTTAATATTAATTCATTGATGCATTTTTTAAAATCTTTATCATACAAAATGCCAAAATTAGATATTTATGATTAACTATGTATATCATTCATTCCATGTACATGAGATACATGGAATCAAAAAAGTGTAGTGTGGACTGTCCACACCACACTACAGAATGCCATTATAGGGGTGGATTGGTCCAATCCACATAGTTTGTCCATAGTTTAGAACAGATGTGGACTAAGGTGTGGTGTGGATTGGTCCCTGCCATAGGGTGTGGTGTGGATTAGTCCACGCCCACCAATTTCTCATCCACACTAAAGAACACACAAGACTATTGCCGCCACTATGACAAGAAGGTGGTGACATGGTGTTCCTCCCAAGACCGCCCCCTGCAAAATTAAAATAGCTAAATATAACATTCAGGCAGTGGTCTATGGAAACTTACATGGAAAATTTTTAGTTTGAAATGGACTTGAGCAAATCTATTCATTCCAGAGTGATAAGTACTTATGAGAGATTTTTGATATTGATAGAAAACTTATGTGCAATAACAGGAAGTACAGGTGTTTATATGCAAGAAGTAAAAGAAAATATGAAGGAAAAGGAAAGATAAACACTAAGTTGGATAAATACAACAACATGAATATCAGATAACTCCTAACTCAATGGTAAGTGTTAGTGTTCTGTTAGAAAATGCCTCTAATACTCCCCCTCCAGTTGGCGAAAAAATGGTGTGAGCCAACTTGCTGATGAGCTCCTGAAATTGTTCCCAACCAAGTGCCTTTGTAAACACGTTTACAATTTGTTGTGAGGAGGAAATGTGAAATGGTCAAATGAGTCTATACTAGAGTTTTTCTCTAATGAAATGGCAATCAATTTTGATGTGTTTTGTTCGCTCATGAAACACCGGATTGGTGGAAATGGACAAGACAGCCTTGTTGTCACATAAAATTGAGGAGGAAGAGAAGGGAACACCCAAATCTTAGAGTAGACAATGCAACATTGAAGTTCACAGTTTTTACTAGCCATGGAATGATATTCCACCTCCATAGATGAACGAGCCACAGTGGATATTGCTTTTTGGACTTTCATGAGATAGGGCTGCTCTCCAAGAACTGTGATGGAACGTCAAGTAAAACTACAAACACCCCAATCACTATCACTGTAGGCATTGAGAGAGAGAGAGAGAACTGGAAACAGAGAATAAAATTGCAAAGCCAACAGTGCCTTTCAGGTAGTGCAAGATGCAGAGAGCTGCTAGCCAATGAGCTTCAAGAGGCTGATTGAAAAACTGACTAAGTTGGTTGATAGAGTAAACAATATCAGGCCTCATTATTGTCAATACTGAAGGCGACCATAAAAAATGTCCTTTAGTAAAAATACCTGTACATGCCACATGAATTGCAGAATCCACCTAAAAAACATATCAAATACTCTTCTTAGAAAAAAAATACCCTTAATGGATTACTCTACCTGAATTTCCCTTCAAGTTTGGAAATTCAAATATGTACAGTACAAATACATTCAAAATAATACAAAATACAATGTTTTACACTCTACATACTTGTATTTATACTCCTTCCAAACTGAGCTTCAGCTATTATATTTGAGTCTTATATTTTCATGCAAGGATTTTGTACTATATATATATGAAGAGTAAATATGTATTCCAATTATATACATCACAATCTATTCCAAAGTTGGACAAGTTACTTCTTTAGTTTTTCTTTCTTTTTTATTAGATTTCATTAATGTATATAAAACATTGGAGATGTGCCCAATTTTTGAATTACTTATTCACCACTATGATGGAAAAACAGTTCCACTTTTGAGTAATTATTAAAAAACATGTATTTTATACCATTAAAATTTAAAAGTATTGAATGCATGTATAGATATAAGATAGAACTTATTTATTTTTATTTTGTGAAAATAATATCTTAAATACAAGATTCATTGAAAAACAAGAGTTAATACTCTAAAATAAGATTTAATGAAATGGAATTGAATGAGGAGAAATGTAGTAATTTAAATTACGTTTTGTACCCTCACAATTAGAGAGGGACCAAATTAAAAAATAAGAGTATTCTAGTCAAGAATAGGATTCAATGATTGTTTGTAAAAGTTAATACTTTAAATATGAAACTTAAAGAGAGGGATTTGAATGAATAGAAAAGTAGCTTTTCAAATTATATTTCTGTTCTTAAAATTAGACAATGACCAAATTAAAAAAAAAAAAATTGGGGTAATTTAGACAAATAAAAGTTCCACACCATTATTCACAATTTTAATAATAATATAAATATAAAAAACCATTAAATGAATAGTGTAAAATGACATTTTCGCTATATCTTATTTTCCAATTATTGAAGAAAAATAGTTTTATGTCCTTTTATCAATTAATTAATAAATGAAGATATAAAATAACAATTTTGCCTTTATTTATTTTTCAATTCACTTTAGAGAGGAGGTTTTTGTTGTCCAATGAAAATTTCAGAAGCTATAAATAAATTCACACTTTTATAGATAGTTTACAGGACTCTCATTTATGGGGTTTTTGAATGAAAATTTCAGAAGCTATGAAAATTTACAGAAGCTATAAATACAAGGTTTTTGAATGAAATCTCATTTATGGGGTTCATATCGAATTCAATAAGGAGGCCCCATATTAAATGCTGATAGTTTACAGGACTCTCATCCTGTCATTCTACAACAAACGAAACCTGAATTATTCAATATCCAATTATACAGTTAATTTCCTGGAGCCCAATCCCTAATAAAGATAATGACTTGGCATATGCGCGTTTACAACAATTGATGTCTGCTGTACCTATAATTCGAGATAGGTTGCTAGCTAGAGGGGTCTTCTCTCATCTGTTCACTGCTCCCTCTTCCTTTTTTCTAGTCTGCAAATCCCAGTATGGACATTAGATATTGGCTTCGCTGCAACATGGGAACGTTGTACGTGGGCCTTGTTATCTACTATTATTATTTGTGTTTGTGCATTTGGGGGTGCCAAGTTCAAGGGTGTATGGAGGAGGAAAGATTAGCTCTCTTACAGTTCAAAGATTCACTCAACCACAACAATCATGCAAATAATTGGGTTGGAGACAATTGCTGTGAATGGAAAGGGGTGGAGTGTGATGACTCATCTTCTTCAACATCCCGAGTGGTTGGAATTGATATTTCTGATGAACTAGGAGATGCAGGAGTAGAAAAATGGTACCCAAATGCTACCATTTTTACTCACTTACAACACTTGCAATCCCTAAATTTGGCTGACAACAACATTGGAGGTTGGATCATGCCACAAGGTAATTACTAATTAATTAGTTACATGCCTGTATCATCTAATATTTGTACAATGTTTTTGAACCGTTGTCGCCCAAACCATTCAGCCTGGAAATCATTCAAGCAATTGGTTCTGTTTCACCCCTAACCTGTTCTTGGGTCAAAAACTATTAACTTCATTAGAAAACCGCTGATTCGGACAGTCGAACCGTTGATTCATTTAACCTAAACAGCGGTTCACAATATAAAGTTACACAGAGGAGAACTCAGATCTGAGATCCAGCACAAAGAGAGAGAAGAAGAAGAGGACTACATGTGTTTTAGAGAAATTGATGTCAGATCTGAGGTCCGAGAACTCAGAGCTCAGATCTGCATCTGTTGCCACCACCTTCTTGTCACCGTCGCTGGTGAGTGTTGAATCAATTTCTCCTCTTCCTTTCCCTCCTCTCCTTCCTTTCCCTTCTCTTCTTTTTTTTTTTTTCCTTTCTCCTTCATTTCTTTCTTTCTTCCTTTTTTCTTTCTCAGCGGACAATATTTGTTCTCCAATTCTATTTCTTTTCTCAGCCGATATCTCTTTTTTCTTTCTTTCTCAAATCTCATATAAATATTTACCCTAATTATGTAAACTCTCCGAACCGTTAAATCCGAATGGCTGAATCACTACTGACCCGAAAACTGATAGCTAGAACGATTCCATTTCTAGATCAATTTTTAAAACCTTGTATTTACATGTATTAATTATTTCTTTTCTTTTAGTTATTTATTCACACCAAGACCTCTGTGCATGGATTAGATTTAGATAGAAATTCCAGAATAAATAACACTAGGTGGTTCACAAATCACAATCAAATAGTTGAATTTAATTAATTTTGCCAACATATGAAATAACGCTTTGGAAGAGAATCCATGCTTTATTGACGAAAATATTATTTATATATCAATTTATTGGATTCCACAGCATTATGTGAATTGCACAATCTCAAGTATCTAGATGTGAGTGGGAACAATCTTAGCAACTATGGACTCCCTGGGTGCCTAGGACGTGCTCTTCCCTACTTGGCTCGGAATCAACGCAATATCTCCTCTTCGCTATTAACAGGTAATCGTTTATTAAACAACATGAATTATGATATGACGCAGACACGTGGCAACAAATAAGCTCTAATTAGTTACCACTGAATTAATTTATATAAAAGGAGCAAGTAAGTTAATTTGGAATATTAAGTGCATGCATGTGCAAAGAGCCAAAGAGTATAATTTTTGAATCCGACAATCATACTCTGTTTTCTCTTTGTTTTTGGTGTTGTCTCAGCATTCTGTGGAGCGAAAAACCTGTCACTTTATCTAAGTGTAGATGATCTAACTGATGAAAGCTTACCCCCTTGCCTTTTGGACATGAATGGCTCTTCTACAATATTTGGGATTAAAGATCTCCACTTCAAGGGTGATACTCTGCAGGAACGGTATGTCTATATACACAGGTTATGAGGTTAAAGGGAAGCACCGCATCCAGTGAATTAGTGAAAATTCATATGATATGTTATTTAATTACTAATAACATAAAAAAAAGATCAACCTTTTACTTGTACAAAGTACCAACACTAAATAAAAGTTAAAATGATCATCTATTGTTTATCAAACTTTAATAAAATATTTGGTATTAACGTGTGCAGATCTATGCAAAGCCACCAATGTCAAAGAATTGGAACTTGGTAATATTGAAAGTGTACCACCTTTACCAGCAGGATGCCAAATATTTCGTAATCTGGAATCATTTTATTTATCAGGAAACATTTTCAATGCCTCATCGGCTGTTCTTGTCAAGGGTATGGTATAAAAATGTTTATATTTGTATAAAGAATATAGGGTTTCTAGCAGATAAGAGTAATTTTTACCCTTAATATTAATAAAAAATAATGTTTTCGTATAATAGCTAAAGAAGATAGCTTTTTGGGGGGAAAATATCAAAGAAGGGCAGTGGTACTGTTGCTCGTCTTCCTCCTCTGCCTCTGTGAGAAAAAACAAGAATCTCGGTTGAATGGAATTCTTCTCTCTTTCAACAGTTATTTTTAGACCCATCTCCAACCAGCCATTGGATTAAAATCAATCATCTCTACCATTCTGAATAGCTGATCTCTGTTTGTCATAAACACAAATCTGGGCTTCTACAATTATTCACTGTAAGAGACAAATCTGCCTGGCTGAATGGTCGGTGGTTCAATCAAATGGCTTCTGCAGTTTTAATGTGAAACAGACAAGTTTCTGTTTCTAGTAGTTTTTAAAAGCTAGGATCGTACCAGAAATCAATATCTCTTTACTCTATCTTGGGGAAAATCTGCTTCATTGCAACCCAGTGTTCTTAATCCTCAGTCTCTGAACTCAAAAACGTAAAAACCAGAGGAAAAAGATTTATGAAAAAAGCTACCGATCAATTCTTCTCATCACAAATTTACATTACCGGAACAATTCAATAAAAGAAAAATAAAATGAAAATTTACGACTCTGATCTCTCCTCCTCTTCCTCCAAGGAGAGCTCACATCCATTTAAGCACTCCGCTCATACTCAGAAACCAACCCAAAACTTGAAATACGAGCTCTCCACATCAAACATCGACATTTTTTTCTTTGTGATAAAAAAGAAAAATTAGAACAAGGCTCACTGGCTCTGCTCTTGGGTCTCTCTATTTCCTGTCTGGTTCTCGTCATGGTTACTCGCCTTGGCTTTCCCAGTTAATGGCGCTACCCAACTGGAGACAGGGATCGAACCATAGGGGATGTAGTTGGGTCTGAGAAGGTGACGGAGAGCTTAAAACCGATGAGGTAACAACCAAAACAGAGGGAGAATGAGAGGTGGTAGTTCGGTTACTTGATTGCTTTCAAACGGATCTCCCCGGAAACCAACGATTTCACCGGCCATAATAGATTTCGGCGACAATACGATGGCTTCCTCTGTTGGTGTTTTTCATTTTTTTTGACATGTAGGCTATGGCACCGATGACCATTTTCCCATTTTCCTTTCTGGTGTAGGCGCTTTTGGTAGGTCACTGGCGTGTCAATCAGCACGGGCGGAGATTGGCGCCTAGCGCGGGATTAATGGTGTGTCCCACGCGGCGAGCTCAGATGACCGCCCTATCAGGGCCGAGTCGCATCTTGACTTGACCATCTCCATGTGTCCACCTATGGGCGACCTCAAGTATAAATTGGGCATGCCTCCCCAAAGGTAAAGGGTCTCTCTCTGGCCACCAGACTTTCATCTCTCCAAATTCTCTTGCTCCTTAGCTTTCTGGCGACTTTGTCCGAGCTCCTCAGACCTTGCCCGCCCTCTTTGCTATGCCCTCACTAACTTGACCGTTAAAGTCCCCACCTCGGGTTATCACTTGGGGCCTATGGCGTTCCCTTCCTTGCAAGCACTCGGCCTCAACATCGACCGACCTTAGCTGACCTCAATAGACCTTGGCCAACCTCGGTCAACCTTCGCCAGCCTTTAGCCACAGTGCACCTCCCCTAGCCCTCGGCCTCGGCCTTGGCAGGCCTTAGCTCCTTCAACTAACCAACCCGTCTAGGAAGTTAAGCAAATTTACTATGTTGTCCTCGGCCAATCTGAGCCACCGGGAACCCTCCAACCTCTGGGCCAAAGGGAGAACAAATCCATACGGTCTCGCGACCACTGTCGAAGTCAGGGACACCACTGCCAACAAGAAGCACCACCTTCACCTCGCGCCTCAGACCTCCGAAACTACCTCGAAGACCGACAAGACAAAAGGAATCGAGAAGCATTCACATCCACTAACCCGAGAAGCAAGGCCGGCCCGTCTCACTTCTGAGGAGACCTAGACGAGGCCGAGGTGCCTGTTGGCCAGAAGATCACCGACCTGCAGTCATAGTTTGATGCGGTAAGAAGATCACCGACAACGCATTGATGTGCCAAGCTTTCTAGGCGACCTTCAAGGGGGTAGCTCGTCGTTGGTTTTCTGGGCTCCCGCCTTTCTCCATCAGCTACTAGGACTAGTTCACAACCCTCTTCCTTGCCCACTTCATCAACAGCCTACAATGCTAAAGAGTGTTGTCTCGCTTATGGCAATCCAACAGCGACACGGTGAGAGCCTATGGTCCTACATCGATTGCTTCAAGAAAGAAGAACTCGAGGTCAGCGACCTCGACCCCATGGTCTCCATGCACACAACGATCCAAGGCCTCCTCCCTAGGTCGGCCCTCAAGTGCTTTGTCGCCAAGACACCGCCTAGTACCAAGATAAAATTCTTGAAAAGGGCACAAAAGTACATCGCTACAGAGGAAGTCTCGATCGGAAAGCACCGAGGTAGAGAGGCTGACTGCGGCCATGGTGACCACCGACATGAAGACGGCCACAGCGACAACAAGAAGCTGTCGACCTCATCTTATGACCAGTATATGCCACTCAACTCCACCTGAGCATAGATCCTCATCCAAGTAAGAGGGGAGGAGTATATGAAATGGCTTGAGAATAGGAAGAGGAACCCCAAGAAGGGTGACCCAGCAAAATACTGCACGTTTCACCGCGGCGTCTGCCACGACACCAAGAACTGTTAGGACCTCTAGGACGAGATCGAGTCTCTCATCTGCCACGGATATATGAAGCAGTACGTTGACACTGGCTTCATCACATCGCCCCAGCAGCTACGATTGTAGTCAGTCATCAGCACCTTGGCCTCGTGCTTGCTCGCAAGACGGTCCATGTAACCACAAGAGCTCGGCCTCGACCAACCATGTAAACACCTTGTAATAAAGCAAGTTTCTCTCACCTTGCCTCAAACCCTCAGTGTATATGTTCTTGTCTCGACCAAGTAACCTTCCGCAACATACAACCTTTACCAAGGTTACACTCTCGGACTGGACATCGGTCAAAGGCACACGACCCTCCAGTTGGCAACGGTTGACTGGCTGACTGCGACATACAACCCTCTAGTAGCCACACGCCCTCGAACGACTGGTTGGCTGTCACATACAACCTTTACCAAGGTTACACGCCTGGACCAAACGTCAGCCCCAAGGCATACGACGTGCTGGAGATCATACGCCTACTCACCCCATTTGACCGGGGACCTATTGGACCTCGGCCATAGCTGATGTGTCGGCCCTTGATTTTGGCTTTGGCCTCGGGGAGACCCTCCAAGCGAGCAAGTCCTCATCCAGGCTCGAGAGCTAGCATCGGCCCTTCGCTCGGCTCAATTCATGGCAGAATAGATATGCTGAAGGGAACAACTCCACCTCGTTGAGACCAAGGCGGTTCACAACGTCGGTCGGGCTCCATGTAGCCTTAGTTGTGCATAGGTTCACGTACCTTGTCCTCCATGGGAAGGGCAGCTAGGAGAGCTATGGCATGCACCTCCTTTTCCTTCTCACTAAGGAAGAGGGCCATGTATTTTCGGCGACGAAACTCGGCCCCAGCCTTACCCCATGGGTGTATGAGCAAATGGGTTGTTGAGTTATGGAATTTCTACAACTTGTGATCTCTCCAAAGGGGGCACCGACCCCTACACGAAAGAAATGCAACTGCGACAAAGTCACAAGATATGCAAAAACTTCCATGTTGGGCAACTTAGAAAGGGCCTCAGACCTCGACAACCTCTTTGACAACTTGGCTCGCCGAGGACCATCAAAGCTCACCTCGTTCCATCACCATGGATAGCGCTTGCCTCCACCTCGGGCACCGCACCTCGGTGGCCCCTCCACGCCTTAAAGCATCATCACCTTGGGTGATGGGTGCCCATCCCTCAGCTCGAGGCAACGTCAGCCCGGGTGCCTACAACTTTATGTCTGCTGCCCTCCTCGCATAGAAACCGCAAACCGACAACATGACAAACAACCCACAGCAGCCGAGGTACCCTCTTGGTCGAGGTACCCTCCTGGCTGAGGTACACTCCTAGCCAAGGCACCCTTTTGACCTGTCACTGAATGGGCCCTTGCCAAACACCTACTTAAGCAGTAAGCCCTTGGCGTTCAATGATAGGAATTCTCCTACCTAGGCGAGCAAATCCGAGGCCAGCCCGCGTCAAAGCTTCCTCCGCCACTAGGGGCTAAGCTCGACTCCCCACCAAAATTGACCTGAATGACCAATCCTCTGCACCAAATGCAAAGGAACACCTCCGTCGTCACGTGTACGATTGTGACCCGATGCCCACCTCAGGCACGACCTAGGCCTTCAATGCTATGACCTGCCACGCACCTGGACAAAACTCGATGCCGGAATTTGTTGGTGTGTTGTTACGGCACACTCACTCGTCGTGTACACCTCACACGGTGGTGATCAGCTAGAAGCTGACACCTGGCCCGCGCACGGACTCATCAACTCATTGGAAGTACATGACTGGGGAGCAGGCATGTCTCGTACCCATAGGAAACACAGTACCGAGCTCTTTGGATTCTAGGCCAATGCCTCTGCGCTCTTCAGCCCTCCACAACCTCCTCAAGGAGTGGAATCAGCACAATAGCTAGTGGAATCCCCTCGAAGCCGAGGATGATGTTTGCACACTCATGGGCCGAACTACCACCGATAAGGCCCCAACCGCAGCCGACATCTCCACACTCCCGAACGGGGCTATCCTTGGCAGCTACAAAGTTGGCACCAGCACCTCTACGCTTGAAGACCGCTCTTTCCAACCTGGCTACAACAGAGGTCCTCACCGTATAAGGCCACTCAGCACCTCCCAACAAGAATGACACTCTCTTCGGCTGAAGCCGAGGTCCTCAGCTAAGACCTCCACCACGGCCTCGAGAGTGGGGGGAAAATGATGTTGGCGCCTTTGGTAGGCCACTGGTGTGTCAACATGTGGCCAAGAGTGTAGCCAATCAGCGTGTCCAGCAGGGCGGAGTTCGGCTCCTAACGTAGGACCAATGGCGCGACCCCACACGACGAGCTTGGATGACCACCTTGTCAGGGCCGAATCGCATCCTAACCGTCTACATGCATCTGCCTATGGGTGACCTCAACTATAAATAGGGCATGCCTCCCCCAAGGTAACGGGTCTCTATCTGGCCACCAGACTTTCACCTCTCCAAACTCTCTTGCTCCCTAGCTTTCTGGCGACCTCGTCCGAGCTCCTGAGACCTTGCCTGCCCTTTTTGCTATGCCCTCATTAACAGGACCGTCGGAGTCCCTACCTCGGGTTATCACTCGGGCCTTTGATGTTCCCTTCCTTGTAGGCACTCGACTGACCTTGGTCGACGTCAGCAGACCTTGGCCGAACTCAGGCAACCTCGAGCAACCTTTGCCAGCCCTTGGCCACAACACACCTTGGGCTCCCCTAGCCCTCCGCCTTGGCAACCCTTAGCTCCTTCAGCTAGCCAGCCAGTCCAGGAAGTTAAGCAAATTTACTATGTTGTCCTCGAGCAATCTGAGCATCATCACTTTCAAACAATTTGAATTCTTATTGGACTGATTTTTACTTTGTTCGTAAGCCAAAACTTCTAATTGGAGTGACTATAATCTCTCGTAGCTCGAATGACTATTTTTGACGTTATGAATAATTAGTTTACATATAGATTGTATTTTTTACTAGTTCATGAACAAATGCTAAGCCTTTGTTCATCTTCTTAGTGTTGCATAATTACTAGTTCATGAACAACTGCTCTTGGGTTATCAGCTTTCTCTTGGCCGGGTTCTTTTCTATTAGTTTGATGAGAAGTTGTAAGCGACTCAGCAGCAAAATCTTTTCTAATGTATAACTGTTATTGCATTAATGAGATACTTAATTGAGAAGCACATTGTATGATTAGAAGTTTTGTATCTCATAGTCGATAAGTTGTATGATGTTGTTCTTTCCCTTTAGCTTCTTTAGATATTGAATCTCTTGAAAAAATAAATCATATGCAATAAAATAATCATGACTTTTAAGCTTGATCCTTTTAAGGGCATAGATTGTACAATTGGATGAGATGACCTTGTAAACCTCATTGCTTCCTCCACTCCCAATCTTTCTAAACTTCTAGTAGAGATTCCCATTTATTTTAAAGAATAAGTCAAGATCATAAATCCCTTTTACGAGTGCTAGATGTCCCTTTAGCACTTACAGCTCTGGTTTTTTTAATTTAGAGGACTCCTATTTCATATTTGAAGATGAGTTTTTGATTGATGGATCATGTGATTGTATATCAGAAACCTGATTTGAAGATTTCAGTTATTTTATCATCCATATGGGAAGGTGTTTTTGCATGGTCAGCATTTCCGGCAGCTAACCTTTCATGTTGCTTCAAATAATAGGCATGTTGCCCCTTTGACAGTCCCTGATTGGTAACTCCTATAGTCCCAAATGAAGAGGCAGTTGCTTTGGTTGAAACAACTATCTAGTCTGCTAACATATTACTATTGCACTTAAGCATAGAAGATGGTGGATACACGGAATCTCCTCAAGTAACAGGTTGAGGATTCACATTTAATTCTTCTAGAGGTTCTATTCCCAATGTGAGAACTACTATCTCGACAAGAACGAGATTTGTAGGTTGTTGAATTCAGCATAGGCGTAGATGCTGAATTAACTAATGTTGTAGTTGAATAGGGATGAGAGTTTGGGCAAGAAAGGAGAAATAAGCAGAATTGCTGGAGTTTCGTTTCATCAATGACCATAGGGTATTGTCTTCGGAATCTATTCTCTCCGGTGAGATCGCCAGCCACTGGAAAAAACACTACAATTGGTGGAGGGCATTAGGGTTTCATTCTTTCATTGCCAGAGAGAAAAAAGGAGAAGCAAGGGCTTTAAGCGAGAATTGAATAGAAATCTAGAAAATGCCCAATAAGACTTGGGTAGGGGAGTGGGGGTGGGAGGGTGACTAACGGAATGGAGGCCTAACAACTGTTAGGCTCCTCCACTCGTGTATAGAATTCACATGGGTTTGAGGACGCGTGGCATCCTCACATTTTGTGAGGATGTTTTGAGGCGCCGGGCTGTGAGGAGTAGATCCGGGCTTGTGCAACATGTGCTTAGGGGTGGCAATTTTCTCCATCCCTGACGGGGTCGAGGATGGAGCTACCCCTGAAACTCCAATTAGGTTCGGGGACGAGGATGGGAAATGCAATCCCTGCCTTGATGAATAAATATATAATTATCTACAATATAATATATAATATTGATATTATTTATATAATATTTATATTATATTATTATCCATTTATTTTAAAGATTAAAACTTAAAAAACACAAACACTCAGAGGTTAGAGTCTTCGACAGACACAAACAAAGAAGTCTGAACCGTGAACCCTAGTTAGTCTTCTTCTTCCTTCGTCTTTGTCACCGAATCGCCGACCGTCGTCGCTATCACCACTTGCCCGTCGGACATCGGACATTGCCGAACATCTATCGTCGCCAAATACGAGTCTACCACTCGAGTCTCGACAGAGGAAAGAGATACTCAAAGAAGAAAGAACCGCAACTCAATCTCAGTCTCTCAGACTACCAATCTGTTATCATCGTCGCTCGTCGGACTCTCTCTTGTCGCCGGCCTCAACTCGCAATGGTCCTCTCTTTCTCTCTCTCAGTCTCAGTCTTTCTTTCTCTCAGTCTCTTAGACTCGCAATGCCATTTTTGCTTTGTTAATGGCTAAATCCTCGAGGATTCGGGTCTTTGACAGGCCCTGCCGGAGTCAGGCATGGAGGGGGGTTTCTTTCTCGTCGAGGATCGGGAACAGGGATGGGGGGTGATTTGGGGGCCGGGGTCGGGGATGGGGAATGTAATCCCCGCCCTAAACCCGCCCCATTGCCATTCCTACATGTGCTTGGACTTGAAGTATCTTCTTCATTTAAAATAAGATTTTACAGCGATTATTCTACTCTCAGAACTGTTAAATGGTAGATACCTGTGCTGCTGCTGCAAAGAAAAGATTTATTAGAAATTAATTAATAATTATATTTAATTAACATAAGGATGATGATATTGTTTATTGATACTATTTTTAGCAACTTGCTTAAATTTTGTGCAAAAGCTATTTGTGCAAAATTTTGTGCAAAAGCTATTGTTTATTGATACTATTTAATTAACAACCATATGCTTAAATTTTGTGCAAAAGCTATGCTGTGAGTGTGGTAAACAAAAGTCTCTGTTTTTCAAATGAGAATAATTAAATTTTTTTCAAATATATGTATTCCATTAATGGCATCAGAACAAAAATATTTTATAAAATTTTATGATTAAATGTGATGTGATGTCACTATTTTTTGGATAAATAACATGATAGGCAATAACCATTTCATGGTGGATCCAGATCATTTATATATATTCAACTTATAAAAATTAAGAATCAACGTTGAAGCCGCAGTTGTCATCATAGAATGACTAAATACTTACTTCTGAGGGATATGGGAATTACAGCACTTGACAGAGCTTCTTCGCCTTGCTGCAGGGATTTGGGAACTACGGAACTTGACAGAGCTGCATCTTTATGAAAATCATTTGGATGGAGTTTTCTCCTTCCACAATCTTACTAATCTTTCTAAACTAAAAACTATTGACCTTGCAAACAATGTCCTACTGGAGATTGAGACTGAGCTACCAAATTGGGTTCCATCCTTCCAATTGAGAAATTTAAATCTAGAAAACTGCAAAACCATCAATAAAGGCAGCCGCTATATCATTCCCATCATTCCTTTCCAACTGTTGTACAATAACACTCGACTTGATTTATTGTCATTGAGTGATAACTTTCTAAGTGGCCACTTTCCCATGCCTCTTCAAAATGAAACGTCAAACCTTTCTATTCTTGACATTTCAAACAACCAAATTCAAGGACACCTTCCTTCAAACATTAAAGGTCTCTTTCCACAGTTGGAATTCCTTAGCGTGTCCATGAACCGACTTGGAGGAAGCATTCCTCCCTCATTTGGCAACTTGGTGGAAACACTAGACTTGTCTCACAATGCCTTCATAGGTGTGGTACCCAAAGGACTAACCCAAAATAACACTAATTAGCAAGAGTTGATCTTGTCAGGAAACAAGTTGCGTGCTTTTCCAAAATTTTTCGGTATGACCAAACTAACTAATTTACAACTTGATGGCAATATGTTCACAGAGTCCATTTTCTTCAATGCCTCCACTAGTGTTCCATCTTTACAAGTACTAGACTTAAGTAGGAATCAGTTGTCAGGTTATTTTTCAAATTGGCTGCCCATACTCCCTAACTCGGGTTCTCTTCTGTTGAGAGGAAATGATCTTATAGGTCCCATTCCAGTGTCACTGTGCCAAATGCAACAATTACATACCTTGGATCTTTCACATAACCATCTCTCTGGGAGCATACCTTCTTGTCTCCACAATATTACCTCATGGAAGACAGTGGTTCCATTTTATGTAGGGTCAGATGGTGAGTATGGAAAAGTTATATCTGGCGATTACAAAATTACTTTTTTCACAAAGCACAACACATACGTCTACCAAGGTGAACCTCGCATCTACATGACTGGAATGGACCTGTCAGTAAACAGACTATCGGGCAGTATTCCAACTGAAATAGGAGATTTGATAGCACTTCACTCATTAAATCTGTCCAATAATCTTCTAACAGGCCATATTCCCACTTCCTTTCAAAAGCTTCAACAGTTGGAGAGCTTGGATCTTTCTCATAACAGCTTAGTAGGAAATATCCCTCCTCAAATAATTCAACTCCATTCCTTATCTACCTTCAGTGTTGCCTTCAATCATCTGTCAGGCAAGATCCCATATACAGATAACTTTCAAACTTTCACTGAAAGTAGTTATATTGGAAACTCAGAGCTTTGTGGGCCACCATTGCTAGTCAATTGTTCATTGCCATCCATCCTTTCACCACAAGACAACAATAGCAATATTGGAGAAAGAGAATCAAGATTTATGGATGGAGACCTGTTTTTCTTCTCCTGTGTGGCTATTTTTTATGCAGTTGGCTTTTGGGCTATCATTCTTCCTCTTCTTATCAGCAGGAGCTGGCGCAGAAAGTATTACGGAGTTGTTGATTCATGCATTAATTGGTACAATGAAAGGTTCTACAGGTTCTTGTTTTATATAAAAGCTTATTTTGAGGGACCATGAAAGCATTCAAAAGGTTCTCTAGGTTCTTGTTTTATTTGTATTTTATGCTGCCTTTGGTTGTGCTGTAATTTTATTTGAATTAGTACAGATGTGTAGGAGTGCAAATGAAAAGAATTCAATTTCTGTTTAATTTTGTTTTAGGTTTTACTTTTTTCTGCTTCAGGTCTTATTTCACTTTATTTGTTCTGCTACCAAAAAAAAGAAAAAGATAAAATTTGAAACAAAAATAAATCAGAATCTACACTCAAATCATTTGTACTATCATTATTTTGCAATAGTACAAATAAATTTGCACAAAAACCTTAAAAACCAGTACAAAAGAACCTAGTTGTACCATAGTGGATGAATACAGTTTATTTTAAAGACAATGACCAAGTGGCACGATACATCATAGTTTTCAGCTTGCAACTTCATTTAACAACTTAGGTTTTGCATTTTGTTCATCCTGCAGTCCTCTACAGTGGTTTGATGTGCTTCAAATATTTAAGTTCAATTTCTTCATACATGTTTACAACAGTTACCGGCCACATCCATTTATATAACTTGCCAAATTGAATCTCATTCATTGGATTGTGTTAATTTACATATTGAACATTATATATAGCATTAATAAATTAAACTATAATGACCAAAATACTATATATTATTAATAAAATGAATTAAAAGCGACTTACAATCAAATCTGAAAATGAACTAAACTAATTTGTATGAAACTTGAAACCATAGCTCTTTATTTAAAACATGACATCCGAACCAATTTTAATGATAGATCCAACATATAAACAATCTGATCATATACAATCAAATAAGAGAGTGTCCATATTCACTTTCTCACTTTAGTATACAAACTTTAAAATGTACCATTGCAGTACCTGATCAGCTCTAAAAAATTGACACTTTAATCTAACCATTTGCATTCCATCAGTTATATGACATACATGATATCACATTTGATTTAAAACATTTGAAAATTCCAAAATTATTCTTTGAGAAAAAAAAACATTGTTTGTTGACTTCTTCCATGAGAGTGAACCAGAGCAGCAGTGATCTTTTCCAACTCTTTGTCAATTTAGACGCTGAAGAAGGTGGATGATAAAACAGAATGGTGGGTGGTGGATCAGATGGCGAGATGCACTAAATCAGCCAAAGGCGTCCATCATCACCATACTCTGTAAACAAAATAAAAAACCACCAAAAAGGTAATCAACTGCTACCATGCATCTACCACTCTAATAATTTCCTCTACTCTCTGCACATCCCAAAAATATAGGAAAAGTTGACATAAATTTAGCCAAGACCGTGTGATAGGCTTGAATTCTGCATTTATACAGAAAGGACAAAATCCCAACAACCGTTAGAGAATCAACCAAAGCCACAAATATTTCCAGCAGTCTAGATTTTCAAATGAATTTTTGATAGAGATCTTACTTACTGTCTCCGTTCGATTTGTGAGAAAATTTGGGTGGGATGGGAAAGGATGGATTGAAAAAGTGTGAAATTTCCACTTTTCATTTTTCGGTTATACAAGGAAAATTTGTAAGAAGTTTCCTTCTCCTATGTTTGTTTTGTGGGAAAATAATTGAGAGAAAAATGTTTGGTTTTCTTATATTTCATTGCTATTGAAGTGTAGCAAAGCTTATCTAACCTTGAAATCTGACTCAAGTTCACTTTTTTTTTTTCTTTTCTTATAATTAAAGCAAACTTGATTAGCAATATTAACAGAGAAATAGAGATAGAGGAGTCAGGGTGCAATTCCCACATAACACGCTTGCCTAAATATAGGGTTGTCAATTGGATTCCATTATAAATGGACCAGATCCAATATAATCTAATGAATGTTTTGGATCAATTTGGACCGATCCAATTCAATGTCTGGACCATCCAATCTGTTCAAATTCATTTTGATTTATATTGGTTTCAAGTCAAACCTGATTCATTGACACATATATTCTTATCTTATATCAAAGGACCACTTAATCCAACCCAATCCAATAAAAAATTGTTAAGGACGAATCAGATCCAATCTAATCTAATAAATATTTTGGACCGAATTGGTCCAATCTAATATGTCTTGTTGGTCCAATCCATCCAAATTGATTTTGAATTGGATGGGTCCATTAACACCCTTAGCTAAATAGTCAGCCAAGGAATTACAAGATTGAGGAACTTGGGAGATGAGAAAAGTTTCAAACGAAGCCACAGAAACTTTAATGTCCTTCCAAATCACACCCAGAGGGGAGAAGGAAACCAGCGAAGTGGAACCGAGGAAAGCATGTAAAGCAGAGAGCCAGAGACTGCTTCCTTCAAGTCCAAGATGAAGATCACCTTAGCTTTGCCAAAATTAGAAGCCTTCATGCATCCCAAGAACAAGCCAACACTTACGCCATTATCACCGAATCACAAAGCATAGAGACACTTGCAGACCCTCTTAGCTAGACATTTGAGGTCTAATTATGCAAGCAATGAAGCAATTGTACATAACCATTTTTCGAGGAAAAAGTAGCATCTACATTCACCTTTAGACAACCCAAAAGAGGGTCGAGGGGAGTGGATCTAGGGGCATTCGAACAGACTGAATGGGAATAAGAACTACCCCAGTTCCAATTGATCTACAAACAATTCTACAAGATATATATATATATATATATATATATATATATATATATAGATAGATAGATAGTGAGAGAGGTAAGACACCTATTTATGGAATTCATGTTGTTCTTGAACAATTTGTGATCGTGGATTAGGTGGCTGAGAAAGAAAGGCCATTCTCACATACTTTGAGATGAAAGCGGGGTCTATGGAATGTTTTAAATGGAGGTTTCTTTTGTACATTAAGAAAATATAGAAAACTTTGTCTTACAATCTTTGTTAAAACCATTGTTAAAACCATCAAACCCAAAACAAATAATTACAGAACCTTTAGGCAACAAGAACAATGTTCAAGGACGAGAGAGGGGAAGAGGAAGATAACAAGTCTGATCAAGTATGATATTGTTAAAATTCATTGATTATATTGTATCTACATAAAACTCAAACCTAGTAAAATATTGGAGAGCTCATTTATGCATTTGTTTGATGAAAGATAGTAATATAAGAAAACAAATGAAAAATAGTAATATTAAACAAGGAAACAATACAGATGAAAAATAGTAATATAAGTAAACAAAGAAGAAGTAATTCCATTATTCTGTTAAACAAGGAAACAATACAGATTTGAAACCCTCCCCCAAATCTTCGGATCATCCCAATCTAACATGTTACCAACATCATCAAACAATCAAAATGAAATGAAAACAAAAGTAAATGGCTTCAATTTAAAAAAAAAAAAAAGGATGAAAACATTACCTTAAGTGTGGGTTCGAAGACATGTATTGCTGGATTTGGCTTCAATTTGCAAAAAAATGAGATGGAAATGTTAGATCTAGGAACCCAATGTTTATTCTTTTAGTTTTAAAGATGGAAATCCCACACACATCAATGACAAAATATGGCATGAAAACTAATCAACCAGATCTAAGCGGTAGGTAGACATGGGAAAAAATGGAAACAAAAGGAAAAGAAGGTTGTCGGAGAAGAATAGAGTTTCACTCTAACCAAACCTTCACCAAAGACATTGAAGAATGTTACGTTTGTGCCTTGAATTCTTTGTGGTGACCTGTTTCATGAATCTACTCCACCAGAAATCACCATTGGGGGTGTGAGGGCTATGCTCCTGTGGTGAGATATTGGGTGTATTTGAGGATTAGGGTTTTTTTATGAGTGCACAACTCTGTATTTCTTATCCATTGCTGGCTTTATAGTGGATTTCTATTTTTCTTTCGCTCATGAATGTAGTAGGTTATAAGCCAAACCATATAAATCTATGTATTCTCTGTGCTTTCTTCTCATTATTTCTGTTTTACTTTCAATTTTGGTGCCATTCGTATATGCTTTTATTAGGTTTTTACGCAACAAAGAAAATGATTGGGTGTCCAGCCATTGAGGGTGAAACAAAGTGATGGGGAAGAAGAATGGACCCAAAAAACAAAACAACAACTAAGCAAAGGAACTAGGGAAGGAAATAAATCATGCATGATCTCTTTAATACCCAAAACAAGGGAAGGAAAGAAACCATGCGAACTTTCTAATTGCTCTTTGTTATCAAAAGTCATTAGCATATTGAAGAATATCAAACAGAAATATTCAAATCCAAGAAAGGCTAACATCTTGAAAGAGTTGAGATTCTCAACTTTTCTATTGTATTTCAATGTTTTTCAAGCTTCAGCTCTAACCTCTAAGTGGATAATAATAATGATGATGGTGATAATGCAGAGGAGGAGGAAGGAAAGAAAGAAAGGCTTTGGAGCTTGGTGGAAAATCAAACTGTGGACTCACTGACGTGTAAAACTCTATTAATTGATGGAATCCCTCTCTTGTTTCATCCCATGCCCTTTCAAAAGTTACCCCCCCACCCCTCGGTCTTGTGTAGCTCTTCCACTTATTATCAAATAAATAAATAAAAAGAAAAGAAAGAGAAAGAAATAGCTAGTCTGATAACTTTATAACCCCATTGTAACTTCCCTTAATAATACTAAACTAAATTAACAATTTTGGGAGCTTAGGTACTGCAATGGCATGTTTTAAAGTTGGGATATTAAATTAAAATTAAATCCCAAAGTCAAAGATACCAATATGGAGTTTATATTTTATTTTTACCTCCAAACTTTACTCCCAATAAAGGGATGATTACCAGAAATATCATTAATAATAATGCAAAATCCTATAGGGGAGAAAACTTACACCTCTAAAGTATTTATACAATGGGACTAACAGCTCATACAACCTACAATATTAGATCAATCAGTCAATAAATATAAAACATCTAAGGTCCTGAAGAGAGTAATCAAATTTAATCAAATTACAAATAGTTAAAATTCGAATCACCCTCAACAAAACCTACATATTATAATTTGGGCCAATGGATATTGTATGCAACCCTAAAAGGAAGTTGGTACACAAAAGGGAGAGCGAGCTTTGATGCAGGCCGATACACCCCTACCGGCATATTGATATGCCCCGTAAACGGTTTTGTGTGTGTGAAGCATGTGCGGGTTAAACCAATCTGGGTTCTGGCCTGCAAGATGCAACTCAATTGGAAGAAATTTTCTTTAAGCGCAACACATTCAGTTTTTTGGACACACTATGAAGAGCTCTCTATGAATGCTGCTCTAAGTTTTAATGCTTTTCTTTTCTGTTTCAATTTTTCATCTCATTTTAATTAATTTGAGTGGTAGATCTCATTGTTAAAAGTCATTTGCATAGATCATTACGAGAATATGGTATATGTCTGTTTGTATTTTTAAGCTTGCCGTTGCTGCCATCCAGATATTACTTGAACGAGAAGAGATTTTGCATAATTTGAAAACTAATCTCTTTCTCATGTCTTTTTTGATCATCAACTCCTCTAATAGTTAATGGGTTACTATACTGTCTCGCTCTCCATTTCTTTACAATTAACCGGGTGAATTTGGGTTAAAGGGTCAGGTCATCTCTCCTATGCCAATTAGTTTTATTAAAAGGTGATGAGGGCAGATTTGGCTCTCCATTGACATCATGACACATGGCATATAAGAACAACTGGACTACATCCCAACATCACTTAGGCGACAATTTGCCTTAGCCAAAATGAGGTCCCACTTGGCGACCTGTCTCTACCGCCGACCTGGTGACCTACTTCTGCTACCAACTTGGCAACCTGCCTCTGCCGCCGACTTAGCGATCTACTTTTTCCACCGACCTGGTGATATGCTTCTGTTGCCAACCTAGCGACCTGCCTCTGTCGCCGACTTGGCAACCTGGCGATCTACCTCTATCACCGACGTGGCAACCTACCTCTCTAGAAGCTTGCCACTTGTCTCCGAACCTTTCAAGATCACGACGTGTAATCGTAGGCCTTATCCTCATCCCGCCCGAACCGGAGGGAAACGGTAAGCCTTATTAATTGGTATGTTATCCTCCTTCCAAAGCGAAACAGACCCCTACGTCGTGGGCTGAGGATTCCGGGAGCGTTTCGTGAGACCCATGTCAACCCAACTATATAAGGGCATCAACCCTTGAGACCTAGGTAGATGCGCAATATAGTTCTCGCAACTCTCCAACTCTCTCACATTTAGCTATCTTAAAATCTCTTATTCGCTAACTTAAGCATCGGAGTGCCCACCTCGGGTAAAACAACCCGAGCATTCTGATATTATTTCCTTGTAGGTCGCATCAGAGCCACGTTTCTAACTCATCACTATTCAACTAGGCGTCCAAGCCACCTTCTAGGTAGGAACCTTTCAGCTAAGCATCCAAGCCACATTCCAGGTAGGGATTATTCAGCCAGGCATCCGAGTCACTTGCCAGTTAGGAGTTGCCAAAATGCGTATCATCAAAAGGAAAGGCCGAAAGGGCATTTGGGTTAATGGGTTAATTTGGTCATTTCCCGTATCTGAATTATTTTCATAAAATCGGTAAATTTCCACCGAAACTATAAATTTCAGTATTTAATGGTTATTGTAATTATATATTTTCACTAATTAACGTTTTTAGTTATGTTCACTAATTATTATTTTCAGTAATTTCAGTAACTTTTTTACTTTTTAAGTAATCGAAATTTTTGGTAATTAGTATACTTAGTAATTAAAATTTTTAGTATTTCTAATATATTTATTTATTTATTTTATAATATTATCAGTTATTAATTATTACATTCAGTAATTAATATTTTTAATGACAAAATTGAATAATATTATATACTGAAAATATTAATTAGTTATTTTCAGTAAACAATATTTACAGTAATTTTAAAATTATTTAGTTATTTCAGTAATTATTACTTTTATTAATATTTTTCAGTAAGTATAATATTATCCCTAATTAAATAGTTACTGAAAATTCGAAACCACTGAAAATAATTATTAAAACTTCAATATTTATTCTAGGTTTACAATAATTGTAATTATTGCATTTTTATTAGTTATTTTTGTTATACATTTATTTTCGATAATTATATATTTACTTATAAATTTTTAATAATTATTAGACATTAAAATATTGTTATTTATTAGAGATTAGACTATTAATTTAACTAAAATTAATTATTAATATTATTAAATTATAAAAAAATTATTAAAAATAGTAAATAAAATATATAATTATTAATTATTTAAAAATTAAATTTAAAAAAAAATCAGATACTCCTTTGTACTTTTATTATATCATTTTCAAACCCCGCGCATCGCATTGGTCCCAATTTGTATTTTAGATGTAACGATTGAGTCAAATTACCCACTGCACATGCAGTGTACAAGCAGACCTCCGACACAATTGAAATGTTCAATATGATGTGACACCTCCGAATATAAAGGCATAGAAATATGGAAAAGTGGAATAATTAATTTGAAATATCTGAATACGTAGGTCATGGAAAGACACCATTTTTCTCAAAGTCTTGTTAGTTTTGAAGTCTTTTGGCATTATTGGTGATACATTTGTGGTCATCCGTTTGGTATATTATATCCGGAAGAAATGACTGACTTGTATGCGCGCGTTTACCATAATTGAATTTGTGGATTGGGCCGATCGGCCCTATTAGACCCTTAATAACACAATATTTGAGTTGGGCTACGAGTACTGAATTAAGGCAACTATAAAGATCCAGGGATCCTTTCTCTTCTCTGCACTGCTCCCCTCTGCTTTTAGTAGTAGTTGTTTAATTTTCTGCTTTTAGTAGTAGTTGTTTAATTTTCTGCTTTTAGTAGTAGTTGTTTAAGGCTCGTCTGTTATGGTCCCGCACGTAGGATCCTGTTACGGGTTGGTCCACGGTGCGAAAGCCCTGCTTCCCCTAATGCCTTTCCTTGTTTGTAGACCCTATTACGGAAACCCAATGGGTGATTTGTCCAAGAGACCACCCAAACTCTCCTCACTCTTTCTTGACTGTAAAACTGAATGCTCTATTTCAATTCGTAGCTCCTTAAATAGGAGATTACAGAAGGAAATTCCTAATTAAACTCAAACTCTAACTTGAACTCAAACTCCTAATTACCTACTCCTA
>NW_010729090.1:2214211-2254750 GCF_000365185.1 Nelumbo nucifera
CCGTGCGGTGCCGGGCGTGTGCATGGTGCGTGCGGTGCGCGCTGCTGCCTGGCGATGCGTGCTGCCAGGCGGTGCCCACTGTTATGCGGCCTGCTGTGCGGGTTGCTGCCTATGACTGCGCCGCAGTGCCTTACCGGATGGTGTGACCATAACATCGTCAGCATTTCTTCAAGGTAAACATGGAAGAATATATACCATATCCATCCATCTCTTCATAATTAATTTTGTAACCATATAAGTTCTTGATCTTCAATTGCAAATGAATTCACACAATACTATAAATTCACCATGCAGCAATATGTCGAATGAGCAATCTTAAGGTATTGTACATTTGTACCTTAACGACAACAGCCTCGGCAATGAAGGACAAATACCGGGGTGCATACTGCATAATCTCCCTTCATTGGAATTACTTTATTTGGATTCAAATAATCTTAAAGTCTTGCCACCAGCTATTCCCAACGGTAACAGCAAGACAAATTCATTTGTAGTTCAATCGAGCTTTAGTGTGGACTCTGAACTTACTTTGCTTATGTTGTGCATTGCAGGATTCGGTGGACAAATGAGAAAACTCTATAAATTGTATCTCAATAATAACAGTCTCACCGACAAAGGCCTACCTTCAGGCCTACCTTCAGGCCTATTGCATAATCTCTCTTCATTGGGAATACTCGACATATCAGAAAACAACCTCAAAAGTTTCCCAACAGGTAAAGCTTTAGTGGGTTGTACACAAAGCCTCTCACTTTATAATATTCAATAAATCAAAAAAGAATTGTTTGAAAAGGGATAATGTTAGGGCTACAACTTGGGTAAAATCGGATTAGAAAATTGTTAAATTTTTAATGTTCTCAAACCCTAACTCAATCGGGCAATCTGACTTATAGATAGCCCAATGTAATCCTAACCCTATTTATTTGATCAGACTATATCTGAACAACATATTTTGATCAAGGAGGGAACCATATTGTTTATTAGTTCTTCACACTGCTTTTTATAATGGGATTATAGTTGATAAGGGCAACTTTTGAGCCCTAATATCAATAAAAACAAACTTTTTAATATAATTTCTAAAATATATCAATTTTTAAAAAAATATATCAATGAAGGATAAAACACTGTTCATCTTCTTTCTCCTCCAAACCACTTCTACCTAAACCCTTGAAGTGGATGGAGGTGGGCGGCAGATTGATTTTGCCGGAGGTGGGCAGAGGTGGCGGCGGATTGGCATTGGTAGAGGTATTCACCTTCTTCTTTTTCTCTCTCTCCCTCTCACATAGCACTAAAGACTGAACCAATCATCATGAAACACCCTCTGCGCCCAGAACTCCCAAAAAACACTTCTCCTCTCAAAACCTCTCCTCCCTTAAATCCACCCTCTTTAAACCCTTTCACACCTCACCTCCTCCCCTAAAAAAACCATGAAAACCAGCTCTCATCCTCTATTCTTCTTCCTCTTCTTCTCTTTGTTTTTCTTTGAAACAAATCTTGTAGTCTCTACAACTATCCCTCTCCAATTTTTCTCTCTCCTATCTCTCAAAACCTCCCTCAAGGTCCCCTCTCTGAATCCCACCACCATTTCTAGCTCTCCTTCTTTGACCCCGCCCTGGTGTTCTTGGACAAGGGTTACGTGTGGCCGAGATGCCTCCCAATTACTTCACTTGACCTCTCCTACAAGAACCTCTCTGGGTTCATCCCTCCAGAAATGCGGTTCTTAAACCACCTCAACCTCAACGACAATTCCTTTGAAGGGCCTTTTCCCAATGCCATTTTTGAATTGTCACAGCTCAGGACTCTGGACATCAGCCACAACAATGTATCTCCAAGCTCAAGTTATTGACAATTTTTTAACGCTTACAACAACTGTTTCATCGGTCTGCTGCCACATGGGATTACTCGACTTCAGTTTCTTGGTCAGCTCAACCTCAGCGGGAGCTTCTTCAAAGGTGGTATACTGGAGGGTTTTGCAGTTTATTGAGATTAAAGTATTTACTATGGGTCTGTGACAAAGACCCCACGAGAAGAATACTGTTTATCTTCCCCAACCTCACTCTCCCTCTCTCTCCTCTCTCTCTCTCCCCGATCTCTCTTCTTTCCCTTCCCTTTAACAACATCGAGATTGAACCCATTGAACTCATTTTCACGAGTTTGGTGCAATTGCACTGGACGACTGGACGAGTGAGAGGTGATGATATAAAGCTAGTGCCGAATCGTGTCTACCCCGTTTGCTTTCGGACCCAAGCAGGTGCAGAAGCGGTGGCAACGGCCCTATCGCCGTTTTGTTTTTTTAATTCCGTTCCCTCTATGGGTCTTATTCCTCAGTACCAGCACAACAAGACTCGGAACCAACCTCCCACATTTCTCTCGTTTCTCCCCCCTGTTTTTCTCTTAAGTCATTAAGAGAGTAGAAACAATTAACTACTTCAAACAACCGAACTAGAGGAAGGAAGACGTGAGAGAGCTCGCTCTACTAAAGTACAGAGGAGAGCAACAACTGGTTCGGCGGTGACAGAGGTCGCGACAACTGTGGGAAGGAGTTAAGATAGAAAAAGAAAACGAATTTGCCGCCGTGGAAATCGATGACGGATTTGAAGACGGAGGCGGCGGTGGAAGTAGAGGAGGACATCTTCAAAAGAGGGACGCCGCTGCAATTCATGTTGAACGTTGAAGAAGTCGAAAGCTCACTGCTCACATGCTCTAGCCTCGGAGCTCAGAACTGCATATCTCTCTTTGTCACAGTCTTGTTTTTTCCTTTCTTCTTGTTTGGGAACCCTTCTTTTCCAAATTTTCTATGGTCCTGACGTTTTTGGTACACTCGTGGTTCTGAAACCAGCTTTCTTTGGATGGCGGATCGTTCTGTTGAGATTCCTCTTCCTGTCTCTGTAGAAGAAATGCTAAGAACTATATGTGAGCAACAGTCACTGCCACCTGTTGAAATGAGCGCAAGGAGAGAGCTGGCTTTGCTTGGAGAAGAGGCGTCTCTGCAGCTTCTTTGGCGAATTTCGGGTCAAAGAATCCGATCCTTGACAAGATTTATCATTTATATGGCGAGAAGTGTGTGTACAACCGTGTCTAGTCGGGAAAGCGTGTGCTTCTCCGGGCCACGTAGTTCTGAAAGTTCAGCTTCTGTTTCTATGCGAGGTAACTTCATATGTGCATAATCCTCCATTTTTGGTTCCTCATGAATACTGTCGTCGTCGTCGTTTTCATTTCAACATTTCTTTATGCCCATTTTAGGTAATTATGCACTAACAGATTTCATTTGTTGTGCTATGGTCTTAGTAAAGCTGTAATTGTAACTTATAAATTATCTCCCTTTAAAATGTCATTGGTTTCGTTCAGGATTTGGCAAACGCCCCCATCCACCTTCCCGATTTAGGTATTCTGTGTATCATGCCTAAGACAGTTTCCGAACTTCTGAGAAAATAGGAGCCGTATAAGTTGTCTTTTGCAATCTTCATTGAATTTGTAGTTTCTGATTTGGGTTCCCCCTTAACTCATCGTTTCTTGTAGGCTATGATGATGCTACCTCTTACACTCCAAGGTTAGAGCGTCTCTGTAGGCCGAAGAGCGGCTTGGGTTTGGAGGGGATGAGCAGAAAATCCCTTCTCATGGCATTGGGTGAGAGTTGGGAGAGAGAAAGAATGAGAGAGGGCAGTGAGGGAGGAGAAAAGAATAGAAGAAAGAGAAAACGATAGGTTAAATAGGTTTTAAGAAAAAAAAGGGCAAAACACGAAAATAGAAAAAGTTTAGTGGGGTATTTTGATAATTTAATGTATTTCGTCATCTCACTTAAGGGTCAATGGGGTCTTTGTGTTACGGTCATAGTACAGTGGGATCTTCGTTACAAAACAAAGTATTAGGGGTCTTTATCACAAATCCCATAATGTAGGGGGGTCTTCATAATTTACCCTATTTACATTTAATTGGAAATTTCTTGCATGGACTGATTCCGCCAGATTTAGGCTTTGTGACTCAGCTCGAGCATTTGGAAATTGGATACAATGAGTTCTATGGAGGAATACCAGTGGAGTTCGGGCAGTTATCGAAACTCCGATATTTCCACATTGCCATTGCAAATTTAACTGGTCTTCTACAGCCAGAGCTTGGTAATTTAATGATGCTTGAATTACTTCCTCTATTCAAGAACCAATTTTACGGCCCAATTCCAGCTGGTGAATGGTGGTCATTGAGAGTTCTTGGGCTGGGGCGGATATGGTTTGGAGGAGATGAAGATGAACAATGTTTTGCCCTTCTTTGATATATTTGTTAAAAAGTTTACCTAATTTAAAAATTATATTAAAAAGTTTATTTTTATTGATATTGGGGCCCAAAAGTTGTCCTTATCAGCTATAATTTCTTTCATAATTCTTATTGCAAGGGGAAAGGAAAATAAATCTAATTATCTCATCTCTTCTAGATAAATTGTTCAATACTCTTTAATTTTGTGAATCAAAATATCATAACCCCTTTCTTCAATTTTATGAAAATAAAGAATGAAGAAGAAGAAAAAGAAGAAGTTATAAAAAGGAAATATCAATACCCCTTATATATATATTCAAATCTTTGTTTTCTTGAAAGCATACCAACCAAGCAAGGACTCTCCCTCTAATATGACCTAAGCTAACTGTCAGGTTGGTCATTGTTACCATGCAAAATAAATCATATTCATTACATCCGATTAACGTAACTTATCTAAGAGATATACAAAGACAAAAAACCAATTTCTAAAAAAACAAAAAAAAAATTGATTTAAATCTCATCAACAACTAATCATGCTCCATAGGAACCATTTTTTGCTTGTCTAATCATGTGAGCCTCTCTATTTCATTGAAGGGATTTGTGAATTACAGTATCTAAAGCAGTTGAATCTTGGGGAAAACTTGATTGAAGGTCCAATATGGTCATGTCTAAGTGAAATAGACTCCTTAAAGGATTTAGATCTTTCTAAAAACCATTTGGATGGAAGTTTCTCCTTCCTCATTTTTGCTAATCACTCTAATCTAAATTCCATTGACCTTTCAAACAATGTCCTCTTACAAATTGGGTCCCATCATTTCAACTCGGGAATTTAAATCTACAGAATTACAAGATCAACAGACAAAGCCGCAATATCATTCTCAGTTTCCTTTCTACCCAACACAAACTAAAGAGTATAATATTGGACAATGCCCCTTTTCAAGGAACCATTCCTTCCAAGTTGTTGTACAATAATACTCTATTTGGTTTGTTGTCACTGAGTGGTAACCATTTAAGTGGAGATTTTCCAATGCCTCTTGAAAATGAAACATCGTTACTCTCCGTTCTTGACACAACCATATTCAAGGGCAACTTCCTTTAAACATGAGAAATCTCTTTCCATTGTTGCTATATCTTAATGTGTCCACGAATGAACTTGAAGGAACAATTCCTCCACAAGTTGGCCTCTTGGCAATAAATACGCTAGACCTATCTAACAATGCCTTCACAGGTGAAATTCCAATTGAAATAGGAGACCTGAAAGTGCTTCATTCATTGAACCTATCTAATAATTTTCTCACAGGTCACATTCCTACTTCCTTTCAAAAGCTTGAACAGTTAGAGAGTTTGGATCTTTCTCATAACAGTTTAATAGGAAATATCCCTCCTCAGATGATTCAACTCCATTCCTTATCTACATTCAATGTTGCCTTCAACCACCTATCTGGAAATTAAAGATCCCTTTTGAAGAAAACTTTCACACTTTCACCGAAAGTAGTTATATTGGGAATTCAGAGCTTTGTGGGCCACCATTGCAAGTCAATTGTTCAATGCCACCCAACCCCTCACCACAGGCCAATGAAGAAAGAGGTTCAAGATTGATGGGTGGAGACCTATTTTTCTTCTCATGTGTTGCTAGTTTTTATGCATTGGGATTTTGGAGTGTCATTATTCCTCTTCTTATCAGTAGAAGCTGACGGAAGATGTATTATGGAATTGTTGATCGATACATCACCAATTGTTGTAGTGAAACACTCTCAACTTCTTGTTGCATGTAAAATGATTGTTTTGAAAGAATGTAACATATGAATAAATTAAATAAAGATATTGTGTTATTTAGGCTTCTCTTATTATGTTTTTTGTTATTAAGGAAACATAAGCACATGAGATATCTCCTTAGACAAACATTTGAAGTAATTATACACCATATATGTTTTTTTCTTTTGTCATGCAAGTGATATATAATAAGTTTTATTATTTATTTACTTATATTTTGGTTCATGGGGGTATACAACTGGGGGGTGGGGTTCACCGTAAGCATGCCATAACTCCCTACAACCCACAGCAGAAATTTGCTGCCATGTACAATCTCCATTACATCCAACCAAAGACCCCACCAACATATGCCCATGGCCAACATGTTATATCAAAGGTTTAAATAAGTATTGATACTATACTCCAGACATAGAGGTGTGTCGATAGCTTGAACCATGGTTGGTTTCAGTGGTCCAACTGATGATAGTTTTTCAGCATTTCGGGTTTTTTAGCTCAAACCTTCCAAAAATGTAGTTTGGAGCAGCATTTTAGCTCAAACCTTCCAAAAGGTAAGGATTTTTAGCAGCAAGTGAGAAATTTCAAAAATTCTTACTTTTTGTTTTGATTTTTATCCACTATAACTTAGGTTTGTCTACTATAATGATAGGTTTCTTTTTCTTATGTTTCCAACTTGCACCCAGAATAGATGTTTATTTATCCCTTTGCTTAGCCAATGCATTTGCCATTGCATTGGCTATTCTTGCTATCCAATTAAAACTAGATGTAAATCCCTTTACAGTCTTTATCTCCCTCATGATGCTTCAGTATAGTCATCTCAGATAATGACTTCTGCTATTCAACAATTAATTGATTAAATTAACATAATAGCTTAGTTTAATTCTAACCATCAATAGTAATTATTTTCATAAGTTTTAGGTTATCACAAAACAGGACATCGGTTAACAATGGCATCTCCAATTCTCCATAAATTTTGTGTTTCATTGGGAAGAACTGTATGTGTATATAATGTCGTTGAATGTAATTTTATCATTGATTTGGTGCATTAATGTTTCAATCTAATGCATTTGCAACCAACATTTTATCATTGATTTGGTGCATTAAAATTCAGATCCTAGCATTTTGTAAGGATAGTCTTTTTTTATGCATTATCTAACTGTCTTAGGACTTGAAGAGCATGTGAACTTTCATCTATGCCTGAGATGTAAAAGCATAGTGAAACATCACTGTTAATATTAAATACCCTGTGCATCACACGAGCCATTCCACTAGTATTTAAAAAAAGATAGAACACAAAATGAAAAAGTAGAGAACTATGATGAAAACATCTGGGAACATTTCTAAACTTTATACTCATCATATTAAATAAAAATAATTTTGTTTATGATAGAAATGGAATATAAAATATAACAACAACAACAACAATAATAATAATAATAATAATAATAATAATAATAATAATAATAATAATAAGAAATAATAATAATAATAATAATAATAATTATTATTATTATAATGTTAAATTTTCACATGCAATGCATACACATATTTACTATAATAATAATAATTTTTAATATAAAATTAAATTTCTACATGCAATGCATATGCATATTTACTACAAGCATTTAAGTTTACTTTTAATCATATTAATCATATTGTTATTTTTGTTTTCTATATTAACTATTATATATTTAAAATTAATTAATATAAAGAAATTTATCACTTGGAAAGCATGTGTTTAATTAGTAGTGTAAAAATAAGTATTCATCGTATATTTCCTAAAATTCAAGGCAAATATTAAATTAAACGTATATATTTGACTCAATAAACGGCAGAGATTATTCAGATCACATGTCAGAAAAAAAGGTGTTTAATCTGACGCCCACGTCAACCCCGATGCTGGAGTGGATGTCATAAATCTGTTTAATCTGGCGCCCAAAAGTCTTCTTTTTTTTCTTTGTTTTATATTACAACTTACAAGTTCACAACATCCGACATCGTTTTTTTCCAGCTTCTTCTCGTGCCTCGTGGTCGTTCTGGGCCCCAAAAATTCATTCTTAGCTCAACCAACTCCTGCGAGATCGAACCAAGTGGGTAACCAGACCCAACAAATTAGAAATCTGGGATTTTCATGTTTTGAGTTCTGGTGATCTTTCGAGGTGGCTATGGAGTTCAGGAATTCAAAAGAGGTCCCTGTTTCCGCCTTGGAACTTCTGCTGCAAGCGGCGTCGCTGATACCGATTTTGTACTATGTATTGGGATCTCTATTCGTTTTGGTGGTATTTTTGTATAATTTCTTGGAGTTTCATTTTGTTAGAGATCTCCTGCATGGTTTTAGAGGGGATCCTGTGTCCTTGACGTTCAATTCGTTCTCGGAGATCTATGAAGGTGTTGTTTCCAAGTGCCGGATTCTTCACGGAAGGTAATTCTTTGTAATTGGATTGGTTTCTGTATTTGAGTTTTGGTTTTGGGGTTGAAACTCGGATTCGTCGAAATTGGTTGTTAGTTAAGTCTTTAATGTCTCAATTTGTACAGGTATTTGGCTACGCCATGGCTTTCAAGTCCACATTTTCAGACTGCTTTTCTGAACTTCTTTGGAAGGCCTCCCTTTTTCAGCTACAGAAGGTGAATGTCAATCCATCTATTTAACTGTCGTTACTGTTTTCGATATACCAACCATGTAGGAAGAGTTGATTTTATAGCTACATTTTTTTTTTTTTTTTTGTGTTCTATTCGATTATGGGATTATTGTTCTCAGAAATGTTGTTCCTGGAGATGGATAGAAGATGGTTTTGTACATTGTGTTTGATGGTCGACTTCAAAGTGTCTGTTAACACATATTATATTTTCCTTCAGAATATTAGACTGAAATGGGATGCCTCAGCTATATGAGAGAAGAAGAATAGATGAAAGAAACTTTAGATAATATGGGTATTTTGTTCCATACCGAGTTCAAGCTTGAGATTGCAGGGAATCCTATATTCTTGTTGAAATAGCTACTTTTTGCTTTTTCACCTTTGCCTCTGATGAAAATATCTATTGGAATCGACAATTGATGTCTACATAAAACTCTAAGCTTCATTGCACCTTAATCTATATACCAATTATAGTGCTTCTCTTAAGGCATAAAATGCAAAGACATTTTGTAGAGCGATGCTTCGAAGTGGTAAACCTTTCCTTCTAAAGGTCTGCCTTGAAGTAGCAGTAAGAATCTTGTTTTCTCATATGTAATAATTCACTTTTGTTGTGTGCTTTTGGTTGAAGCAGTCCACTCCCATTGTCAACATCTCCCACTTGTTTTACACTGGTTTTATATCAAGGCAAAATTGTCCTTGCTACTTTTGTCTCCATCTCTGCTTGTTCACAAGAAGAACAGGGATAACTGCACATGAGGTGAACATGGTGGAAGAAGAGAGTTGTAATAATGGAGCTATGCCAATAATGTAGACAAATTAAACAATCAAGAGACATTGACAGAGCAAAGAATTAGATTAATGCAGCTTTTACCACAACGAGGCATTGGAGTACCAGTGTCAACAAAGGTTTTCATGTTTTAGAATGGGACCATGATTCAGAATAAGTTCCCTTTCTCGATATCAACTATACAGTGCAAGATTGGTGGTTCTTATTGGAATTTGCACCCAAAATAATTTTATGGAATGACCAAAATAAGTAAAAGTGTGGAGAGACCAAACAAAAAAGAAATACACACCATGTCCTTGAAAGTCAAGATTGAAAGTTGTACCCTGTTCTGATGGAAAACCTTGCATGCAGGTAGAGTTGAAAATTTTGCTATGAGATAAGATCAAATTGATGGGGAAAAAATTCTGCCTACAAATTATGAATAGGTCCTCTTCAAGCATATTCACCATCTTCTGTAAGGGTTGTATTGTGTTTATGAGTAAATATGAGATGCTACTAATAAAGTTGCAGAGTTTGCTTTAAGCAAGTGACTGGTAGTTTATTGCAGCATATCTAAATTCAATACCAAATCTTGTTACAATCGATGTTGACTATTGACAATGTTTATTATTTAGCAATAAAGTTTCTTTCCGTCTTGGTAAATGACTTACTTGGGCAAATGCACTTATTTGGGCAAGTGTTTCTTGGGAAATACTTACCTGGATAAGAAGTGTTTTATTCCCCAGGCAAAGGTGTACAGTGAGTCAATGGCCAATTTATCCAAAAAAGTGGCATTATTGAAGGGACAATATTGTCCCATCATGTATTAGTGATTTTCGGTGCGCATGGTTAAGTAATTTACCCAAGTTCGAGGAGAGTATTACTTCCCTAGGTAAATGAGCCACTTGGTTGTTCTTTTCCGCGGGACCCATTGATACTGAAATATGAATGTGGGTTTATTTCTTTTCCGTGGGACCTACCAACTTATTTGCTCCTACTTCCCGGAAAATGAACAAGGCCTAAAAGTAAAGAAAACATGAAAGAGAACTATTATTTTTAGTGTGTGTGTGTGTGTGTGCCGGGGGGAGGGTTAGTTTCTATCTTAGCCTTCTACTTCATTTGGACCCTAGATTAGGGAGTTTTCTTGGTAATAAATACAAAAGAAATTTATTAATAGAGGAAAAAAAGGTTCATCAAGTAGTGATGAGGTATCACCATTAGCTACAAACCATAGCAGAGAACAAAAACAAAAGAGGACATTGAATGGAAAAAGAAAAAAGCACAAAATCCAACACCATGAGAAACATTAAGCTAAATCCAGAGTTTCAAAAACTAGAACCAAGGTCTTCTTTTTTGACTCCTTCAAACTCTGGGAGAATGAAACACCCAATCCATTATCCTTTTACCGCATAGTAAGGTGATACGTTCCCTTGCTTGATCCTTCTCTTAAAATATTCTCCTATTTCTTTCTTTCCATAATTCCCAACAAACAACAAAAGGAATGTAGCTCCAAACAATCTTTGCCTTGACATTTCCACTTACACTTAGCCACTTGGAAAATATCTCTTCTGTCAAACTGAGAACCCTTCAATTAGTCTTGAGTAGACTAAAGAAGAAACCCCATAAGAACTTTGAGTAGGGGCATTCGACAAACAAATGATAAACATTCTCACAAAGATAGCACTTGCTGGCTAAGTGAAAACCTCTGTTTTAAAGATGATTTAATGTCAACATGCTGTCTAATGCTACTAACCATGCAAAAGCTTCCACCCTTGGAGGAACAGGGTTTCCGTAAATTCCTCTTATCTCTGGGTTTCCTCCATTAGGCCTTGACAAAGCCTTGTAAAAAGATTTGATTGAGAATAGACCATTTTGAGACTCTTTCCATCATATTGAGTCCTTCCTTTCCACCTGAGTTTCAGATGATTGAAGTCTTGCAAGTAGATACACACTCTTGAATTTCCCAATCAAAGAGAGATCTCCTGAACTTTGGGCACCACACAGCTCTACCTTGAATAATCTCAAAAGTTTCCGCAACAGAGCTATTTTTCATCCCCAATCTTTACAGTCTAGGACAAAACTGACGAAGCTTTCCCATACCCAATCATTCGTCTTCCCAGATTTTGATTGTTGAGCCATCACCAACCTTGAAGAAAAGCTGACTGGAAGCGCATAATTCCTTTACACACAATTATTCCATAGGATGTTTTCAGCTCTCTAGTTTGGAGTATTGTTTCTTCTTTTATTTTATGGGGAGGAGCCATTGCATTTTCAGATGGTAAAATCTCAAGCTGGCAAGTAGGAGAGTGTCTTTTTCTATTTTTTTGTTTTCGAAGTTTTTTTTTTTTTCATATGAAATGGGCTGATTTTGGCAGAATAAGGTTATCTCATTTTATAAGTCTGTGTGTCTGTTCTCTCCTTTTATGTCTTGTGAAGGGAGAAATTACACACTATTTTATTTGTACAATCTTTATGTGGTAATAATATATTCTGTTGTTTTTGATATAAAGAAAAACAACTTTAACTTCTTTATATGTATACTCAAGTCTCTTTTCTGAATTGGCATCTCAAGTTGCTTGTTTGTATGCAATAATAGTTATGTGATGTCCTGTCATATGTGATGTCTTCTTTTGCATATCATTCAAAAGTAGTGGAGGAATGCTAGTGAGCTTCATGCAACTCTTTTAAGTCTTCTTTGCCCTACAGACCAAGGACTCCTGAAGGATATGTCTGATTGTTCTTGTAATGCTTTGTGTTTTTTCAATGGGTTCCACCATGTTTGTGGGTTCAAAAACCCTAAAGTTGCAGAAGATACTGTTTATTAGCATTACTAAAGGAAGTGTCTTGAAATTCTAATTCATTATTCTTATATAAGTATGATTATTATATTTTTTTTCAGGCAGCTATTCCATACACCTGATGGTGGAACTGTAGCTTTGGATTGGCTGATGCATTCTGATGGTAAGTTAGGTATTTTTTATTTTCATCAAATATTTGCATGTATCTAACTGCCAAATGGATCTCAAGTGGCAGAGGCATTTTTTTTTTCCATTTAAAAGTATGATTCTATTTGTTGTAATCTACATTTGTAAATTGACCTTTTGTTTTAATAACACGTTCCATGTATTATTTTCCTTCTTAGGTTGTTTTCTCCCCATATTTGGGTTTGAACATTTATGATTATGCTCAGAATCTTAGAAATATAAAGGATTTATTATCTGTTTTCAGGAACACATTTTCTTATCAATATACTTTCATTCAATGATCATCTGAGATCAACATATTTTTAGTATATCTGCATTAGATATGGAAAAAATATCAAGATATCAATTGGATTTTAAGCCATGACATTTACAATGTTTAGGGTCAGAAATGAAGTCTTTGAAGGAACCTTAGAGTACCTCCAATAGGTGATAAAATGAGAGAAGTAAACTAAGATGGTTTGGTACTTTGGTCATGTGCATGGAATTCCATCTACAGCAACTATAAGAAGAATTGATCTATTGCAAGTTGAAAGGGCTAGAAGGGATAGGCTGCTAGGGACAGACCAAAATACACATTGCCTGAAGTAGTAAGAAATGATTTAAGCACTCATAATTTAACAATGGATATGGAATTAAAAAGAACAATGTGGTGAAACAGGATTCATGTAACTGATTCCATATAGTTGGGATAAGGCTTAGATGATGATGATGATATCTACAAAGTTTAGTTACAGTTGAACCTCTTCTGCAAGAAAGATAGTCCTATGCATGTGTATGATCGTTAAATTTTATATTACTAAATTTGCTGGATACTTTTTTATTTTCTTTCCAAAACACTTTACTCAATATAAAATTTAATAATCATAGACATACATAGGAGTAACTTTCATGTGGAACAGGTTTATGTTTAACTAAACTTTGTAAATGCCATCAACTCATCATCATCATCATCTAAGCTTTATCCCAACTATATGGGGTCCCAATATTTATAATCTGGTAGAAGAACAATAACTTCACTGAGTCTACAATAACTATTGTAAACTGGTATTTTTTTTTTTTTTCTAATTCCTGAATATGCTTACTCTACAGTTACGAGAGGGGCTTCCCACATGAATACCACCATTTCTAAAGATGATAAAACCCCTATTCTGGTAGTGATCCCTGGATTGACAAGTGATTCTGCTTCATCTGTAAGTCTTTTCTTTTACATCATATCTTCTTTGCATGTGTGTTTCTAATTGTTTTTTGAATTAGCTCTATATGGTAACATACACTATATTGTAGCATACCATATTCAGTTTTTCTCTTTTATCTTGTTCTATATGTACAGCTGCCAACAAGGGCATTGTTGTAACTTCAATTTACGCTAAGTAGAGGGAGAGTCAACATGCTGTTCTATAAGGTGATGTGATATTTGGGGGGTGCCTCCTATACTTGCTAATTGCCAAGCCCTTTTCTAATCACCCATTCTGATGATGTATTTCTTGTTGCCAATCAAAAAGAAGTTAAAATCTTCATAGGGTATAATGCAAAAATAGTTACTGGTGAAAACTAGTTTGTCCACTGAGTCACTATCTACTAACCATTTTTTTTGAAGTCTATCTACTAACCATTTGACAGAATATAGGTCAAGTACTTTTTATTTTAGTCTTATGCAAAGAAAGGACCTGGACTTTCTTTGCATAATAAATCAATCAGCAGCTGAGAGGAAAGTCAACATATGAAGAGGCGATGGGTTCTCAAGATCGCAGTTGTGTTCATGGACAGGACGACAGGTTGGTATTTCTTCAATTTAGATCCTCTCACCGACTGCGGAACTGCATGAGGAACCTGATTTTGTTGGCGGGAACAGAGTGTTGAGGAATGCAAGGAGGGAAGATAAGGATAAGGAGAAAGATAACACCAACCAGGTGGACTACTCAGTGATGATAAGAAGAAAGGAGATTGTTGAGTTGGGGTCAAGAACTTTAGACATTGCTGACTGTCTGAATAATGAGGAAGTTTGAA
This sequence comes from Nelumbo nucifera, assembly GCF_000365185.1. The sequence continues at coordinate 2,228,617 of NW_010729090.1, forward strand.
TCCACTATTTGATTCAAAAACATTGGAAGAGGTTGACAGGATAAGGGAGGAGGTAATCGAAGCTGAAGAGGATGGTGAGAAGGGAAATAAAAGAAAGAGAAAGTTTAACAATCTGGAAGAAAGTGATGAACCACAGGAAAGGGTCTACATTAGAAAAAGAAGAATAAACATTCAAGATTTTAAAGAAATTGGGGACAGGAGGGGGGTGAGTGAGTTGGAGGTATTAGGAAAAAGGATTCAGGAGGGAAGCGAGGCTGGTGTGGGCCTAGAGGGGAGGAGGTCTCAAAAGAGGGAGGTTTAGGGGAGAAGAGCATAGAAATTGAGAAGCTTGTGGAGAGAAAGGTGGAGGTGGGTAAGTCTCTTGGTTTATTTATTTATTTTTGTTTTTGGGAGGGGAGAGTGTGTTTAGAAGGGCAATCGAGCAGTTTGAAAGGAACAGAAGGGAAGAAAACAATAGAAAAAAGTTATTAGGGAGGGGGGAGGTAAATGGAAGGAGAAGAAAGTGACAGGGACGAGGTTGGAGAGGAGTGAAGGGGTTTTTGGAAGAAATAGATAGGAAGGTACTGGAGGTTGAGCTGGAACGAGATTGCTATCCTTGAATCTTTCTATCAGGGCCAAGAATCAGAGGAAGGAAGTTGGCCATTATAATCTGCAGCTGTCTTTCATTTGCTATTTGCTGGCTTATTTGGATGGAAAGGAAGAGAAGACTTTTTGAAGACAAGAATTGAATGCTGGTCAAGCAGGTGGCGGTGGTTGGTAATTCTTTAGAAGAATTGGATTTTGATCTTTCCAGAGTTTTTTCAGGTCGAGTGAGATAATGTTGGGGAAAGCTTATGGGAGGGGGTGGGATTACAAATTGTAATATGGACATTTGAAGTTACGTAGTTTATTTTCTTGTTGTTGTTTGGTGATGCCTTATCACCTCCCAGCTTATATTCCTTTTTTTTCCTTTTAATGATTTTTTTTTCTTTTACTTGTCAAAAAAATAAAGAAAATCTTGTCTCTAAAGATTGTTGGTAAATCTATGATATTACTATTTGGACTTTATGACAGTTTTGATGACCTTGCCTGAAGTTCTTAGTAGTGACTCAGCAAACCACTTGAATCATTGAAAGAAAAGATAATTTTAACTTGCAGGGATTTTAACTTGATAATTAAATGATGATATTTCATTTGGCTCTTCTATGCCATATTTCATTTAAAGGGGAAGAGGAAAGTTCCTATTTCTTGTGGTCATTATGCTGACATTCAGATCTTTCATTATGGGATGATTGGCAAATACTTCTGGTAAAAGTGAACCAATACTGAAAATTTCTTTAGGTGCCCCACTGCCCTACAAATTTTGAAGATTATGAATTTAAGTACTAGGGCGGTATTGGGAACTGTGGTGTTATGTTTTTGTTTTGGTTTCACATAAGCACCACATAGGTGATTTTACTTTAATGTTTAAAAATTGAATTTGGTTAGGCATGTTTAACTTGCTTGAAATGGCCATATCACATTTTGCATGGGGGTATTGGAAGATGTTTTTTGTATTAGGGGGTAGGCATTCCCACTTTGATTGTTCTATGTGGCACCTAATTGTTCCTATGTGGCACTTTGATTGTGCCAAAACTTCTTGATTATGTCATGATTTATGTTGAGTTGGACCAATTTCAAGTTATTGGGCCCAATCCTTTATTTTTATTTTTAAGTTGTTAAGTTAGGAAGTTATTGAGCTTTAGGCCCATTAGTTTATGTTTTTTAAGTTGTGACTGTTCAGCTACTTAAAGTAGCCACCCTACTAAGGGCATTCTTGTAATCTTCAATTCTTTTATTTTAAGTATATAAATCAATGAGGGGTTGGCGGCCAGAACTATTCAATTCTGGCTTCATCCCACTTTGTCTTCTTCTTCTCTCTCTCTTTTGCTCTCTTGCTGAAACCTTTCAGTGTCTTTTACTATTCTTCACTAAGTCTACATCGGAATCAGTTATCAGCAACTTCTACTTGGTATCAGAGCAGGCCGAAGGTTTCTTGAGCTGCTCTATCATGCAGCCCTAGATCGGCCGACTGCATGGTGATATGAGAGGCTGATCGAAGACCTTAGGTAAGCCCAATTTTTGGATTTTTTGGTGGATCTGTTTTACCTTGTGGCTGGTCTAGGGTTTCCCATCAAATTCAGGAAGAACTAGAGAAAGGGGGAGAGTCATGTTTTTGTTGGACTCTTTAGTTTTGACCTAGGAAGTGGCGCCCTAATTTTTTAGGGTTCCTTGGAGTTTTCTGAAGAGGGTGGTTCAAGTCCTACCTTTTATGGAGGTCTTTGGAGAGAGCGACTGCCACTTCTCTTTCTTCTCCCGTTCCGTAGAAAGGGAATCTTTTGTGGGAGTATCATCTGGGGTACCAGAAGGGTGTCTGTGGTACCTGAAGGGATTTATTTCATATTCTTTCATCTTAAAGTGATCTTTTAACCCTTGTTTGGGAATTATAGAGGGTAATGGAGCTGAAAACAAACCCGTGAGTGAAATGAGACTAGTGGGAGGAGGTGTCGGAGATCTTTTCGGGGCTGGGACCATCACTACAGTTAAGTTAGATGGTACAAACTATTTAGAATGGTCACAATCTGCAAAGATGGCCATTGGTGCTTGTGGGAAGTTGGGGTATATCACTGGTGAGTATGTGAAACCTGAGACTAACAGCTCCCGGTGGGTATAGGAGAATTATATGGTAATGACTTGGCTGTGCAATTCAATGCTGCCTCATATAAGTAAAAATTTTTTGTGGGAAAATACAGTTAAAGAAATATGGAATGGGGTTGCAGAAACCTACTCATAGAGTGAAAATGTTGCTAGGACCTATCAGTTGAAGAATCAGATTATTGCTACCAAGCAGGGAGATAGACCTATTGCTGTTTATTTTTCAGCCCTTAAAACCCTGTGGCAGGAGATTGACCATCTGGAGACAGTTGTTTGGGAAACCACTAAGGATGTAGCTGCCTACCAGAAGCTCTTTGAAAAGTATAGGGTCTTTGAATTTCTTGCTGGTCTTAATCCCGAATATGATATGGCAAGGCAACATATCCTTTCCAGGGACAGTGTTACTCTCAGGCATATGCCTTTGTATCAAGGGAAGAGAGTAGGAGGAATGTGATGATGAAGAATTCTGGTTTTGAACAATCAGGTATGGTCAGACTGTGAAACCTAAACAGAGTGGAGACCGGGGTGGCAGTGAAATTAGGAAGGAAGATAAGAAGGATTTGGTTTGTGACTATTGTAAGAAGCCTAAACACACAAGAGATACTTTCTGGAAGCTTCATCCTCATCTTGTGCCGAATAGACTTAAAAACAAGAAGGGAAATGCTAACATGGCAGCCACTAGTGACATACGTGGCCCCCCTTCTTCAGCTACTTTGGAGTCTATTGCAGTTGCTGCAGTGAGGGCCGAACTTGAGAGATACGGGCAGTTCCTAAATCAGCGAGATATAGTCAGCCCCAATCCAGTAACAGGTGGACAACTAGGTACAGGTGGTTCTGGTGGTGGACATTCTACTTCCTTTGCTCATATAGGTAGTTCACATGCCACTGCAAACTATGTTTCTATTACAGGTAAAGGGGGGACCTCCTTGGATTATAGATTCTGGAGCCTCAGAGCACATGACCCATAGTTCCACTATTTTTTCTTCTTACCAACTCTGTTCTGGTAGAGACAGAGTCTCCACAGCCGATGGATCTCATGTTCCTATTGCTGGGAAGGGGTCTGTCAAGATTGCTGTTTCCATTTCCCTACCCTCTGTTCTTTATGTTCCCAGATTGAGTACTAACTTGTTATCTGTTAGTAGTTTGACTAAGAACTCGAATTGCTCAGTGATTTTTTCTCATGGCCATTGTATTTTGCAAGATCTGGATTCAAAAAGGACGATTGGGAGTGGTCGTGAAGTGAATGGAATCTACCTACTGGATGCGCTTCCTCATCATCAAAGTCATCATGTTAGCAGGGATATTGAGTCAGAGTCTGTGAGTCGGATTATGCGCATAATCGTTTGGGTCATTTGTCTTTTTCTTCTTTGCGTTTCTTATTTCCAAAGCTATTTGAGTCTGTTAATTTGTCTAGTTTAGAGTGTGATGGTTGTCAGCTTGGAAAACATTGTAGACATTCCTTTAAAGCTAGTAATAAAATGTGTTCATTTGTTTTTGATATTATTCATACTGATGTGTGGGGACCATACCATGTTCCTTCTATGGGTGGCTACCGATATTTCCTTTTATTTGTGGATGGTTTTTCTCGGTATTCTTGGATTTACTTAATGAGATCCCATGATGAGGTACCATCCTTAGTTCGGCAATTTCATAAGATGGTGCTAACACAGTTTGGGGTACGAGTGAAGGTGTTCATATTAAACAATGCTAGGGAATATTTTGAAAAGAACCTTGCTTCGTATCTGTTAGAGTATGGAGCTATCCATTAGAGCAGTTGTTCTTATAGTCCACAGTAGAATGGTGTTGCAAAGAGGAAGAATAGACACATTGTTGAGATTGCAAGAAGCATGATGATCACATCTTCTGTTCCAGTTCGGTTTTGGGGTGATGTAGTTTTCCTGATTAATAGGGTGCCCTCTCGTATACTTGGATTTAGCACCCCATTCAACCAGTGATTTAAAAGGCGCGCCTAGGCGCACAGGCGAGGCACATTTTGGAGTATGCCCCTCGCCCAGGTCTTAGGCACACCTCTTTCAAAAGGTGCACGCCTGGTGTGCCTGATACGCCTTGCGCCTCAGCCCAGGCGTGCGCCTTTTTAAAATTTTGCTCTTTTTGCTGTTTTTTGAGTCTAACGGCTGGGCCGGGGGCTTCGCCCCCGGATCCCCGACCACGCCCTTCGAGGCAAGCCCAAACAAGTCTATGTTAGGGTCTGAAATTCTTACTTCTCACATAAAAAATAATGATTTTACAGCTTTCATTGCCTTTTCAGAAGATATTTTATTGCAATGAATGAATGAACAACCGAAGTTCCGAGAACTCCTAATTTGCTTATGTTCATTCATTCATTGCAATAAAATATCTTCTTTAAAGGCAATGAAAGTTGTACAATCATTATTTTTTATGTGAGAAATAAGAATTTCAGACCCTAACATAGACTTGTTCGTGCTTGCCTCGAGGGGTGTGCTACAAAGGCGACTCATAGAATTAAGAATGCAATATGTTTTAGATCACATTAACTACTTGAAACAATGCAATTAAGGAAAAAAAGAGATTGCGGGTTTTACATGCTTGAAAATGCTTTATATGTWYKCTTTTATTTTTWAATTTTCATTTGAATACACTTTACATGTTATGTTTATGTATTTTAATTTTAGATAATAGGTTTTTTAAATCATTTATTTTAAAATTTAAGTTTATATTTTTATTAACATTATGTTTAATATTTTTCAATATTTTTGCATTTTTAAAATTTTTTTGGCATTTTTTTTTTGGAATTTTCTGACTTTTTTTTTTTTATTTTTAGCTTCCTTTTTTGTAATTTTGCGCCTTTCTTAAAAAGGCGTGCGCCTTGCCTTGTGCTTTGCGCCTCAGGCGCAAATTGGCCCTTGCACTTTTTTTTGCGCCTTGCGCTTTTAAAACATTGCCTCCTTTTTCTTGAGGAGGAGATGTTCCACATTCCTCTCAGGGTTTTTGGGTGTGTTTGCTTTGCACATGTTCTTGGTCCTCATCGCTCAAAGCTCGATCCAAAGGCAAAGAAGTGTGTTTTTCTTGGGTATGCAGAAAATTAGAAAGCATACTACTGTTATGATCCAGTCTCTGGGAGTAGGTATGTTACTATGGATGTCACCTTTTTTGAGTCCACATCCTTTTTCTTAAAGGGTCCTTCTCAGGGGGAGTGTTTTGGGGAAGTGGGTAAGTAGTCTATTCCTCTTCCAGTTCCAGTTGTTGTGTCTACTCTTGTGTCTGATCCTCCTATGTCACTTATCTTACCACCTCTTTTGTGTCCTGTTTCTCAGTGTTACTCACGACAACGACTTCATAGGGAGGTTGATTCCACTGTAGAAGAACTCACATCACTTCCTATCGGTTCCTTGGAGACTCCAGATTTAGCTAACATGGATTCAGGTATTCATCTTGATCCCTCTAATGTTTCAGTTCCTATTGATTCTACTAATCCCATTACAGATGACCTGGACCTTCCTATTGCACTCAGAAAAGGGAAGAGAAAGTGTATTGCTCATTGTATCTCATAGTACCTATCCTACAGTGGACTTTTTCCTTCTTATCGTGCTTTCCTTTCTTCTCTTGACTCTGTGTCTATACCCAAGGGTGTTAGTGAGACTCTCTCCAAACTTGAGTGGAAGACAACTATGCAGGAAGAGATGGAAACCTTAATTAAGAATTAGACATGGGAGATTGTGGATCTACCAGAGGGAAAAGAGACTGTTGGATGCAGATGGGTTTATACAGTTAAATACAAGGCAGATGGAAGTATAGAAAGGTATAAATTTATCAAAAAAAAAGTATAGAAAGGTATAAGGCTAGGCTGGTTGCAAAGGGTACACTTAAACCTATGGCATTGATTACTTAGAGACCTTTGCACCAGTTGCAAAGATGACTTCTGTTCGGATCTTTCTCTCTCTTACTGCCACATACTCTTGGCCCCTGTTCCAACTTGATGTAAAAAATGCTTTTATGAATGGGGATTTGCAAGAAGTATACATGGATCTTCCTGCTAGTTTCTACAGTGATGCTGAAAAGGGGAAGGTATGCAGACTGAAGAAGTCACTTTATGGTTTAAAACAGTCTCCTAGAGTATGGTTTGACAGGTTCAAGAAAACCCTGATTGCTTTTGGCTACACTTAGACTCAATTAGACCATACTTTGTTTGTGAAGCGAAGGGGGTCTTTGGTGTCAGTCCTGATTCTATATGTGGATGATATTGTAATCACAAGAAATGACCTAAGTGAGATTGATAGTTTGAATAAGAACCTACATAGAGAATTTGAAATTAAGGATCTTGGGGAGCTGAGGTATTTCTTGGGCATTGAGATTGCAAGATCAAAACATGGAATTTTTATTTCTCAGAGGAAGTATGTTCTGGACCTTTTACAAGAAACAGGGAAACTTGGAACAAAGGCAGCCAGTACTCCTATTGATCAGAATCACAGAATTAATGCATCTGAAGGTGAGCTGGCGAAGGACATTGGGAGATATCAGAGACTTGTGGGGCGGCTGCTATATTTATGTATGACAAGACCAGATATCTCCTATGCAATGAGTGTGGTGAGTTAATACATGCATGCCCCACGAGTCCAGCATTGGGAAGTTGTTGACAGGATTCTTATCTGAAGGGACACCCATGCAGAGGCATACTATTTGCTGACCATGGACAGTTGAAGCTAGAGGCTTATATAGATGCTGAGCAGGATGCCTTGATGATAGGAGATCTACATCAGGAGTTTGCACTCTTGTTAGGGGTAATCTAGTATCGTGGAAAAGTAAGAAACAAATAGTTGTGGCAAGGTCAAGTGCAGGAGTTGAATACAGAGCCATGGCACATGGAGTTTTAGAGCTTCTCTAGATCCGCTCCTTGTTAGGAGAGATTGGTGTTGAGGCAGAAGAACCTATGATGCTGTACTGTGATAATCAAGCAGCAATTAACATTGCCCACAACCCAGTTCAGCATGACAGGACAACGCACATTGAAGTGGACAGACATTTCATAAGAGAAAGGGTGACTTCAGGGGAAGTTTGTCTTCCATGCATTGCTTTTGATTTGCAGCTTGCTGATGTTCTCACAAAGGGTGTTGCAAGGAACAAACTGGAGCATGATCTACGCAAGTTGGGAATGTGTGACATTTACTCCCAACTTGAGGGGGAGTTAAGTTGGGACAATTTCAAGTTATTGGGCCCAATCGTTTATTTTTATTATTAAGTTGTTAAGTTAGGAAGTTATTGGGCATTAGGCCCATTAGTTTATGTTTTTTTAAGATGACTGTTCAGCTACTTAAAGTAGCCTATCTACTAATGGCATTCTTGTAATCTTCAATTCTTTTATTTTAAGTATATAAATCAATGAGGGGTTGGCAGCCAGAACTATTCAATTCTGGCTTCATCCCACTCTCTTTTCTTCTTCTCTCTCTTTTGCTCTCTTGCTGAAACCTTTCAGTGTCTTTTACATTTCTTCACAAAGTCTACATCAAAATAAGTTATCAACAACTTCTACTATTTAATTTCAAATATTATGTCATAAAAACCCATGGTACCAAGCATCCACTAGGTGATTAAAGGGTGGTGCAACCATTTAGTATGTGCACCATTATTGTTTTATCTTCCATTGACATATCTAGCAAACGTGGATTTTCTAGGTTATGCTTTGTATTAACTTAACATTTAGTAGCTTCATGGTCTCATGACTAATGGCTGGGATGTAAGTTTGCATACTAGGGCTACTCATGCATCGACCTTGGAGAGCTTTCATCCCTCTCACCTAATCCTTTTGTCAACACATTCAGTATGAAGTTTTTATTGGTGATAGAACCAAATTTTGGTCAAACCTTTGGTAAGGAAACTGTAGAGATGTAGAGCAATAATTAGTGTTGTTATATTACTGTTATTTTATTTATTGTGGTACCCACTGCTGCTAGGAAGCTACTTTATCTTTGCCTCACCTGAATAGACATTTTTTATGCAGTCAGTGTAGTTAGGTAGTACATGCATTCCCCCAAAACCACTCACCTTTTTGCAGTTGAGAGGATCCTTGTTTACCTGAAGAGATGTCCAGGAAGACGCATACTCTTCAGAAATAATGGTCACATGTAGATAAAAGTCTACATAAATGCTGATTGGGCTGGGTGTGTTGATGATAGGAGGTCTACTTCTGGGTATTGTGCCTTTGCAAGAGGCAACCATGTTTCTTGGAGGAGTAAGAAACAAAATGTTGTAGCACGTTCCAGTGCTGAAGTAGAATACAGATTTATGGCACATGGTGTGGCTGAAGCATTATGGTTGAGGTCCTTGTTTGAGGAATTGGGAATTGCTTATGAGAAGCCCCTAATGCTGTATTGTGATAATGAGGCTGCTATTAACATTGTCTATAATCTGGTACAGCATGGTAGAACTAAACATATTGAGGTGGATTGACACTTTATTAGAGAGAGAGTTGCCTCTCAAGAAGTGTGTCTTCCATATATTGTATCCTATATGCAACTTATTGATCTCTTCACCAAGGCAGTTACAAGGACTAAGTTGGAAACAGATTTATGCAGGTTGGGAATGATAAATATCTATTCCCAACTTGAGGGGGAGTGTAGAGATGTAGAGCAATAATTAGTGCTGTTATTTTATTTATTGTGGCCCCTACTACTGTTGTTAGTTATTTGCTGCTTTATATTTGCTGTTAGCAATGTTAGTTTTGTTAGTTATTTGCTTATGTAAGCAGTAGGGGCATTTGTGTAATTTCCGTCTTATATTTTGATGCTATTATAATTAGTTGAGTAGGGTGGAAACTCAATATGCCAACACTCTTTCTCTCATCTCTCTCTTCTCTCTTCTTTCTTCTTTTCTGGTATTTTTTCTCATTGAATTTACATCAAGAATTCGACTGATTACAGTCCTCATTTGCCAACTGAAACCAACCTTTGAAGGATATCTTTCATAGAATATATTCTTTGGTAAACCACAAAGAATATGGTTTCCCAATGCATTTATGTTTGAGAACATGGTCTTGATTGGAACCTGGATTTCAGAAGACGGTTAAGGGAGAATGAAATTGTTCATGTCTCTAAACTTATCTTTAAATTGTCTTTCCTTGGATGACTCTCAAAGTGAAAAAAGAATTTGGACCCCATGCAAATCTGGTTTGTTCTCTTGTGCCTCCTTTTTAGTCCTCACCTCTAATTACAATTTCCTTTCAACAAAACCTTATCAAGATGAATTTTGATAGTTGCAGCTTTTTGTAATCATGGAAATCAGGGATTGGAGGCTCTTTAGGAGCAGTAATGGATATATAGTGCTATATTTTGAAGACCTATAATTTGGGATAAGTCCTGGATGATGATGATGATTTCAAGACCTATTGAATATGGGAATTCCACAACAGCTGTCCTGTATGTGGGAAGATATTTGGTGGAGGCAGAATCCTTTGAAAGACTGCTAACCAACCTTCTATTCCATTTCCATTTTTTTTTGAGAATGTAATGTACAACATTTTATTAATGAATAAAGGCCAAGCTTATTTCAGTTTTGGCTTCTGGGGAGGAGTCTATTTCTTGGGATTTAGGACTTAGAAGAGATATTAGGGAGGATGACATTAATCAAGTTACGGATCTTTTAACTTAAACTCCTTTTCTTTCAATACATCTTGTTCTGATTCTTGAATTTCTGCTGTTTCTCCAATTGGTGTATTTTCTTGTGCTTCCTTCTCTCTTGTTTCCTCTTCTCTGCCTTACAATCCCTTTCCTTTAAAATCTCTTTGGTTGGGGCCTACCCCTTTAAAATTAGGACATTTTGTTGGGAAGTTTACCATGTGAAAGTTAACTATTGTGAAATGTTATAGAAAGGGAGACCAAATTGTTCCTCCAACCTCTTGCCTTCTTTGAAAAGCAATTTGGGAGATTACACCTCACCTACTAATCTTCTGCATTTTTGCTTCTGGTGTTTGGGAATATACTTCTCCTTATTGGGTTGTACGGTCACCACCTGTTGATTTAAAATCCTTTTTCTCTACAGGAAAATCCTATGAGGTGTTTAAGGGCAGCTGCTGTGTTTGGTTTGAGAAGAGCGACGCAACAGAATTTTTATGAAAGAAGAATAAATGAGGAAGTCATTGTGAATGTATTATTTATGGTGGTGAGCTGGGTGAGGACATTGGAGATTTTTAACCCTTTTCAAAAGAAGATATTATAAGGGTTGGCAAGTAATAGCTGACTCTAGCCTTAAAAGTCAGAGTTGTATGGGAGTGGAGACCTACTTCTAGGTCTTTTAACTTAATTTTGATGGCTGCATAAGAAATATGTCAACTGATTTTATTGTTATTTATTCTGGCCTATAGGAGAAGAAGAGCTGAAATCAGTTCTTTAAGGGCTTAAAATCTGCAAGAGAGTAAACCTGTATAATTCAAAGGTTGAAGGAGATTTGAAGGTAGTAATCAGCTGGTTGAGTAACAGCTCAAAAGGAACATGGCAGCACAAGTGCACTCTAAGACAGGCTTTAATTATAGCAAGAGATCAGTGAGCAGTTTGGTCATGGACACAGGGCAGCAAACAGTGTGGCTGACTCTTTGGCTAGAAAAGGGGTAAACTGGGAATATCTATATTGAGAGGCTACTTTGTAATAAGATGAAAGTTCCTGAAGGGGAAGAGGTGCTACCTAGGGCTGTCAATGGGTCAGATATTGGTCCACTCTGATCCGGTCCAATAGGAGTCCATTGCAGATGGACCCAGGTCCAATCCACTCCAATGAATACCTTGGACCATTTTGGACTGGTCCAATTCAATGTCTGGATCGTCCAATCTATTCAAATTTGTTTTAATTTAGATTAGTTCCAACCCAAACCTGTTCCATTGACACCTCTATTCTTATATTCTATCAATGGACTGGATATTGGTTCAATCCGACCGAATCCAATATATTTTTTTTTTGAAAAGGTAAGGTAGTTTTATTGAAAATTGAAAGAAGATACAACAGAAGTCTGCTCAAATATGGACAGATCAGATCTCAACAACAGTAACAGACGCCAAAATGACTGATTCCTAAGAATCTGGAATACATTCATATGATTGAAAACTGGATTGACAGCTACTCCGGAGACCAGTTTACTGACTGCACTCTGCACAATCTCATCTGGAATTTTTTTTTTTTTTTTATTACAGAATTTTATGTTATTTCTCTCAGTCCAAATGGACCAGAGAACAGCTGCAGGGATGGTCTTTTTTTTTTGAAGAATCAATAAAAATTCATTAAAAGAAAAAGGTTACATCCTAACACCCTTGGTTGTGTAGATGACACACCAAATACATCAAGTACATACTTCTAGTACATGCTCAAAATATTAAACTGAAAAGGCTTCTACATTACAAGACTTGATCAAAATCTGGGAGACCAAGAATCCACTCTGGTATCAGATTGGACACTGTAGCTACCATGTATTCTATATTGTTTGACCTGTTCTGGAAAACTCTTCTGTTTCTCTCCCTCCAAATAGACCAACATACTGCAAAAGGAACACAACTCCAAATAATCCTGGCTTTCTTACTTCCTCTAAACTTTGGCCACAATGAGAATATTTCTGCTGGAGCTGATGGTTGGAAACCACACATCCCAAATAGAAAAGAGAAGAAACTCCAAATGAAGCTTGCCTTTTTTCCTTCAAACCCCTAATTTTCCAGCAACATAAAAGGTCTTTGACAGATTTTGGCATGACTCAGTAAATCCCCACAGATGATCTGTAGATTCAGTCTGCAGTCCGCACAGACCACAAGAGACATCTGACAGCTGTATTCCTCTTCTTTCAAGATTAACTCTGGACAGACATTTGTTAAGAGCCATAGTCCAGACTAGGAAATTGACTTTGGAAGGGCTGATTGAATTCCAAATCTGCTTACTTGGATTCACTGCATCTGAACTGTTAGTTTGAGAGCCATTGATTTGACTGAAAAGCACCCATCCCTACTCCACTTCCATTCGCCATTCATCTTCCAAAGTGATGTCAATGTTTTGATCTTGGAGAGTTACCAGCAGCCCCAAGGCATCTTCCAATTCCCAATCAAACAAATTTCTTTTGAACTGGAGAACCCAGGTCACAACATTACCGGAGATGGAATAAGATTCAGCAATCAAGGTAGAGGTGTAAATGGGGCCGTGCTGCCTGCGGTCTGGCACTATTTTGAGCCGCCTGGCTCAATGGTTCACGGGCTGTGCCATGGCATGACACAATCATATGGGCTGTGCCGGGTTTGGGGTTTCAGGTCCGCAGGCTGGGAAAGGCATGGCACGACAGTGCGGGCCGTGCCACCCATGGTCCATGGGTTAGCACGGCCCAGCACGTGGCCCAGCATACAGGCCTGTAGACTAGCCGTTGGAGACTGCCCCCTTCCCCAACAACTATATAACAGTTAGTTTCGGGGGGTATTTAGGTAAAGTGATAAATGACTTTATAATGACTAAAATAACCCTCCCAACAACTAAAAAATGGCTAGTTTTTAGGGTAAATATGATAATATAGTGGTAATTTTGCCTATATGTGTGTTACATATGTTGTAGATTGAAGAGTTCTTAATGTGATAATGTCTTATCACATCAAGGCTATTGCCACTTTTGATACAGAAATAGGTTCTAGGGCTAATAATGTAATGCGGATTTGTTGTTGCTCCATCTTTGTGATGATCCTATGTAACCTTGTACATGCAGAACAAAGCACAAAGGAATGTTCATGTGGAATGTAAATTTCGAATGAAGACATGACTATAAGAATCTAGGAACTGCAATTCCTTATTTTTTTTCTTCATGTTAATTCAATTTTGTCATTTTGAATCTGTCGCATATACTATAGGATTAAATGTTTTAAACTTTTCTCTTTTAATATCATAATAATGTGTTACAGTATATAAAGCATCTTGTCTTCGTGATGGCAAGTCACGGATGGAATGTTGTAGTTAGCAACCATCGGGGATTAGGTGGCATTTCAATAACTGTAAGTTCCATCTAATTTCAAAGATCTCTATAGCTATTGGTTATAAGCTTTTTATAAGTTTGAGATTAGATCCCTTAGAAGCACTTTATAAACATGACCTCAATTGCTTATTTTTGTACTTGTCAAAATTCAACTAGCATATGATGAATCGATTTCATGGTTGTTGACTGTAGAGACATGGCACTGTTCTTGTATTTGTACTCATATTCTAGAATGTGGTCAGACACATTAAATTTAAGGATATTTAGGATGCACCATAAGATTATATTCATGGAGATTTAGATTCTGATGTATCTCTATGGTGTCTTCACTATTTTGTATATTCCTAGTGTATTCCTCCCATGTATATTGATTGATGTTTCTATCACACAAATTTGAAGCTAATACAATTCTATACTTTATCGCTTCCCCACCCTTCTCTATTTTGTATATATTTTTTAACTTTTAATTTTTAAAATTGAACAAAATAACACAAGTAGCCAATCAACTTTAACACTTTCATTTTTCCTCATTAACTATCATTAACTCTCTCTTCTCTTTCTTATTAACACCTTTGATTATCTTTCCTCATTAATCATGCCATTAACTCTATCATCTGCTAACTCACTCCACTAATTCTCTCTCTTAATTACTCCATTAAATTCCTTAAAATTCATTCTCTTTTTCTCTATTTTTTTCTTTGAGAAAATGAATAATAAACCAAATGCAATTTGCTTAGGAGTGGTCATTTCATCCTGGCTTGGGCTTGGGCCTGCATTAGGCCCACAAATTTTAGGGCCAAGCCTGGGCCTAAATAGGGTTGCTCATGGTTTGATTAACCAGACCATGGGCATATTTTTTAAATCAAATTGATCACTTTTGTTTTTTGCATTGTTTTGAATTGAAACCGAATCGAATCAATTGCACTATTTTGCTCGATTCTTTGGTTTTTTTTTTGTTTTAATAATATATATTGTAAATAAATAATATATATATATATATAATCTAAATTGATATAATACATTATAGTATATAAATTTATTACAAATAGATTATATATATATATTCAAAACTTGGCATAAGCCTAGTTAGGCTTGCAAACAAATAAAAGTTTAAAAATTAGTTGATAAAAACATCATAAATACTTAAATAACCCAAGAATAATGCTCGAGTTGGACATGAAGGGATATTTTGGTATATATATATAGCCTTTTTTGAATTATTTTATTTTTTTATTCCACATCATATTACAAAAAATAACTAATCATGAGTGAGTGCCACTAATTGTTGGCATTTCAACAATTTTGAATGCCAAGAGTTATTATCCTCTTGGGCATTTGTTAGGAGAGAGAGAACAAAAAATAACTAACCATGAGTGAGTCCCACTAATTGTTGGCATTTCAACAATTTTGAATGGCAAGAGTTATTATCCTCTTGGGCATTTGTTAGGGGAGAGAGAGAGAGAATTCTTAGACCTAGGTTCCACCTCTTCCATCATTAACCTATTTTAGCATATTTCTACAGGCTTCTTCCATTATTAGCTTATTGTATTCAACATTTTACTCTCGTTCAAATTCCATTTATTTGTTTTATATTCAATTCTGTTTAATTGGTTAATTATTGGAAAATTATAATTTTGAAATCTAATAACTAAAGTTAATAAAAAATATTAAACTTAAGAAATTTTTATCTTGCAATTATTAAAACTAAGAAATTAATAAAAGTTATTAGTTCACAAATTAAAATTAAAGTACATTTGAGTTCCATTTAAAAATGACTAATATTATTAGAAAATTAAAATTAATAATAAAAAGAAAAAATATTAAAAGTAATAAAACAAACCATTTGCATTTTATATTAAAGTAATAAAAATCAATTAAAATAATAAAAATACTAATTTCTCAATTGGAAATGTCATAAGGCTCCTTTTACTTATGGATGATCATTTGTAACCTAGCCCAGCTTGATTAGACCTACAAATTTCCTAGCTCAAGCAACTATTTTCTTTTGGGCTTGGCCTACCTTAGACCCGCACCAAGCCCACACATAATGTGTGCTTGGTCTGGGCTAAGCAACTCCTAAGCTTGACTAGGAAGTTATATACATATGCCAGATAACGAATTTTATATAGATATATAGTATTACATATTAATATATAGCTAATTTTTTTATATATTTTTCTATAATTGACTAAAATTAAATAAAAATTTTGTTGTAGAAAGGCATTGTTTTATAATTAACATGGATAGGATTGTAGACATACTATCAAATATTAGCTTGTAGTGTGTGCTGGGCCAGGCAAGGGCAGCCTTAAAAACTTTTAGTATACTATCAAATCCAGCCCAGGAACTTTTTTTTTTCTATGGTTAATTGGACTACACAATGGTGGCCACAACCAGTTGGCATACTAACTGAGCCATCCATAAGTTGGGTGGCTCAGGATGAACTTGACCCATGTTCATCTACAATTCTACTTAAATTTCATGGGCACCTTTGGCTTCAATTTTGCTTAACAAACCCATGCATGGCACGGGTCCCGACTATGACCCATGTGTAATTCTTTTCATATGTTGATTTCTGTAGCTATTTTTTTAGTTTAATGCATAATATTTCTGTTTTAGTGTAGATTTGGGAAATGTTTAGGTCCTTCCTTTTATAATATTCCTAAGTACTTCATTGAATTCTGTTCGTGTATTTCTGTTCGTTCAATCAATCCCTGAAATTCTACGTGGATTCTTTTTTTCTGCCTCAACTTTTGGTTTTAGTTTGTCAGCAAGGTATCTCAGTTACGAATGCAAAATTCTATGTGGATTCTTTTCATTTCTTCTCATTTCACTTATGAATGCAAAATTTCTTAATGCTAATTTACTAATTGGTCAGTCTGATTGGTTCTATAATGCGGGATGGACGGAAGATATTCGAAAAGTTATCGAGTATCTTCATCATGAATATCCAGATGCCCCTCTATTTGCTGTTGGAACTAGCATTGGTGCCAATATTCTGGTTTGTACTACCAATATTTTTTGGTTCATTTTCCTTTTTAGCACTTTAATTATGTGAATTATTTCCCTGATAGTGATAAAAAAGATACTTTTCTATGCTACAATTTGTTCCTAAACTTTCTAGAGATTACTATTTGTCTTATCTCTGTATCCCTAAAATGGTTTCATGTAAGAGTTTTGGAAATAGCTCCTCCAACTTTTAATTTATGTATCATCCTGTAACCAAATTGGTGCAGACAGACATGGAAGAAGAAATTCAAGGGGCAGTATTTGCAATGACAACTTCTTAATTTTTGGTTTGTACTTTTGGTCAATTATACTTTTTTTTTTTGTGTAGATCTCTAGATCTCTAATTAAAAATTGGCATCACAGCACCCTTAACTAGTGGTAGAGTCAAAATAGCTTAACAAGTATTATATTGAATTTTTAGATTATAGAAAATGGTTCAGATGGAATCTTGTAACTTCTCTTTTATCCTGTTACCCATTATTATGCAGTTTCTAATCTGTCATCTAGAGTAAAAGTGCCATCTGAATCATTGATTGAAATTTAAAAATAAAAGAAGTTAATGTTTCTCAGTTCACAATGCTTGAATTTATTTTGTCAGCAGCCCCTATTGATTTAGTGAAACAGTTCCTATTGATTATTTGGTTGTTGATAATACCTGCTTGGAATATGTATATTACCTTGATTTTCTAAACAGGTCATCTACCTGTAGCAACAATGGGCCGAATGGGTTTTAGTTTCTTTGCTTTTCTTTAAGTTATGTTTATGACTTTTGTTAGTAGGTAGTGGGCCTTAGTTATGAGCCTGTTTTCTCTTTTTTATTGTTTTCTATTGTTGTCTTTAATGATGGACACCCTACTAAAGGCACTCGTGTAGTTGTCCTTATTTTTTACAACAAAGGAATAAAAGAGATCTTTGGGGGGTGAAGAGAGGTTTTGAACTATTCTCTCTTCTTCTTCATTTTCTTCCATCTTCTTCCTCCATCACTCCTCTCTATTTAATCTCTTTCTTTCTCCTGTTTCTTTTCTTTTGATTCAGATTATTGCAGGTGTGATTTACAACTTGGTATTAGAGTAGGTTCTCACCTTTGTTTCTTTCTTCTCTCTTTGCCCATACACAGTGTGTATGGAGAATTGATGGGCTGATTAGGGAGCAACTTATGTAGTCCAGTTGGGATGGCTTTTGGAGAGGTTTTGTGAAGCTTTTCATCCCCAATTGAAGCCCAAGGCAGGTTCTTGGAGTTTTTTCCCAAAAACCCTAGACAATTGAAGACAGCTAGTTAAAAGTCCTACATTCACTTTGAAGCTAGTACTAGGGGATCAAAGGGTAGCCTTTTGATTTTCATTAAGGGTGATTTGAGTTGGATAGGGTTCTGAAACCTCTGGTAGGAGTGGTTGAACTTTCTCATTTTCTCCCATTTGGGTGGGTCCTGTGAAACTTTAGATTTGGTTGTTGGAAGAGTAGTTTTTTGCTTGGGATAGCAATTCTAGCTTAGTTGAGACTTATTTTGATCTCTATTTTACTCAATAGAGCAAACTAGAGGAGAATCCAAATATCCCATAGATTATGGGTTTGGACATGGGTGGTCAATTGAGAATCTTTTTGGGCTGGTCACTATTGTGGAGCTAGATGGGACCAATTATTTAGCCTGGTCTCAGTCTATTAAGATACATGTGTGTAGTAGAGGGAAATGGGGTTACATCACTGCGAGCAAGAAGAAATCGGGGGAGGACGATCCTACCTATAAGAGGTGGATGTAGGAGAATTACACAGTAGTGGGTTGGTTAGCAAATTCTATCTGTCCATATATTAGCCGGCATTACTTGTGGATAGAGTGTTGTTTGGGCTTACAAATTAAAGAATGATGTCAATAATTTAAGGTAGGGGACAAACCCTTAGCCGTATACTTCTCCATGCTTGATTTGATGGAGACTCTGGTTTGGGGGTGTACAAAGGATCCTGAAGCTCATAGGAAGCTGGTGGAAGTCGGGTTTTTGAATTCCTTACCAGACTCAAACTGGAGTATGATGTTGTGAGATAGAATGTTTTGGCGAAGGTGACTTTATCTCAGGCTTATGCTATGGTAGTGGTGAGGAGATCACAAGGGAGGTTTGGTTTGTAGAGCCATAGATGGATCACTATGCTAATGTTGGGATGAAGCCGAAGGTCAGCATTGGGAAGAAAGATGTTTGTGAATATTGTATGAAGCCTAAACATATTAAAGACACATGTTGGAAGCTGCATCCAGAGCTTATACCTGCTAGACTCAAGAATGCAAACAGTGGAAAAAGGAATGAGAATGGGAAAGGTGGAAGTGAAAATGTAGCCACCTCCTTACTGAGTGAATGGAGGTATAGTGGTGAAAGTTAGTGGGAGAGCAACTAGCAACCGCCAGGTATGAGTATGAGAAGTATGGCCAAATAATTAGTCACCTGGAGTCTACTGCTACAACACCTACCTCATTAGAGATATTTCCCCCTTCATTTGCATATGCCCATTCAGGTATTCATGCTACTGTGAATCATGCTTCTATTTTAGGTAATTGATTTTGGTACCTCTAACTATATGACTAGTGTGTTCCATTTATTTTCTACTTACCAACTTTTATCTGGTCGAGATAAGATCATCCTTGTTGATGGCTCTCTTGCTCTTATCTCTGGCAAGGGAAACATCAAAGCTTCAGACACCCTCACCTTATCCTGAGTCCTTCATGTTCTTAAATTAAACACTAATTTCCTTTCAGCTAGTAATTTGACAATTTTTGAATTGTAGTATGACCTTTTTCCCTTCAAATTGTGTTTTTTAGGACATGGACTCTCAGAAGGTGATTGGGAGTTGCCATGAAGTGAATGGGATATACTTGTTAGACATGCCTAGACAAAGTTAAGTATCACCTCCGAGAGCAGCTTTTGGTTCAAATGTGTCAAAGTCAATCAGTTGTATCATGTAATGTCATTATTGTTTGGGTCATATTTCTTTTTCTTCGTTGAATCTTTTGTTTCCAACATTGTTTAAAGAACTAAGTTGTCAAGTCTACATTGTAAGTCGTGCGAGTTGTCAAAGCGTTGTAGAAACCCTTATTTTGCAAGTAATTAAAGATTTACAGTTCCTTTTCATATTTTTCAGTTTGATGCAGTGTTTTAAAAGCGTAGGGGTCACTCGTGCAAGGTGCAAGGTGAGGCACGTGCCTTTTTAAGTAAGGCGCAAAAGTAAAAAAATGCCAAAAAATTCAAAAATGCAAAAAAAAAATAAAAAAATTATTAAACATAATATTAATAAAATATAAACTTAAAATTTAAAATAAATGTTTTAGAAAACCTATAATCTAAAATTAAAATACATAAACATAACAAGTAAAGCATGTTCAAATGAGAATTTAAAAATAAAACCAAACATATAAAACATTTTCAAGCATATAAAACCCACAATCTCTTTTTTTCTCAATTACATTATTTCAAGTAGCTAATGTGAGTATGTGACAGCTCTGGTACCTTTTCTTGTGCTTCATTCTATGAAACCTTAACTCAGGCTCCTATCCCTTTGGGTTGTCCTTTCCGATTAAGGAAATTTGGAACAGGCCTATTCCTCCTTGGGTTGGTTTTTTTTGTTGGGGAATTTTCCTAGAAAGAATCAACACTTTATACTTACTTTAGAGAAAGAGACCCAACTATTGTCTACTTCCTAATAGATGTACTCTTTGTAAAGCTGATGGGGAATTTGGCTACCACCTCATGATCTCTTGGAAGGCTGCTAAAACTGTTTGGGAGTGGGTTTTCTCCTACTTTGGGTCTTCTTGGTATCCTCCGAAGACTATCCAAGGTTTGTTTTCTCCTTTTTTCAGTTGGCCTAGTTAGCGAGGGAAGATTATGTGGAGGTGTATTAGGGCAGCAGTATGCTGGTCATTGTGGGAAGAAAGAAATTCATGCATTTTTTTCGGCAATGAAAGAACATTGGAAGAATTGTTAGATCGAATCCTTTTAAGGGCTGTCCACTGGCTAAAATCTTTGGAGTTGTTTTCAGATTTTCCTATGGATGATTTGCTAAGAAACTGGAGAGAGATTGCTTCCAATGCTAGATGCAAGAGGACTCTTTGTCCGTTTTGGTCCCCTCCCCCCTCGGACTTTATAAAGCTGAATTTTGATGGTAGTAGTGTAAGGAATCCAGGGCCCTCTGGGATTGGAGGAGTCTTCAGGAATGAGGAAAGGATTGTTATTGCTTTCTTCTCTGGCCCTATTGGAGAAGGTGACTCTCTTAGGGTTGAGATCCTTGTAGCGCTTGAAGGAATTCGAAGAGAAAAGGAATTAAATATCAGTCGTTTGAACCTGGAAGGTGATTCGAAGGTGGTGGTTAGTTGGTTGAAGACAGAGGACAGTGGTTTGTGTAACTTTAACTATGAAAAAAAAAATAGTTCTTATGGCTGGGTAGGGACATTGAGATTCAGTATAGCTGGGTGAAGAGGAGTGCCAACTCATTTGTAGATGGCTTGGCCAAGCAAGGTGTGAATAGGGAGTCTATTTTTTGGGCTAGTTTTTAATCTTTTCTCTTTGCACTCCCTTTGTTTTCTGTTTTTGGGGAGCTAAGATATTTTATCTCCCCTCTTGTATCCATATTCCCTCTTTTCTTTTAATTTAATGAAGCTGGTGTTATTGATAAAAAAAAAATGTGAGTATGTGACAAATTACATTCCTACTTCTACGTGCCGCCTTTGTGCCACACCCCTCAAGGCGAGTCCAAACAAGTCCATGTTGGGGTCTTAAATTCTTAGTTCTCACACAAAAAATAATGATTTTATAGTTTTAATTGCTTTTTAAAAAGATATTTTATTAGGATGAATGAATGAGCAACATTACCGAAAAGGGGATTCTTGAAGCTTTTTAAGAAGATATTTTATTAGGATAAATGAATGAACAAAATTGCTTTTTAAGAAGATAGTTTTAATTACTTTTTCCCCCCATGTTCTAGTGAGATTTTGGGGTGATGCGATGACAACTACCTACTTTATTAACCGCATGCCTTCTCGAGTCTTGGGGTTTAAATCTCCCTTTGCTGCCATGTTTCCTAAGATTGAATTGTTTCTTATTCCCTTGTATGTCTTTGGGTGCACGTGTTATGTTCATGTCCTTAGCTCTTAGAGGCATAAGTTTGAACCCAAGGCCCGAAAGTGCATTTTCTTAGGGTACGCCTCCACACAAAAGAGCTATTGTTGTTTTGATCCCACTAGTGGAACTCCTTTTGTCTCTATGGATGTTATCTTTGCCGAGTCACTTCCATTTTATGGTCATTTTTCCGAGGGGGAGCATTCTGTTTAATTGTTTTCTTCACCACTTCCTTTGCCTTCTCATGTTGATCCTAAGGTTGAGTCTCCTATGGTTCCTTTTGTTCTAGTGGCAAAGCCTTCGTCTCCCAGTTCTACTATTCTTGCTCCTCTTCCTCCTACTAGTCCTTTAGTTTTCATTACTCATCCTATCGTTTAGAGGTGGTACCAGAGACAAAGGCTACGACATGAGGTTGTTCCCTCATCTACAGTTGAGCCTTAGACACTCTCAATCCCTAAAGAGAGGATAAGTCCTTCATTGCCTACTCCAGAACCTCCCTTCCTAGACATGAACCTACCTATTGCTGTGAGAAAAGGTAAGAGGAAATGTACAACACATTGTATTTCCAAACACTTGTCTTATAGCTTATTATCCCCATCTTATTATTCTTTCTTATCCTCCACCTCTTCTCAACTTATACCCAAGTCCGTTACAAAGGCCTTGTCTAAGCCAGAATAGGGGGAGGCTATGAGAATTGAAATATACGCACTTTGTAAAAATCTTACCTGGAATATTGTGGATTTGATTTTTGGGAAGGAACCAGTGGGATGTACACAGGTGTTAACTATCAAGAATCATGTTGATGGTACCATTGTTTATGTTGATGATATTGTCATTACAGGGAGTGATATAGAGGAATTAGGGGAATTGAGATATTTCCTGGGAACCAAAGTTGCTAGGTTTAAAGGTGGCATCTTCATTTTCCAACGGAAGTATGTGTTAGATCTTCTCATGGAGACTGRGAAACTTTGTGCCAAACCTGTTTCTACACCTATTGATGCTAACCATAAACTCTCAGCTG
This sequence comes from Nelumbo nucifera, assembly GCF_000365185.1. Next base: position 2,251,369 of record NW_010729090.1, read on the forward strand.
ATGATGATGAGCTTTCAGCAGACAGGGAAGTGTTCTAGAGACTTTTGGGTAAGTTGTTGTTACCTTTGCATGACACGATTGTATATCTCATATGCTGTTAGTGTGATCAGTCAGTTTATGCATGCCCCTAGACACGCACATATGGCTGCTGCAGAACAAGTTCTGTGTTACTTGAAGGGAACTCGCAGAATGGGTGTCCTCTTCTCTAGGCATGGACACACCGGGTTTTTGTGCCTTGGTTGTAGGGAGGGAACATTGTCTCCTGGAGGAGTATCAAATAGTTAGTAGTAGCTAGGTCTTCGGATGAGGCAGAGTATAGGGCAATGGCACATGGAGCTTAAGAGTTGTCATTGACTCAGGTCACTTCTAGAGGAGATGGGTATTACACATGATAAGCCCTTAGTGCTTTACTATGATAATCAGGCTGCGATAAACATAGCTTACAACCCAGTTCAGCATGATAAGACAAAACATATTGAAGTTGACCGGCATTTTATAAGAGAAAGGGTAGCTTCCAGAGAAGTTTTCCTTCCTTTTATTGCTTTGGAGCAACAGTTAGTAGATATTCTGACCAAGGATGTCCCCAAGGAAAAGTTACAACATTGTGTAAGCAAGCTGTGCATGATTGATATCTATGCTCAGCTTGAGGGGGAGTGTAGAGATAATGGGATGAATGGGCCTTAATTTCTTTGTTTCTTTTAAATTATGTTTATGACTTATGTTAGTAGGTAGTGGGCCTTGGTTATAGGCCTGTTTTCTCTTTTTTTATTGTTTTCTATTGCTGTCTTTAGTGATGGATGCCCTACTAAGGGCATTCATGTAATTGTCGTTATTTTTTACAACAAAAGAATAAAAGAGATCATTGGGGGCTGAAGAGAGGTTTTAAATTACTCTCTTCTTCATTTTCTTCCATCTTCTTCCCCCATCACTTCTCTCTCTTCAATCTCCTTTTCTCCTGTTTCTTTTCTTTTAATTGAGATTATTGCAGGTGTGATTTACAACTATGTCTGATATGTAATTTTAGTAAAAGTTCCTTACTGTTCTGCTATTTCCTTTCTGTATTTGGATAACATATTAAAATAGACAAATTAATAGCAATTTCTCCCAATTTCATAGTTAATATTTCATAAACAATGTAGCATTGAGCAATTATATAGCACACCTTTCTGTTAGTTTGGCATTTGTTACTATACCTGGGTCTGCTGACAGTCTGATTTGTATGGTTCACTTTTGAATTGGACAATTGTTTTCAGGTGAAATATCTTGGAGAAGATGGGGAGAATACTCCTATTGCTGGGGCTGTAGCTATTTGCTCTCCTTGGGACCTTTTGGTTAGTTCTATAACTTTATAGGGAATAATGTAACTTTTACTTTTGTGTTTAGTCCGAAAGCCATGATGTCTTATCAGATGGATGAGAAGAGCTTATTTCAGAATGTTGACAGTCTTAGTTATCTTTTAGTTTTACTATTATTTTCTGTCTTATACATTTAATATGGCAGCAAGGGTATTTCTTTCATTTTCAGTTTATATGTAAATGGCTAATTATGAATGAAAAGGTGCACACCCAGATCAGTTCAGTTTTCTCTGCTCAATCTTTTTTTGAATGATAACTGTGAATTTTATTAGATTATTATAAAATAATAATAAGCTATTTACAACATGCGAAGCATTCCAAAATTGGTGAAGGCCTAACCTTTTCAACCCCTTTTGTTGTTTAGATTACATTTGCTCTAAATAACTGATTCCTGTGTGCCTCCTTCTTGTATAGAGCATCAGCACAGCTATGAGCTGGCCTTGATGCTTATGAAAAATTAGCCTCCAATTTCATTGTTAAATTTCTTATCTCCCTCGTAACATATCAGTACTGGCGTAACCCTTGATTGTTACTCTCCAGCTAATCCAACACTATTTTTTAATCCCCTTCCACTATTACATTCTTATAGCCCAAGAATTCCCCAATCATAAACTTTGCAGTATCACTTGCATGTCAGCTCTAATGGAATCCCTTGAGTTGATTGGTCTGGCAAAGATTGCAAAGACTTCACCTTTCCCATTACTTTATGCATCATCTATACTTGATGGTTTCGGGTTTCCAATGCTACATCCATCAAAGTTCAACTTGAGTTATTTCTTTATGCTCCACCTATGTGTCAAGTGCCCTTTCCTTTTCTTTCAATATAATCTTTTCTAACTGAATAAAAGAAACTTCTGTTACTGTCAATATTAAACCCAGTTTAACAACTGGCCATATTTTATTCCTACAACCTTAAATTATTTTAACAGTTCTGTCTAGATGCTCAGTTGACAATAAAGGGTCAAACCCCTGTAATATACAGAGGATATCACCAGTTTTCTCTATATGATTATAACATTCTATTTTTGGGTATTATTATAACATCCTCAGACATTAAAATTTTCCTATTTTGCAGATCTGTGACAGGTTTATTTCTCGCAGGCTTGTCCAGAAATTCTATGACAGAGCTCTTACAATTGGCCTTCAAGGTTATGCTGAACTGTATGTCTACAATACTCTTTTAACCATTTGAAGGGTGTGAGTTTCAATAAATTCATAATAAACTGAGAATTCTATTACGCAATTCCACTCTGTATTCAGAACAAGTTTAAAATTAGCTATGCAATTTAACACAGTTTCCATCCTAGCATTTGGTGCTTGTCTACCTATAACATTAGTCTTTTCCTGCAGACATCAGAATGTATATTCTAGGCTTGGAAACTGGGAAGGCATAAAAAAGGTTTGTATATTCTTCCTAGTCTTTTAGAGCAGTTGATGCCTTGATGAATACTGGCTACCTAATAAAAAAACATCTAGAGAAACTGAAGTGAGTGATTATGTTACAACCTCACCAAGATAGTGAATGTATCAAGCTTTCAGCTATCATTGCCAGCTGTTGACAGATGTATTGTATGTACTGTGCACAGGTTTAGTGCCCGCAGGGGTATTTTTGTAATTTTGTAGATCTCTTGTGTTGTACGGCCAGTATAGTATAAATACAAATGCTTCACTCACATGAAGCAGTTCTTTTGAGGCCTTAAGTCTGCAACCTCTTCTCTTCTCCTTCTTCTTCTTCCTTCCTTTCTTCTTCTTCTTCTTTTGCTCAACATGGTATCAGAGCGGAACCAACCAGGCCTGGAAAACAACCAGCTAAGGTCTCTCTCCACTTAGAAGCTATAGTCCTGATGCTCGAAGACAAGGAAGAGGAAGCATTCTCTAGTGCTGCGGTTAGTCTCCATTGCCGAGTAGGGTTCTGCTACAAGAAAGCTGACTGTTCAACTTCCTAGCGCAAAAAAGGGTTCTGCTACAAGTTTTTTCTTCTTTATCCTCCAGCCCAGGTGCTGGTGACTGGATTTGCTCGGCTAAGA
>NW_010729090.1:2273619-2292295 GCF_000365185.1 Nelumbo nucifera
ATGTTAGTTGTTAGATAGGAGGTGGGGACCATAGTAGTTATGTGAGTCCAAATTTTATTATGTTTTTGAGTGTTATATATGCTGTTTTATGTTTAAATAATAAGTGAAGGGGGTGGCCAGATTATTGCTCTCTTTTCTTTTCAACTTCTCTTCTTCTCCTTCTCTCCTCCTCTCTTCAAGAAACTACTTTCTTTCATATTTTTTAATTCAGCAAATTCCTACTCTTCTTAATATAAAAGATTTTTATTAAAAATAAAGAAAAAATGAGATCCCCCTTCCTCTTCATCCTCCTCTTAACCCCCCTTCTCTTAAGGAGGCTTATGCCTCCTTGTGTTTGGGAGGCTTACGCCTCTTGCGTTCTGAATTATGCCTCACACCTCTAGGTAGTGGAACGCCTCACATCACACCTCCGTGTTTTAAAGCATTGGGTTAAACATTCCCTAGTTGTTCATGACTGAATGGGAGCCAAGTTGATACTTCCATTAACCTTTGAAGATGTTGAAAGAAGTGGTATCAAGCTCTAATGAAGGAACTTTCAAGTGGGTAAAGTTCTTAAACAAATGCTTGGTTGGTCGTTTCGTCAACTCTGAACCAGATGTTGAAGTAGTTTGGAATTGGGCATTGACTTAATGGAAGCCAAGTAGACACTTCCAGGTGAGAAGACTAGGCGTAGGGTTCTTTCTTTTCTCCTTCAGTAGTGAAAATGACGCTTTAGATATTCTTGAGTGCGAACATGATCAAGTTTGGAGTCCAAAGTTATGACTAGGGAAGTGGAATCCTCTCGTCGGTGTGTTGAGAAACGTGGGGCCTTAAAGCTTCGTTTGGATTAATGTCTTTGGCATTCCTCTTCATTCTTGGAGTTTCCATATCATCAGGGAGATTGGGGATGCTTATGGGATTTATAGGTTCGTTGACTCAAGAACTCTGGACTGGAAGAACTTAGTGCGTGTATCTTAATTGAGGTGGAGGAAATTCATCTAGTCCAACAACATCCCTTTTGTTTCACTTTGGTGGAGAACTTTTCGATTTAAGAGTGGTAATAGAAAGAACTTACCCAGGCGGTTGACTTAATCTCCCAGTCTTGAGTAAGGAGGAAGGAGGTGCTTCTCAAGATCCCTCTAGTTCAAGAAGGCGGAAGTCGAAAAGACTTTTCATGGAGATAGTTTCGAAGGTTGAAGATGAGGGTAGTTTGGGTACAAAAAAGGGTTTCGTTTCTAGTGGAGTTGTCATGTTGGCTCTGCTGGACTTTCGAGACTTTGGAAAAGGAAGGAGCAATGATTTGGGGGTAAGATCGAACAAGGAAGAGGGGAGCGAGGCCCACTTAGTGGTAGCTGTTAGGGAAGATAGAAAGTTCCCATCTCCGCATCTTCAAGGGGTGTCTAACATCGGGGATGGAGATTCCACTGGGGCCTACTCTCCAAAGGTAGGGATTATTAAGAGGAGTGAAATTCTCTTTAAACATGCTATCAAAGGTAGGCGACCGAGTAGTCTCGTTTTGAACTTGGCTCATAAGCAAAGAAATGTCAAACTGCACAAGGGGTCGACGCTGAAGGTTGTTGAGAGACCTGCTATCGAGAGAACTTCTTCTAATGCGACATGGAGTCCTGGCTACAGCGAAGGTGCTTCTGGTAGCAACAATCAAAATTGGGGAAATTTAGTGGCGTTAGATGTTGTAAGTCCAATGGGGGACTACGGTGCGTGTTGATGTTTTGGGATCAGCTATGATCAAAGTAGCAAAGAGTTGGTAGAAGTTCTCGAAGATGCTCTTCCAAAGCAAAACTTTGATGCAATTGCCAAGGTCCCTTCCTCAACTAGATTAGATGTTTCTAGAGCAGATAGGGAGATCCACAGAGAAGCGGAGATTGGCCTGATGGAGGAGGAATTTTCTACCAACAGGTCTATTGTTGCCACCCTCGCAGGAAACATTGTTATTGGAGGTGGAGGAAGTGAATTTGTTGGTGAGGAGCTTTGTTCACCATCCCAGATCAAAGACAATGTTGTTGATTGATCTTCGTGTCTTCGAGGAGGTGGTGATCGGGTAATTAGGCGTCGATTTGGGTAGGAGGGGGGAGGATAAGAAAGATTTGATTGGGACTGAATCTGTGACACCCAAAAAGTGTCAAGGAGCCTCTGGGGTGAGACTCTCACATATTATGCATGTAACCAAGATCTTTTCCCGTCTGAAGCTTGATTTGGTTGGGTCTGGCCCTACAAAGAACTATAAAAGGGTGTACATAAGGAATAGTAAGACTTCTAAAATTTCAAAGCAAAGCCTAGATATTGAGAACTCTGGCATTGCCTCTAACTTGGGTAAGCAGCTGGGGAATGGTCATCTTGTTGGCGCCCCTGAAAAGAATTCCAATTCTGTCGTTAGAGAACTTGATAAAAGTCTTGAAAAGGTGGAGAAAACTGGTTTTGTCTCGTTCAAGGCAGTAAAGGATGTAAAAATTGGTAAAAGCTTGGGTTTGTTTTTCAGGGGAGGTGAGGATTTCGCCTTAAAAGCTTTTGAAGAGTTTGAGAGGAAGAAGGAAGAAAGCTCGAGAAAAGGGTTAATTGGAAGAGGGAGATGGGATTAAAGATGGCGACAACCAAGAGGAGGCCTTGATGGAGAAGTTTAGCTTATCTCTTCTGTTTGTACCTTTTTCACTGTTTTCTGTTGTCCTTTTGTTCTTGGCCTAGGTTTTGGTGTCAGAGGGTTTTGTTTTGCTGTGCTGTTTGGAGTCTTTGTCTGTTGTTTTCTGGTGTGAGAAGTGTCTAAGTCAGTTTTTCTTCTCTCAGGTTATTTCTTATCACCTTCCTATGTATTTCTTTTTATTTTAATGAATTTTCTCTTTACCTTTCCAAAAAAAGTATTGATAAGGAGGTATATATGGTTCAGCCCCCCAGGTTTCAGCTTCAAGGAAGTGAGGAGAAAGTTTATCTTTTGAAGAAATCATTATATGGGATGAAACAATCCCCCAAAGTCTGGTTTGAAAAGTTTAACAAGGTAGTTCAACAAGTTGGATTTTTGCAGTGTCAAGCTGACTACACATTTTTTGTAAAGGGGAGATCTTGTTGCCGTTCTGATTGTGTATGTGGATGAGATTGTGATTACCAGAAATTGGTAAGAAGAGGTTCAGAAGCTGAAAGAATTTCTAGCTTCACAATTCGAGGTAAAGGATCTTGGCCCATTCAAGTATTTCTTTGATTTAAGTTGCTTGGTCTGATAAGGGAATCTATATTTCCTAAAGGAAGTTTATTTTTGGCTTGTCTGAAAAATCACTTTGGTAGAGGCATTCTCTTTACCAAGCAAGGCCATACTAGAGTGGAGGGTTATATTGATGCTAACTGGGCTGCTTTTGTGGATAATAGAAGATTCACCACTAGTTATTGTACATTTGTAGGAGCAATCTGGTTACTTGGAAGAGTAAGAAAGGGCCATGTCTCAAGGAGTGGCTGAACTTTTGTGGTTAAAGAATCTTATTATAGAGTTGGGCATGTGGAATTTAGAGCCAGTGTCTTTATATTGTAACAAGGCAGCCATTAGTGTTGCTCATAATCCAGTTCTCTATAAGTAGACTAAGCACATTGAAGTTGACAAGCACTTTATTCATGGGAAGTAGACCTGTTCATGGACCGGGTCGGGCTGGGCTCGGGCCAGGCTTTTGCTCTTCATTAACAGAAATGTTTCAGGCCCGAGCCTGAGCCTGGCCTGACCAATGGGCCTACAACTTGGGCCCGAGCTTGAAGCCCACCTGGGAGTCTGAACGTTGGTGCCTGAGTTCGCCTCTGAGAGTGAGAGAATGGTGCCTGAGTTCACCGTCGGAGAGAGGCGACCTAGTTTTGGTGGTGCCAACCGCCAGTGCTTGAGTTTGTAGAGTGAGAACAGTGCGCCTCGGTTCGCCGGTTCTGAGAGTCTGAGAGTGAGAAACTGAGAATGAGAAGAAAAGTGAGAAGATAGAAGATGAAAACGGTGCCGTCTGGAGAGAGAGAGCTCATTGCCGGAGAGAGAGACAACGTGTCGGCCGCCGGTGCCTGAGTTCGCAAAGTGAAAACGGTGCGCCTGGGTTTGCCTATTCTGAGAGTTTGAGAGTGAGAAACTAAGAATGAGAAGAAAAGTGAGAAGAATTTAGGGTTAGGGTTAGGAGGTTTAGGAATTTAGGATTTAAACTATATAAAAGTTGGGTCAGGCTTTTTTTGACAAATCCTGAGCCTGGCTCAAAAAATATCGAGTCGGGCTTTTAGGCCCGAGGTCAAGCCCGCAAGCTAAAACTCATGTTTAAGCCCGTCCGAGGGCCGGGCCGGGCTGGCCGTTGGGCTACCCAGCCCATGAATAGGTCTAGTGGGAAGGTTGGAAGGGGTGAAATACGTATGCCATTTGTTCAATCAAAAGAGCAATTGGCTGATGTTTTTACCAAAGGTGTATCTACCTTACATCATTTGAAGCTATGTAACAAGTTGGGTATGCATGATATTTACAACCCAACTTGAGGGGGAGTCTTGTGAGGGGTGTTTCTGAAATGTGTCAATGTAGGGAGTATCTTGTAATTTCTTTCACTTCAGGGATTACTTTGTCAATATTTTTATTTTATAATATAACAGGGCACAATGGGTGCCATCACTTATCCATGAGATTTCTTTCTCTACATTTGACTTCTCTCTTCCTTCTCCTCTCCTCCCTTCAGAAAGGCTTTCTTAACATATTACAGTATCCAACTTTTCTAGGATTAGTAGATTTATAAACACGCTTAACTCAATGTAGCTAGCAGAATACTTTTTTAAGACTGCCTTTTACGAAAGCCACAACTTTTTTAATGAATCCTGCCTGATATCTTATTGATGATAGACATACACAAAAAATTAAATCTGAATTTCATTTGCAGAAAACAGAAAACTAGTAAAGGAATTTATCATGCCCTGCTATGTGATTGCATACATAATATACTTTCATTGCTCTGTTTCTATTATTTACTTTTGACTGATTGTGTTGATGAAGCCATTCATCAAGCGTACTTGTAAATTCATGTATATAGCTGTTTCAAATTCAAAGAACACTTGTCTTCCTTTATTCTTTTCTTTTCTTTGCTGCCACCTCTTAGCAGCAGACTTGTCATTGTACTCAAAATTTTATTAAATTAGATTATATCATTCGAGGACTGCAAGGCATCTCACATTTTGGTCCCAATATCATTCTTCTCTCTTTTTCTTCCCTACTGTTTTGAAATGTTTCTACCTGTCTTCTTTGTTCTTTCCTTAAACATCAAATTATTTACAAGTTCATTTTCTGAAGTGATTCATCTCTTTCTAGTCAAACAACAACAAGCCAATTATGCAAAGAGGATAAATGATGTAAAAGCCAAAAGTAAAAAGGTATAAAGTTAATACCCAACACTTTTGAATCTTGCCAAGATAAATAAATTTATACAATATCCATAACTGTTGATTAATTGCATTGCCCTTTATCTTGAATTCCATTCTATTACTTAAGTTGCTAGTTGAAATTTTGTTTTATTGTCAAATTGGACTTGTTATTTCTGTAGGGCTTCCCATCTAATGACATCCTTTATGAGTTATGATTGGAAATCCTTTTTTTGGCTTTGGAACTATTTTTCTTCTATTTCCCCATCACCCCTCATCTTCATTGACAGAAATGGTTAAGCTTTTCCTTTGTTGCAGGTGGGTAAGGGCTGTTGACGAATTCCTCAGCGTCCTATATGACAGCCCATTCATGCATAAACAAAAGAAGGTGGCACAAAACAATGTTCATTATTCTCTAGTTGGTTTGTTGAATTAACTGTTAGAATGGTAGTACATTTTACAAAAACCGATGCCATTGGACTCTTGACACAATATCCTTGAGGATTAATCTCAGTGTGTACTATCTTGTTTACTCACCAATTTATGCAATCTAAAGTTGATTTTTCAAAAATTTAATATTGTTCATTGTTTTGAATTGCAGGCACAATGTTTGGGCATGCACATTCCACAAGAATCTTCAATTGATCAGGGACCTTATGTAAATGTATTGCAAGATGGGATGGTAACCGCAGCAGGGAATGAGCAGACAGTCAACATGGTGGAGGAGTCATTTGCTGATCCAGTGGTTCATTTCAAGCAAGAAGAAATGGTCTTAGGTACAGAGCAGCAGCTTGAGAGGGAAAGCAAGACCGATTCCATACATGACAATGCTCAATCTAGTGAACAAGATAAAATGAGTGACTCGGATGTCAAATGCAATGATGACAAAACTGTTCCTGTGGAAAGATCCATAGATAAACTTTCAAGACAGAATAGGAAATCCATGTGGTTGCTCGCATACGTTGCCATCATGACAACATGGCCACTGGTAGGTGCAACTCTCCTCATTGTCTTCAGGAAGAAGATCAAAAATATCCTACCAGCAACATGGCTTAGAAAATAGGTACAAACTCCATTCTAGTTGTTATTAGTGGACATTATATGTCATGCATTCCAAATTGGGAAAAATTATATGGTGCAGCAGGGGCCAACATGCGTGGCAGGATTAATCATTCCTCATCAGATGAAAATGAAACCATTCTTGAGTAATAAGAAAAGCCCGCTCATTGAACTTGATTCCTATGAATCAGGGAGAACATTTTTTATCGTTCATATCATAAGTATTGTAAGCAGCATTTTCAGTAACAATACTGTAAACCTTTCTAGTGTATTCCTGTTCTGAAACCACCAAAGTTCATTAACATCTAAGTGTTTTATATAATTTTATAGTGTTATGCATAATTTTCCCAAGAAATCAATATACAACTTAACTAAGCCTTTGATTCCCACAACCGTGGACTTTGGTGGGAGGTTATTAGTGTGGTGCTGCGCTGTTTAAACAACCCCTATGGGGGATTCAGGCATATCAACAAACAGTACAGGTTGAATGGTAGTCTCTCATTTTATGCATTATGTCAGGCCCCTGTTCTTGAGATACACAAGGTTCAGATCTTTATGAATGCCCAAACTATATTGATAAATTGCTTGTTGAAAGGTTTAACTAAATTCTCTCATCATCTTTTAGGTTCTCCTAGTGGTTTTAATTGCCAAATATAGCTATGTTGCCAGTCAATGCCTGTCGGTATAAGTTTTCATAATAACAGTAGCCGCAAGACCATTAACCACCAGCCATCTACCGGTAAAAATTTGTTCCAGTGGATTTTAGATCTTCGCCGGTGGTCATGTATAATTATGTTGGTGGTCAATGTATGTTGGCATAAATTTTCACTACAATAGCTGGCCTTCCACTAGCAAAAAGCTATACTGACAGTTTTTTTTTGTTGTTGATCTAGGTCGTGGTTTTTGACTGTTGCCATAGAGCTTCTTTGAGTAATGAGAATGAAATACGTGTTCACAATTATTTTTCATGTTGCAAGCCACCTTAATTTTTGTATCATGTGCTCATTGTTTATTCTAAAAGGGTTCAACTATGATATGGAAAAGATATGATATCTGAAAATCTTCTGACCAATCAATTCGAATGATAAACTCATTAGCCAATTAGGTGTTATTTATCAAAATTTATGGGTGGGTTTTGATTTGTCAAAACTCTTCCCATACCATGTCTTTCCTGCATCATAGATTTTCCATATATATATATATAGTGAGAAAGTCTCCTATGTCCTAATGTTTGTGATTCGTTTCCATATATATATATATAGTGAGAAAGTCTCCTATGTCCTAATGTTTGTGATTCGTTTCCATATATATATATATAGTGAGAAAGTCTCCTATGTCCTAATGTTTGTGATTCGTATATAATATACATTTGAAATAATAAATTTTGCAAGTCATCTCTTTTTGGTTCCTAAATCAACTCCCATAATATCATAATAAGATTAAAGTAAAATATCTATACCATCTTTTTTTACTCCTAATATCTAATAAAATTGTAGCTAAACAATATAAACGAGAAATATTTTTGTAATATTTTTTAAAATTAATTTCCAATACTTTAACAATATTTTTGAATTTTAAATCATTTCTATATTTTACAAAACATTTACTAATTATATGTAATTGGTTAATTAAACACAAGAAGTTGGATAATAATCACCCGAAAATAAATTAGTTGCATTATAAAAATATTGTAAAAAATCTTGTATACAAATTGCAATTTCCCAATCTTCTTATTCACTAATAAAACCATGGAGACTCTTTTATTATAAAAATTAGTAATAATTTCTTTATAAGGAATACAACTACATGACATGGTATATTTTGAATTCCACATATGATAAACATCTAATACAAATCCTTTATATTTTATCCCCTATTGTTCACATAAACATTTAAGTTCTTGTTTTCTTTTTCCAGAAGTTATAATATACATAAGACAAATTTTAATTTTATAAATATAAGGTGAAATAATATTTAAAGCTTCTTGTACATATAAATTTAAAATGTGACGTGAAATTGTTGGGCCAGTATGTGCCCCAACATATTTTTAATTTTAAAACATTTATAGTAGAATCATTATTACAATCATTATCAAAACTAATAGAACAAAAACTTTATTTTCGAATCTATAAATATGTAAAATATTTAAAATATTTGTAGCAATTGTTAGCCCAGTATGTAGCCATTCAAGTCTTGTAAGACTTTAAAATTCTCTTTTGTAAAAGCCAACAATCATCAATAAAATGACTTGTTATACAAATATAAGTATATAACTAATATTATATTTGGTTTAAGATTTAAATAGAAATTAAATGTTGTTTGGATGAAGAAAACAATAATCTTAGAGCATCTGCTCGAATAGTATTTTTAAACTTTTTTTAAATTGGAAATTTATAAATTCTTATAAAACTTTTTCAAGCCTAGGGTCTTCAACAAATAAAAGTGATTGTTTAGCATGTGCAATATATTTTGCTAATTCTTATCTCAAATTTTCTTGTAAATATTCAAAATTACCAAAAGTCTCATGCCCAATTTGTGTTTGAGTTCCATCATTATTGTTTTATAAATAATTGGCCATGTGTCTAGCCAAATGGCCAACGCCCCTTTGCTACTATTACTAAAATCACTTTTGTATCTCATGCAAACCGCTCTGCTTTCCCTTTCTTGAACATTTTATATTTGAAACTTTTTTTCAGACATCACTAATTTTTCTCCTGCCACCCTTAGAAGCAGCACCAATGAAGGTGGTTCCTTCAATAATAGTATCACTAACACCCTTGTAAGTCCTTTCTTAATACGAGTAGACATCACCAAAGTTGTAGGGAAAGGGATTGGGAGAGGAGCCTACCATTTTAATAAATTTTAAATAATAAAACCCTAAAAATGAAAATTAATTATCACTTACCAAATCTGCCAATCCGGTATCCCAACTTGATTTAAACGAATGAAGTTTAGAATTAGGGACTAAGGAGCAAGAGAGAGTATAGGAGTGTATGAGAATATGTGATTAAATGAGTGAGTGGTTGGAAATAATTTAATTAACCAAAATACCCTTGAAAACTATTCATTTTATAGTTGTTAGGAGAATTTTGGTCCTTTATAAAGTTAATTATTACTTTATTAATATGCCCCCAAACTAGCTATTATGTAGTTGTTGGGGGTATTCAAGTAATTTTGTCTCCCAAAGCCAAAATACACAAATACCCTTCCAAACTAGCTATTTATAGCTATTAGGGGGTATTTCTTTTAAAAACCCAAAAAAAAAGGAATATAGTCATGGGGGACCTGCTATGACTATTAGAAAGTGACCCTATGCGGCCTAAAGCAAGCCAGCTTTGTGTCATGTCATGTTGGGCTACTATGCAAGTCAAGTCATGCCAAGCTGCTATGTATGTCGTGTCATGCTAGGTCGCAAGTCATGAGGAAACATTCTCGTGATGTGTCTTCCCAGCCCATGGTCCTTAAAATCAAAGACCAACACAAACCCCATTGTTAGAGTGACCAGGTTGTGCCTTGTTCTAGTAGTAGATTTGAAGTGGTCTCTTGAGGCTCTATGACATGAACGTAATGCAATAATTCTCTAGTTATCCAAATTACTACCCTGTATTTTGAGGGTAATGGAAATTACCACCTAAACCTTCATTTGCAACAAAGACCCCCTTGAACTTTCCAGTTTTAATATAGATCCCCTTATAAGCATTCTATTAGTTAACTTTGAAAAAGACTCTTATGTGACTTTAAATTTTTCTAAATCTTCAAATTACCCTTCTACCAATGATTTTTAGGGGGTGTTTTTTTTTTTTTTTTGGACATTGAAAGGGGAGAAAGTTGGTCAATGGGACTTTGGTTCCCATTGACCAAGAATCCCATGTTCTTTTTTCAGATTATTGTTTAGACCAGGGAAAGTTTATTTTCTAGGTAAGTGATACCCATCTTTTTAGGTGGGTAAATAACTTTCCCACCAAGGGAAAAAGTTTTCAACATTTGAATGCAACAAAAATGTCCCTTTTAATAATGGATTTTTATGGCTAAAATGATCATTTTCTTTTTTACTTGAAAAGTAAAAGAACATGGGTAATACACTTACCTAGGTAAGTGTTTCCCAGGGAAAACTTACCCAAGTAATTGCATTTACCCGAATAAGTAACTTACCAAAAAGTGAATGAGGCCTTAGTTTTTTTTTGTTGCAATTTTCATTTTATATAATTTTATGGGTGGTAATTTTAGTAAATTAAGGTTATTTTCAATATGGGGATCATCCTTATCCCTGAGTGTCGTAAGGTGATGGGCAGATGTTGGAACAATAATATCTTTAATACCCCCTTTAGTTTGGAGGTGGGTAAGCAAATCTTAAACTTGCCATGAAACCAAGCAAACCATGGACTGACAAGTGACTTGGTAAAGACATCTGCAAGCTGGTGCTGGTCCTTATTGGTGATGGAATGAACCACAATTCTCTTGGTCTAAAAGTGTTGCGAACAAAATAAACGTCTACATCGATATGTTTTGAATGTGAGTGAAAAATAGGATTGGAGGAGAGGTACGTAGCACTGATATTATCGCACCATATAACTAGTGGAGAGTTGAGAGGAATATAGAACTCTTGGAACAAGGAGCACAACCAAAGAAGTTCAAAGGCATTAATAACAATGCTATGAAACTCAACCTCCATGATGGACCTGGACATCGTGGCATGCTTCATAGAAGACCAAGAAACAATGTTGTAACCCATGAATATACAAAAGTCATCATGGGCCGCCTTGTGGTCATCACTCATCAGGGCAATCCACCTAATTAATCTTCTCCTCACACCTGGCGCCTCCCACGCACATCTTATTAATTATTATTATTCACGGGAGATGTTTCCAATGCACGATGGATATGCATGTGAGGCGCCCATTTGTGAGGAGCAGATCTTGTCTCCATAATAGTAAGTAGAGACCCAAAATCGAGTGTGTATTTGAGATACCATAGGATCCGTTTGACATGTACACAACCAATGAAATTTAGTGGGACGATGCATGAATTGGCAAACCTTTGTGACAACAAATGAAAGGCCTAACCTTGTTAACCTTGTAAGGAGAATGTATTGGAGAGCATTGAGTGCCCATACTCAGATGGATTGATGAGAAGGGGATCACCACCCTCATTAAAGAGATTAATGCCTACAAATGGTGGAGTGGGCGCAAGCTTTGAATCATCCATGTGGATACTGAGAACAAAATCAAGAATGTACTTTCTTTGAGAGAGGAAAAGCTCAAAAAAAGAGGGGAGAATTTCACTGTCAAGAAATAAATGTAATGGGCAAAGATCTTTAACCACAAAGGCAAAACCCAACATAGAGACAATGGAGCAAACATAAAGAACATGAGAACCGGTGACTATTATCCCATCCACATAGATCAAAATAAATAGAGAGTACCCAACAATATGGTAGTAAAATAGCAAAGTATCAAATTGAAATGTCGAGAAACCACAAGAGAGGAGGAAGGTGGTGAGCTTGTGATACCACGGCCTGGGCGCTTGTTTAAGTCCATAAAGTGACTTTTGAAATACACACAAAGTCCAGGTGGGTAGAATCTTTGAAGCCCAGAGATTGACTCATATAGAATATTTCATTGAGATCGCTGGGAAGAGACTCATTTTGCATGTCCAATTGTCATAGGTTCCAGCCTAAAGACATGATGACAAGACAGCACAACCTGTATAGTCCTTGGCTTGACAATAGGGTTGAATGACTTAGTGTAACCCATCCCCTCTCTTTGGCTATAGCCCTTTGCTAAAAGTTTAGCCTTATAGCATTCAATAATGCCATTTACTTTAAATTTGACGACCCACTTACATCCTATGGGTTCCTCATGAGAAGCCTTGGACACAAGAGCCCATGCTCCATTATTATTCACCAAGGCATTGAAATCCTTGGACATGGCAGAATGCCATTGAAGATCAGAATTGACTTCTAAAATGGTATTGTTAGACGATTGTATGACCTTAGCTCCAATCAGAATGATATACATTATGAATTTATTGTAAATAAATAAAGTACATATTTGATTCATGTTCCTGTGGTATGTTTCTGTGTAATACCCTTAAACTGGACACTTATGAGACTCGTGTTAGGTTAGAATGTTCACAACCGTTGGATAAGTTCGGGGAAATTTATCCTACCAAGGCTGACACTGTAGTGCTGCCAAATGTTGGGGTGGCCTGTCTCAACCGCCTGGGTGAGACCCAAGGCACAAACAGTGTAGGATTAATTGAATCTTTGAAATAGAGTAGATTTCTAGTACTGCCCTGGACCTTGGAGATTGATGGGCAAAACTGGAAATTTACACCTAACCCCTAAACTCGATTATGATACTATACTAGGTGTCGAATTGGGTTGTTTTTGATATGCCAATCAGCGAGATCTTTAGCGGGGGTCAAAACCTGGGTATGTTGGGATAGTCCGAGAATTCTTCTGAGTGGGTGATCATAGTGACAGGATCAGCCCCTTTRTCGGACAAAGGTAATGATCGGGGATGCACTCTCTCTGATGGAAACCAAGACTACTGGCAGCTGATTCAATCGTTGAGATTTGTTTTGCAAAATATATTTTATATGAGATATAAAAGTATATATATTACGACTTATAAACATTTGCAAAAGGTTTTAATTCCCGAGATCCATGTGAGTAGAAAATGCAGCACTGTTCCTTACAGCCAAGGGAGAGGTCCCCTCTTGTCGGGTAGTGTTTGATCATTATGGGCTGAGAGGTTAAGTGTAAGGACATTGAGGGTAATGCCTGATGGGCTAATCTTGCATCTGCCCACAGTCCCTGGGTGTCACAAGGTGGCTTGGCCCAGGGACCACTTAGGGTAAGTGTTGGGCCAATAGAGCCCATGTGATAGGTTTCAAGGGATGCACTGTCCATAACAGTGTATTCGGCCAGGCCTTGTAAGAAAGGCTAGGTTGAACCCATGTGGCTGATGTGTAGATCAATGTTTGGGTCCCACGCCAAACAAGGAAGTCCAACTGGGTAATAATTTGGAAGGCTAAGTTAGCACATAACCTTATTGGGCCTAAAGCCCATTTCAAACTAGGCTGATTTGATCCGTTAAATGAGGGGCGAATTCTGAGATTAGATTAGCAGATAGGATTGGGTTTTAACCCTATCCACTCAGAAAGTCCAGATCTGAATGTGATTCAGATATGGAAACCTCCTAATAGGATTAGGAGGGGGCTGATCTAATCTATAGATAAGATAAGGGTTTACCCTTATCATTAAAGGGAATTCTGATCCAAATGTGATTTGGATCAGCAACTTCTAATGGGATTAGGAGCTGATTCCTTTAAGCTTATAAAAGGAGGAGGGGGCGGCAGCCTTTAGAAGAGATTCATATTCACATCCTCTTCAGAGCTGAAATCACAGAAGAGAGAATTCAGCATCACTGCGTTAAATCTCTCTTGCCGCCTCCTTCTTGTCGCCGCCATATCTGCCAGTTCGATCTCCTGTTGCCAGTAGGAGTGATCAAGATTGGATCTTGATATCAATCCTTTATGAAAGGGCTGATTAGAAGAAATGCTCACGTGCCATCCAGCTGATACATGTGAAGGATCTGGTTCTTTTGAAGAACGCTGTTGATTCTGCTCCATCCTACACTGTGCCATCTTCAGTGGGAGCAGTTTTTGGTTCCTTCCTTGGGCGTGAACACCTCCATTGGGAGATACTATTTCTCCGTATCAGGTATATCCCTTTCCTACTACTTTTGTTCAGATCTGGTTCAATTCATGGTTCAAGATTGATCATTGAAAAATATGATTTTTCTAAAACAGGGAATGCGGTTCCCAATAGGATGGAGAGAAATTTTTGAAATTCGCCCATTATATTCCGCAAGATTCGGGTGTCCATATGATGGATATCTTCTCCCTTCAGTGGTATCAGAGCCATGGTTCAAATCTTGAACCGAATTTGATCAAATCTGAACCTGCGCAAATGGGCAAAAGGCGTTCTACCCGATTTGCGCAGATATAAAGGTTTTCTGGAAAATTTGTTTCCAGTTGATGGGCGATTGATCTAAAATTAAATTTTATAAATCTGATTATTATTTAGAATTTTTCTTTATAATTTTCTTGATTTATGGGTTGTTCGTACACATGGAGATCRAAAYCTTGATTGGYGYAGGGAACCTGCGATTTTGCAGTTTCTTGATTATTTTATTACATTTGGTCTGTAAAATAATTTTTTTTTAATTTTTAGACTAAATGTACAGGCATTCGATCTGATGTAATTATAATAGAAATTAGGTTTTCTATTTACTTTTATTTTGGATCGAAGATGGCGGCGCAAGGAAGGAGATTTCGTAGATGGGAGAATCGTTATCTGTGATTTGCAGTTTGTGAAACTGCAAACTGTGATCTAACCTCTGGTTTGCAGGTTGGATTGTGCGAACAACCCTATCTAACTGATTCTTGTYTTTCTTTTATCAGTATTTAATTTCAGATTAATTTCTTGAATTAAATCTTKAATTAAAGATCAAACCCTAGACCCATTCGAACCAGATTGGTCCAAACTGGTTGAACCGAATCTAGGGTTCGATCAAGGCTGAATGTCAGCCCTAATTCTCCCACTAATGGACTTAAGGATTGATAATTAATTGAATGTTTAATTCGGCTCAACCTGTAAAGGCCCAGTTTTAAATTGTTAAAATTGCAAAACGCCCACTTCACAGATAAAGCTATATGGACCAAATTGATCAACCCTAATTTCGGCCCATATACCTAGATAATATTAATGGTTAATATTATGGGCTTTAAATGGGCTTTACAGTTATTAATTGATTGGATCAATTCTTCCCTGCATGTGATGTATGGATGTGTGATGTGCTACGTTCATGGGCCATAAGTGCTTGACCCATGCTGATTCGATAGTGGCTCTTGCGCACACCATGGCTGAATGCACATCATTGCCACGGTGTCCCTGCTAGTCATTGGATGACCTCCCTCAGTGATGGGCCCCACACTTCCTGAAGAGGAAACGTGTGGAATCCTAGCCGATTTGGGCCCATCGAAACCTGGCTTTATGAAAGTCAGTGGGAGCCACTTTAGTTTGACCTAAATCAAACTAGGGCGTAATTTTTCGTTCCCTCCAACAAATATAAGTGCATGTGATAGGGAGATTCATGTGATGAACTCTCTAAAGGCCTTCCATCATTAGCATGAGGATGGGTCCTTCAGTAATGATGAAACACATCAAAAAATGGGTTATCCATTTGTTGTTGGGCTTGCCTGAGTGTTTCATAAGATGATAGGGGTGTCATAGACCGATTTGGGAGAGGCTTCACCAAAAAATGGGAACTCTCTCACGGTACCTTGGCGTTCACGAATATGATGGGTGAGCACTCACTAGACAGAAAGGTTTACCTGAAAACGGCTCTGAACCTTATCTGACAAAGTCCAAAGGGAAAACTCATATGATGAGTGGATATGATCATTCATAGAAAGGTGGTGGGGTTTTGCAGCTGAAACTGTTGGCTCCATGCACCCTATGTGGTTTCCTACATTTCTAGAGACAAGTCGTTGTCTCCGTCACTGAGATGGGAGGGAAATCTCAAAGATGAACAAATGGAAATGGAACATAGATTAAAAGCCATATCTATGTAATGAACATGAATCAAATTAGGTTGTGGACTAGTGCTTGTTGTTTTACCAGAAAATGGCAAACGAACAATTTGCAAAGCTTCTTGATGACAACAAGCTTAAGGGCCCAAACTATGCCAATTGGTATCGTAACCTCATGCTAGTCTTAACATCTGAAAAATTGGATAAGGTAGCAAAAATCCTGCCCCGGAGCGTCCGAGTGACAGGGCTTCTGAGGCCAGAAGGAGGGAATTCCAAGATTGAGAGGATAAAAACTCCCTAGCTCGCTGCTATGTCATTGTCTCCCTAGACAATCCGATACAGAGGCAATTTGATCAGATCGAACTAGCCAAGGACATATTGGATAGTTTAAAAACAATGTATGAAGAGCAGAATCATTCTACTCGGCATAAGGTCTTGAAACAGTTCATGACCGCTCAGATGTCCAAGGGGCAACAGGTTCACGACCATTGTCTTCGGATAATGGGTTATATCAACGAGCTTGAAGCCCTTGGATCCGAGCTAGATCTTGGCACACAAGTGGATGCCATCCTTAATTCTTTGCCTCCTTCCTTTAATCCGTTCATAATGAACTACAATATGAACAAGCAGAATGTCAGCGTCCAGGAACTCAACAATATGTTGCAGAGGGCCGAGGATTTGATTAAGAAGGATGAGCCTATGGCTATGCTTGCTGAAGCTAGCAAATCGGGCAAGAAAAAGAGGAAGGCAAAGAAGCCTAAGAAGAAAGCTGCTAAACCCAAGAAGCAGAAGAAAGACAGGGCATCGGATGCGTGCCACTTTTGCAAGCAGACCGGCCACTGGCAAAGGAATTGTCCTCAATACCTGGAATCCAAGAAAGGTAATTTTGAATCTTGTGTCATAAAAACCAATTTATTGGTGGCTTCTGCGTCCTAGTGTATTGACTCTGGGCCTTCAACTCATGCGTGTAACTCACTGCAGGGGTTCAAGGTAAGCAGAATGTTGAATTAAGGTGAAGTGACGCTCTACTTGGGGACTTCTGCAAGTGTTGCAGCTATGGCGATAGGAACCGTAGAGTTACTTTTTAGAGAATGATCCATTATACTTAAAGATTGTCTTTTTGTGCAAAATTTAAGAAGAAATTTGATTTCTATGTCTAAACTGTGTGCGGATGGATGTTCTGTCTTTTGTAATAATATGATTACTATTAAAAGAAACAACAGATTCATCGCATACGGGGAACTGGAGAACGGTCTCTATGTTCTACATCATTCTCTAGAAACTAACATAGCCGAAACTACGTTGGCTGATATCCCCAAGAAAAGAGTACGTGATACAATTAATCCCACGTGCATGTGGCATTACTGACTTGGCCATATCAGTATTGACCGAATCACAAGAATGGTAAAGGATGGCCCTTTGGATTTTCTAACTGTAGAAGATCTTCCCACTTGTGAGCCTTGCCTTTACGGTAAGATGACAAAGAGGCCATTTAACGGTAAGCCTGAAAGATGTACAGGCATGCTTGACCTTATACATACTGATGTATGTGGTCCCCTGAGTGTTAGGACCCGTAACCAACACGTGTATTTCATTACATTCACCGATGACTATTCTCGGTATGGTTACGTGTACCTAATGAGACATAAGTCTGAATCCTTTGAAAAGTTCAAAGAGTTCAGACAAGAGGTCGAGAAACAGTTAGGGAGAGAAATTAAGGCCCTTCGATCAGATCGAAGTGGCAAGTATCTCTCTGACGAATTCAGGGGCTGCTTGAAGGTCAACGGGATAGTATCACAGTTGGCTCCTCCTGCTACACCACAACTTAACGGTGTTTCAGAGAGGAGGAATATGACCTTATTGGATATGGTCCGGTCACTTTTCGTCCACTCAGAGTTACCCACATCCTTTTGGGGATTCGCATTGGGGACTGCGATATATGTGTTGAACTGGGTTCCAACCAAATCAGTTCCGAAGACTCCATATGAGCTTTGGATAGGAAAGAAACCATGTGTACGACACTTGAAGATTTGGAGTTGTTCGACACACGTTAAAAGAACGAGTCCGGACAAATTGGAATCCAAGACCAGTCGTTGCCTATTTGTAGGCTACCCAAAAAGCTCTATGGGTTACCTATTCTATGACCCAAGTGAGCAGAAGGTGTTCTGCAACCGAAATGCATAGTTCTTGGAAACCGATTATATCCTGGACGCCCATCGTCAGCAAATAGTCATTGATGAGGAGAGTTCAGGAGCAGGGGGAGATGTCCCACCAGTTCCAAGTAGTGACCAATCTAGAAGATCCATTCGGGTATCCAGGCCACCAGTTCGTTATGGTTATGACCAGGATAGTTACCTGGTGGAAACCTTGACTAGTGAAGAGGATTCCGTGACTTATGCGGAAGCTATGTTGGACATAGACTCCCTTAAGTGGGTAGATGCTATGAGAGTTGAGATGGACTCAATAGAGACCAATGGAGTCTGGACTCTAGTAGATCCGCCCCCCGGGGTAAAAGCAATTGGTTGCAAATGGATCTACAAGAGGAAGAAGGGCCCCAATGGCAAGGTTGAGACCTACAAAGCTCATCTGGTGGCGAAAGGGTACACTTAGAAAGAGGGCATCGATTATGAGGAAACCTTTTCTCTTGTGGCCATGCTTAAATCCATTAGGATCCTGCTAG
>NW_010729090.1:2293015-2320458 GCF_000365185.1 Nelumbo nucifera
CATGAAGGACGTTCCCTATGCCTCAGCCGTAGGGAGCATCATGTATGCCATGCTGTGTACTCGTCCTGACATTGCTCAGGCAGTGAGTGTGGTAAGCAGATTTCATGCCAACCCAGGGCAGGACCACTGGACTGCTGTAAAATGCATACTTAAGTACCTTCGAATGACAAAAGAGTTTTGTCTGGTATTCAATAGTAGCTCACTACAGATCCAGGGGTATACTGATGCCGATTTCCAGTCGGATCCAGATGATAGAAAGTCTACATCTGGGCATCTTTTCATGATAGGATCGTGTGTTGTTTCTTGAATGTCAGCAAACAGGGGTCCTAAGTTGCAAATTAATAGTCCACAACCCAAGCCGAACACATTGCCGTAAGTGAGGCTGCCTTATGAATGAAGGTGTTCATTTCTGAATTTGGAATTCAGCACATCACCCATTCCACTGTTGTGTGACAACGGGAGGTTGATGTTGAGAGGTAGCATCAGCGGAGAATGTGGTAGACACATTGATTAAGCCACTGACACAGAAAGTGTTTGAGAAACACGTGGAAAGTTTGGGACTCCGGCTTATACCAAATTGGACCTAAGTGCAAGTGGGAGCTGTTAGACAGTTGTATGCCCATAGCTCCAATCAAAATGATGTACATTATGAATTTATTGTAAATGAATAAAGTACATATACGCCCTTACCTCCAATGAATAATGTACATTATGAATTTATTGTAAATGAATAAAGTACATATTTGATTCATGTTCCTGTGGTGTGTTTCTGTGTAATACCCTTAAACTGGACACTTATGAGACTCGTGTTAGTTTAGAATGTTCACAACCGTTGGATAAGTCTGGGGAATTTATCATGCCAAGGCTGACACTGGTGTGCTGCCAAATGTTGGGGTGGCCTGTCTCAGCCGCCTAGGTGAGACCCAAGGCACAAGCAGTGTAGGATTAATTGAATCTTTGAACCGGACCAGATTTCCAGTATTGCCCTGCACCTTGGAGATTGATGGGCAAAACTGGAAATTTACACCTGACCCCTAGACTCGATTATGATACTACACTAGGTGTCAGATTGGGCTGTTTTTGATATGCCAATCAGTGAGATCCTTAGCGGGGGTCAAAACCTGGATGTGTTGGGACAGTCCAAGAATTCATCTGAGTGGGTGATCATAGTGACAGGATCAGCCCCTTTGTCGAACAAAGGTAATGATCAGGGATGCACTCTCTCTAATGGAAACCAAGATTGCCGGCAGTCGATTCAATCGTTGAGATTTGTTTTGCAAAATATATTTTATATGAGATATAAAAGTATATATATTGCGGTTTCTAAACGTTTGCAAAATGATTTAATTCCCGGGATCCAATTGAGTAGAGAGTGCAACACTGTTCCTTGCAGCCGAGGGAGAGGTCCTCTCTTGTCGGACAGTGTTTGATCATTATGGGCGGAGAGGTTAAGTGTAAGGCCATTGAGGGTAATGTAGGCTAATCTTGCATCTGCCCACAGTCTCTAGGTGTTACAAGGTGGCTTGGCCCTGAGACCACTTAGGGTAAGTATTGGGCCCATAGAGCCCATGTGATGGGTTTTAGGGGGTGCACTGTCCATAACAGTGTATTCGGCCAGGCCTTGTAAGAAAGGCTGGGTTGAACCCATGTGACTGATGTGTAGATCAATGTTTGGGTCTCACGCCATATAAGGAAGCCCAACTGGGCAACAGTTTCGAAGGCTAAGTTAGCACATAACCTTATTGGGCCTAAAGCCCATTTCGAATTGGGCTGATTTGATCAGTTAAATGAGGGGTGAATTCTGAGATTAGAATAGCAGATAGGATTGGGTTTTAACCCTATCGACTCAGAGGGTCCAGATCTGAATCACATTCAGATCTAGAAACCTCCTAATAGGATTAGGAGGGAGCTGATCTAATCTATAGATAAGATAAGGGTTTACCCTTATCATTTAAAGGGAATTCTGATCCAAATATGATTTGGATCAGCTACTCCTAATGGGATTAGGAGCTGATCCCTTTAAGCTTATAAGAGGAGGGGGCAGCAGCCTTTAGAAGAGATTCATATTCACATCCTCTTCAGAGCTGAAATCACAGAAGAGAGAATTCTGTATCACTGTGCTAAATCTTTCTTGCCGCTTCCTTCTTGCCATCGCCATATCTGCTAGTTCGATCTCCTGTTTCTAGTAGGAGTGATCAAGATTGGATCTTGATATCAGTCCTTTGTGAAAGAGCTGATTAGAAGAAGTGCTCACGTGTTATTCAGCTGATACTTGCGAAGGATCTGGTTCTTTTGAAGAATGCTACTAATTCTGCTCCATCCTACACTGCGCCATCTTCAATGGGAGCGGTTTTTGGTTCCTTCCTTGGGCGTGAACAGTTTCATTGGGAGATATTATTTCTCCGTATCAGGTATATCCCTTTCCTACTGCTTTTGTTCAGATCTGGTTCGATTCATGGTTCAAGATTGATCATTGAAAAATATGATTTTTGTAAAATAGAAAATACGATTCCTAGTAGGATGGAGATAAAATTTTGAAATTCGCCCATTGTATTCTGCAAGATTCGGGCGTCCATACGATGGATATCTCCTCCCTTCAGGTTTGAGGTTCAATTTGGTCAGCTGGTAACAGGTACTTGGATGCCGTGTATAGTTTAATTAGGCTTTCGGATGCCACACACTTTTGGAGCAAGTAATCATAGGGTAAAGAAACTTAGTAACAAGAGCTGGAGACTAGGCTGGTTCGACTGTAATAGGCCAATAGGATAAGGGACAAGTGCCCGGACTGAGTGTAGGTAATATCAGCCTAGTATTAGAGGCAGGCCCATGAGTAGAAGATAGGACGGAACCCATATGTAAAACAATAGGTTCAGTAGATTCAACCTAGGCATGATCAACACCTTTCACGAGCTGGATAGGTAATTGGTGGAAGACCCAAAGGACTGATAGTAGCCGTAGTTAAAGATGGCCCATGAGAAAGATTAGGTTGTAGCATGAAGGGGGGTAGACTTCTTCTTTGCAAACAAGTTGCATGAAATGTATACATGACTAATTTGAGGATTCAAGGCACTTGAAGCCTTTGTAAATAGCCCAACAACATACAGCTCTTGGAACGGAAGTCTTAATTGTTTGTTTTTGTTTTATGATCATAACAGAGGAAAACATTAAGGATTTGTTCATTTCCTCTTAACTCTTATCTCTTAAGAGGAAACTTATAACTTTAAGAGGAAAATGGGTGTTTGTTTCCTCTTGTCTTTTATCTCTTAAAGTGGAATCATACAACTTTTTGTTTTTTAATGATATCTCAAAAAGGTAAACAAAAGTTCTCAAATATGGGGTTAAAATAGACATTTAATAATTTTTAAAATTTAGAACTCAGAATTCAGAACAACATTCTCTACGCTTAGAATTTAGAGGAAAGAAAAATACACTATTACCAATATACCTCAATATAATTATTGCACTTTTAGATGTCAGACGTCATATGCCCTAACAACCAAATTTGCACATTATTCTATAATAGGGCATTTCCTAAATAAACAGTCAAATGGGCTAATAAAATCAAGAACTTTGGTGGGTAGCCAATTAATGAGATAAACCACAGTACATGAAAGGCAACATATCAATATGATTTGGGGCACTAGACCAAGCCAAAAGAGTGAGGCCTGTCTCAACAATATGGTGATGATGTCTCTTAACCATATTGTTTTGTTGTCAAAGTGTGTGGGCAATAGAGATGATGAAGTTTGTGTAAGTTTAGAAAACTCCAGGCCACCATCTTTTTTTAAAGTATCCTAAGCTTGTGATTGAGAAGGTTTTCAACCATGGTTTTAAATGTAAAAATGTAGGATATGTATCAGACTTGCGCACAAGAGGGTATAGCTAAATCAACTAAATTTATTCATAAAGATTAAATAGTACTAATATCCATCAACAGAGATCACCGGGGAGGGTCCCAACAAATCAGCATAAACAATTTCTATAGGAACTGAAGCAATACTTTCACTAGGCAGAAATGGAAGTCTAGCATTTGCGCGCCTTTCTGACAGAAAAACGTTGACTTATTAGAAGAACTAATTGGCAACTGAAATGAAGAAAGAACACGCTACAACACCTTGGTGGATGGATGCCCTAAACGATCATGCCAACAATTAATCAATTGAAGTGCAATCACCAAATGAAGTCTTGATAGTCGGAGCTGAGAGAGGAAGTTGATAGAGAACATCATAACTTATCCCTGTAGGAGTATCTTCCTCGAGGTTGGTCTTTTACAAAACAATCATCAGGATGAAATTCGTAGAAGACATCATTATCAGATCTGAATTGCTAAACACAAGGTTTAAAATTTTGACATCATACAATCGATACAAGGTGTACCGTATTGTATCTTTGAACAATTGATAGAGAATGGTAAGAAATGGTGTGTTTCTTAATTTTTTCCCACTATTTCACCTTGTATCGGTAGCGTATCAGTTAGTATTAGAAGTGTATCAGCGCCCAAAAGAAGCCTTCTTTCATCCTAAAAGCCCCTAAAACAACAAGCTCCATAAGCTCCATTACCAAATTATGAGATTTGATAAACAAAGCACACAAAATAAGTGTCAATCATCAAAGTGTTGTGAAAATTTCTCAAAATTAGGAAAATATTGTGAAAATATGTACATTTTTTAATTCTTCTCATAATATATTGTGTGATTTCCTATGCTTTTTTTATTTGAATGCTTGAGAATGGTTAAATATATGTAGATCTACAATTCTTGTGTTGAAAATCATGGATTTTTTTTTTGTTTTATGAATGGATTTATGGATTTTTTTTGAAGAAATTTGGGAAAATATAAAATAACTAAAAAAATATATTTTGTTTTAGTTTTCCCGTAAAGATTGAGTATGTTATAGATCTATGGATGCTCTATCATATCCATCAAACAATTGGTTTCTTCTTCAATATTTTTTTGCATTTTTTGGAATTAAAAATAAATAATAATTATTTATATTTGCTTGTGATTTGTCACTAAAACTTACGTATGTTATATATCTTTGGATGATCTTTCATATCAATAGAATAATTGAAATTTATTCTCAATATTCATTTTTATTTTTGTAATTATTAGAATTAATATATAAATAATAATTATTTAGATTTTGTTGTGATTTTCCCATAAAGATTGAATATCTTGTAGATCTATGGATTATTTATAATAGCCATATAACAATTGAAATTTCTTCTTCAATATTTACTTAATTTTATTTATTTTAATTATTGGAATTAAATAACAAAAATCAATTATTTATATTTCTTATAATATAACCATAAGGATTGAATATGTTGTAGATATATGGATTATTTGTAATATCCATAAAGTAATTGTAATTTCTTCTTCAATATATATATTTTTTTATTTTTGTAATTTTTGGAATTAAGAAATAGATAATAGTTATTTCAAAAACTAATTATTACTTATATTTTCACTTAGAAGTTGTGCCAATGTATGTTTTATGGTTGCATAGGATAATTAAGGATAAGTTTTTTTAATGAAATTCAAAAACTAGATAAAATTACGTAAAAACGAAATTGATATATTCTATATGATATGATGGTACAATTTTATGTTTTCTTTTTAATTAAGAAGAAGAAATTTCTATATCCATAAACTCATACAATTTTATGTCAAGAACTTAATTTTTGAATTTTTATTTATTTTTAAAATAAAAGTAAATAAAAAGTAGGTACTCGAATACCAAAAGAGTTATCACTTTCATTCTAGTAAATGATTTCTAATTTAGGGAGCTAGATAATTAAATTCTTTCATTGTAGCCTCTTAAAAATAAGAAATATGAATTCAAATGTGAAATGCCAAGTGTAAACATGATTATTAGATACTTGGATAAATTTAAATGTACCATTTAAATGTGTTTACTTATGTTGATTATGATATTTTTCTTCATAAAACTGAGAAGTATATGTGAATTTTATGTATGTATACCTTATTTAGTCCTTATATTTAGTGTTATTAATGTGTTTTGATGATTTATTGAATTATTTATAATGTTTCCATGTATATATTTATTTCTCTCTAACACACACCTGCATGTCTAAGATGTATCCCAATAGGTCTCTTAAAGTTGCCTTTATGATACACATTATTTTGATATTTAAACCTCAACTGAATAGATAATAAGTTCTTGGTGGTAGCAGTAACCCATCTGAAATTTTCCCTTTGAGGTTGCATGCTCAAGCATCAGCCTTAGGGGCAGTAGGTAATCGGGTGTGTAGTGGCCTGGTTGCCATGTCCTTCCTCTCTGTTTCTAGTGCCATTATAGTCGTGGGAACCTTCTTTATCTTTTCCATGATTTCAGCTCTCTTTGTTGTCTTTGCTTACAAATTTGTTCTAGAAACAAAGGGAAAGTCTCTAGAGGAGATAGAGTTGCTATTTCAGAATGAGGGAGAAAGCAAAGTAGGTGAAGTGGAACTAAGAGATGCAGAGCATCTAGTGTAAGAAAGAATGAGCACTCAAGTTTAGTTTGATGATGATAATGCCCAAGCAATTATGAAAGCATACAACTATCTCAGAAAAAGATTCAGAGTTTTTGCATCTCCAATGAAACTCCTACCACAGTTTCATTGTGCAGGATTTATCCAAATTACATTGTTATAATTTAGTCATAAGCTTACATGAATTTATTAGATTGTGGTGTACAATAATACATTATTCTTTTTCATTGGTGCATAGGAATTTATGCTATTGCACCTTTTAATGCTTCACAAGGTTTCCTTTTTATATAAAATCTAATGCCTCTTATAGTGTGAAGTCAATGTTGAAATAGATCTGTACAACATGAAATTATCGAACATCATGTTTTCATGTTTAAGCTCCCCTCTGTTTACCTAACAGAAACATGGTAACTACATTCCAATTTGTTACTTGAATCTTGCGAAATTGGACTATTCTGGAGGAAGAAAAATGCTTGCTTGGATCTAGAATAATGTACAAGAGTATTAAAGCAACATATTATTTGCTCCAACATTAACAGCTAAAAGTTTAAAACTTAGATAAGGGAACTTCTAAATTTACTCAATATCTACAAGGTCTTTTGAAAAAAATCACAACATGAGAAAATGACCATAACATTCAAAAATATAGACCTAAACTCTAAGGCTCAATTTGGAAGGACAAATATGTAGAGTGCAAAACCTTGTATTTTGTATTATTTTGCATGTATTTTCATTGTACATATTTGTATTTTGGAAGTACAAATACAAATATGTACAATGCAAATACATACAAAATAATACAAAATACAACGTTTTTCACTCTACATATTTGTATTTGTACACCTTCCAAACTGAGCCTAAGCAAACAAAAACATGAGAATGACAATATTCCCTCTTTGCTAATTGGAAAAGGCACATGATCTATTAATCCCTCCAATGTTCACAGTTCCATCGAAATCTTGTTTTAGTGCAGGTATTAGGGCATATATTGGACAAGAAGAGAAGCTGTGTGAATGACAAAAACCAGGAGACATGCATATGTTTGAAGGATTGGTTGGATGTAGATAATAGATGACAAGATCAAGAAGGGCATGATACTTTAACTGATGATGGTTCACCAGATGTAGATGATGCAAATCAAGGAGATGGAGGAGGTGGAACTTAAAGTTGAAGAAAATATTCAAGTCAATATTTTTTTATATATTCAATAATTGTATGATATTTTTAAAATTATTGCAAATTTTGTTTTTTAATTTTATTTAAAAGTTATATGTGATATTTTCAATGCCATTTAAAATTTTTGTTTTCAATTTTATTATATTATTTTATTCTAATTCCAATATATTTTTCAATTTAATCTTTTTACTTCACATATGATCAGTTATATGGATTAAATTTGAATGAAAGAAAAAAAAAATATATATATATATATATATATATATATATTTTCAATCTGGTGTCTATTTTCTATTTTGTTATGTGCTTTATTGTTATTTTTTATTTTTCTAAAATATCTATCCTTTTATCTTTAGCAAATAAAAAGAAAGTGGAAAATACTTAGAAAAAGTAAAAAAAAAAAACTTTAAAAAGGTTTAGGTTTGCAACCTAAGCCCATGGCACAACCCAACCTAGCCCGACACAAGTCGATCTAGACTTGTCTTGCGGGCTATGTAAGCCTGACTAGCCTAGGCCCTCATGTTGACACTGGACGGCCTACTACAATGTAGCCCCCCCTCAAAAGTGGGTTGTGTCATCCTAACATGACCCACATTGCACCTTTAATAAAAACCTATTGACCCTATTTGTTTTGATAATAACAAACATATTGGGAGTACTAATAGTGTATCTAAGTGTGTAGCATCTTTTGTAAGTTTCTTTATGCTTAATGGGAATAAAAAGCTAGAATGCTACAATTGATGAAGTGAAAGTTCTATTGAGCGGCTGCTTGTGCTTAAATGAGAATATACACTATCATTATCTTCTCTCTAAATGAAGAAGCTTCAAAAAAATCAAGGATCAAGGTTGATCAAGAACTTAAAGTCATTGGAGATAGTGAAGATTGATTTGCTACAATAGCTCATAAAGGAACAAAGAAAAACATCAAGTTGTGCTTATTTATTTTTATCTTTTTAGAATCTAGATCAAGTGTATAATGCACTCTTTAGATGATTTACAAGATTAAGCTCAACCAATTACCTTTAGAAACCATACTCCTTATTGGTCTTGGTTTCTTGGCTTTTTTGAGCTTTATCATGGTGTAAAATTCGGTAAGATATTTTTGAAAGTCAATGAAGGTATTCCCAAACATTTGGGTAAAATGTGTCAATGTTTCTAAGTTTTTAAGTAATCTATTAGGCAAATTGGACGTGATTGTAAGAAGTAGTTGACTAGCTAGATAGATGTATTGACTAACTTGGTTAAAAAATAATTAATGATGGTTTTTAACAAAAACAAATTTTTTAGTAGAAATGTTATATGATTTATAGTATGAGATTAAATAACAAAGAAGACACAAGTTTTCTAAACTAGAAATTCAAAAATATAATTTGGCCTCAGTTTTGAAAACAAAACAAATATATAGATTATACCAAAAATAAATAAATAAATAAATGTGAGCACAAACAAACATATACAACACGAACATGTTTTCTATGCTTTTGTGTTAAGAGACAATCTATATTCAAACCAAATAATTTTAATTTATTTTGGGAACTCGCAACAAGAAATTGCTCCCTTAGATTACGTTTTGACAACTTTTGATTTGCTCAACATAAATTGCTATTTCTACCTAAAACATCAAATTTGATGGTTATTACACACATGCATTTTTCTAATTGAAATGACACTCATCTATAATGTGGCAATACATTTTTCTCACAAATTTATATTCATCAACCCAAAATATAATGGCAACATAGAGCCACCACCACCATACCAAACACCCCCTTAAATATTGTGCTTTTGCACAAGTGTCATTATTAATTATTAGTTAAAGTTACCTATAGGTAACTTTTAATATATTTTATTCATGATTTACAATGTCAAAAGTCTTTTAATTCATCATCATCAAAGCCCTACCTGGGCCGTGTAAGAAAAGCACATTGATGGAATTAAAGATATATTGTTAATTCATTTTATTAATAACAATAATACTTTCATCATATTTAGTTATCAATTTTGTTCAATATTCCATTATGAAGGGAAGGGAGATCCATCACATGGATGATCGAACCATGTAGGGTGGTTGGGTGAAATTTCAAATATTTCTTTCTCCCTTTCAGGAATCCTATTCCCTATTTTAGAAAAACTACTTTTTTCAAAATTCGTTCTTAAAACAAATCAGACCAAATCTGAAACTAAGATTAAGGAAGGGATATACTTGATGCGGAATCAACAATAGTTCTCAACGTAGGTGTTCATGCCCAAAGGGTTCACAAAATCCTTCATCCACTAAAGATGACATAGCTTAGGGTGAGGCAGGATCAACAAAGAGATTCTTCAACAAGAACCCTAATTCTTCAGCAAGAATCACACAGAGATGTGAGCACAATTTCAAGATTGTTTCTTCTAACAAGAAATAATATCAAGATCCAATCTTGACCACCATGAACTAGAGATCCAATAGGGTAGGGTGGCAAGAATAGAGAGAAGATCTGAGATTTGCAAAAAGTGTTTAATAGAAAGATTCCTCCCTCTATTTATAATCCTTCTTGGATCAGCTTCCTAATCATATCAAGAGAGGGTTCTTTGATCCAAATCTTTATTTGGATCTGAACTCCTAAGTGGATAAAACATATCTTATCCTCTTGTTGAATTAGAAGCAGATCTAATATCAAATTCACCCCATTCAATTAATCTCATTAAACTCTAGTTCGAATTGGGCTTTAGGCCCATTAAGCTTTTAGGCTCACTTCCTTTTAAATGTTGACTAGATTGGATCTCTTTGTGTGGTGTGAGACCCCATCATTGATCTCTACATAAGCTATATGGATTCAATCTAACCTCTGTTACAAGACCTGGCCAAATTCACTACTAAAGACAGTAAACCCCTGAGCCCATTAACATGGGTTGTTAGTAGGCCTAACATTTACACTAAATGGTCATTGGGTCTAACCACCTTATGAAGGCCCAAGGACTATGGACTTATTTGAGATTAACCCCTCAGGTAAAAGCCCTAAATGGTCTTACACTTAACCTTTCAGCCTATAATGATCAAACACTACCTAACAAGAGGGGACCTCTCCCTTGTCTGCAAGGTACAATGTTGCGTTCTCTACTCACATGGATCTTGGGAATTAAAGCCTTTTTGCAAGCATTTTATGAAACCATAATATATATGTATATCTCTATATAAATATGTTTTGCAAAATAAATCTCAACAAGTTTGAAATCAACTATCGATAGTTTAGGTTTCCATCAGAGAGTACATTCCCCGATCATTCACTTTGTCTGATAAAGGGGCTAATCCTGTCACTATGATCACCCACTCAAGTGAATTCTCAAACTACCCCAACATACCCAGGTTTTGACCCCCGCTAAGGATCTCACTGATTGGCATATCAAAGATAGCCCAATCCAACACCTAGTGCAGTACCATAATCGAGTCTAGGGTCAGGTGTAACTTTCTAGTTTTGCCCATCCGTTTCCAAGGTCTAGGGTATAATTGGAAAATGGTCCGGTTTAGGGTTTTAAGTAAATCCACACTACATGTGCTTTAGGTCTTACCCTAGCAGCTGAGACAAGCCACCCTAACCGACTTGGCAACACATTAGTGTCAGCCTTGGCAAGATAAATCTCCCTAGTTCTATTCAACGGCTATGAAGATTCTAAACTAACACGAGTCTCTTAAGTGTCCAGTTTAAGGGTATTACACAGAAACACACCATAATAACATGAATCAACTATGTACTTTATTCATTTACAATAAATGTCAATAGTGTACATCAATCTGATTAGAGCTAAGGGCATCTAACACATTACAATTAAAATTCGGATCAAATTTGATATAAATCCCATGGATAATATTTGATTTGAATATAAATATATATGAACAAACAAAGCAAGTTTGAACCCACTTCTATACCTTGTTCATCCCTAACTTCTGTTAATATAGTTGAAAATATATTATTACATTAATCAAATGAC
This sequence comes from Nelumbo nucifera, assembly GCF_000365185.1. The sequence goes on from NW_010729090.1 coordinate 2,304,654, forward strand.
CACAAGCCAGGATTTAAATATCAATACGATACATCCTATACGGGTTGTATCATATTGGTATCGGCTGAGGGGATACGAGATATGCTACAATTAAACCCGTATCCTTTGAATGATGCATATTAGAGCGATACGTATTCGTATCAGCCTGTATCGTTTTGTATCGCTCGATACACACTGATATGAGATGATACAAGCTGATGTGTTTTTACTCGTACGTTTAAATTAATGATTAAAGTATCGGTATCGAGTATCGTATTAGACAACTTGGGTATGGATACGCTTGAGAAACACAGATATAAATGAAAAATATGGAAATGCTTGGATACACTAAGGAAATGCATACAAATTCAATACTAATATTAATAACTTCAAGTTTAATGTCAAAATAACTAAAAATAATGTATAAATACATAGGAATTATATATTTTTATGATACATTTGAAGAAATATATTACTATTGATATAACAGGATGCATTGATATTATACAATTTTATAGATAATGCATCAATTCTTATTTTTATTAAAATCCAAGGCACAAAACATATGCAACCATTATATTTGAATTATTATATCAATTATTTTTATTTTACTATTTTCAATTTTTAACATCAATAAATAAATAAATAAAAATTAATTTGAAAATACTTAGTAAATAATACTCTTATTTTTGAAAACAATAAATATGTTTATATAAAAAGTAAATGAAAATATCAATTAGTAATACTAAAGTAATTATTCAATTATTAATATTTTTATTTTGATGAATTTTTTAAAATAAAAAAAATAATTTTTATTTAAATGTAGATTAGTGGATTTGATAGATTCAATTTATATTATATTCTTAAATATTTTATAAACATTATTTTATCTTTGTAAATAATAAATACATTGTTATTTAATGCAAATTGAAATATTAATTAATAATTTATAAAATAATTATTATAATTTATCAGGTCTACATAAATAATTCAAAGTATTAAAATAATTATTCTCTAAATAATATTTTTATTTGTATAAATTTATTGAAATTAAAAATCATTTATATATATGTGTGTATTTTATAAATTATTTATTTTATTTTTTCTAAAGTAATAATTTTGAATATTATTCTTTTTAATTTGTACTTGGAGTTATTGAATATATGTTTTGAAGATAATGTATTTCACTTATTATTACAAAATAGAAGGTGGCTTGATGGTTAAGATCCTTGTGCTCTTGGACGTTAGGTAACTCAAGTTTTAAAGATTGAATCATGTTAAATCCCTTTTTCTAATGAAGCACTTTTCTATTAAAATCGGGTTTGATACACACAACTAGTACGACACATTGTTAGTGGCGTATCTCCTATCCTCCCTACCAATACCGATATGATATGCCCCTATTGGGTGTTGATATTTTAATCCTTGCATTTAATCAATTCTAACGTCCACATCCACTTGTTGTGCAAATAAATAATATAAATTTGTGTTTAATAATCCAACTAAATAAAAAATTAATACTCAAAACTAATATTTTGTGAATTAATAGAATAAATAATTTCTTAAATCCAAATTTATATTAAAACATGGTTTTTAAACTCAAGAAATTTATACAAATAAAGATATTAATAATAGAATAATTATTTTAGTACTTTATTTATAAATTTGAACATGATTTGTATCTTAAAATTTTATAAATTATTAATTAACATTTTAATTTGAATTAAATAAAAGCATATATATTATTTATAAAAATAAAAACATTATTTACAAAATACTCGAGAATATATTGAAATATATATAAAAAAATGATGTTTTTATCTCATAAAATTTTTGGACATAAAAATATTAGTAATGGAATAATTATTTTCAATAGAGTAATTCACATATAATAGTTGCATATGTTTTGTGCCTTGAAATTCAATAGAAAATAACATAATAATAGCTTTATGCATGTATTAATTTTTAATATATCTATATATCTATATCTATATATATATATATATATATATATATATTTATTTATAGGTTCTTGCATTCTTGATTGGTACATTATTAATAAAACTTTATGATTTCTATGAATCCTGCTATATTAATTGTATATTTCTTCACATATACCTTTTGAATATATATTTTCTATGTATTTATACATTAATTCTTACTATTTTGCCTTAAATATAATGTTATTAATATATTTATAGAATTTATACGTATTTTCAGCATATCCATATTTTTCGTCCATATCCATATATTTTTGAAGTGTATCTACTATATCCAAGTGATCCGATACAATACCCAATACCAATACTCTAATAATCCTTAATTAGAATTATTAAACACAAATATATGTTATTTATTTGCATTTCAAATGGATGTAGATGCTAGAATTGACAAAATGTTATCATATTTCATCTATTGTGAAGGTAGCTTATTAGTGGATCTATTGCGCAGTTGAGGCCTTAGCACTGGATGATTTGGGTTAGAATCGCTTCAGTTGCATTTTTTACTGGTACTACAAGGTATTTCTTTTTCTTTCATTTTTTTTTTTTTTTTGTGTTTCTTATAATTGCATGAGAAAATTGTAACCAAGATTCTTTACCCATAAAGATAATGTGGGAGGGGACCCAACCTCGAAAAAAAAATTGGGTTTAATTGAAGCAAGGCAATCGCTGTTAATTAATGCCCCACCCCAGTCATCAAATGCCAGGAATGATTGTGGCTCCATGTATTTGATTGGTCTCGGGGAATTATGAATTATCATTGATTCGACAGCCAATTGTACAGCCATAATGTTAATTACCTAAATAAGCAACTGCGGATGATAATGGGGCATCATTGTCAACCTAACCTCAGCGGATGATTATGCAAGTCCTAATAGTCTACGGTTCGACTTTAGTACTGGATCAATCATGTGGGTACTGATTTTGGGTTAAGGTTGGTTCTCATCCTCGTGATGGATTTGTTATTATTTGGTGGGTACTGATTTCGGCAATCAAAACTTCAACGTTCTGTGACTGGTGGAATATGCTTAGAGAAATGCCACGAGATGCATCACACCGAAGGCGTCATACAAATACCCCACATGCATATCTCAATTTGTATTAGAAATATCTATCGAAATTATCATTAGAGATGTTTTTAATACGAGTCTATATCTGTGTCCCACACGGTGGCGCCCCACAATATTGCACAGTACATCCCCTTCGTATATTGAGAATATCTCCTGATGATAGTACTAGAATCAATGATGCCATTATTGAGAGATATTTCTAATACAGGACGAAGATGTGCCGTAGGACATTGTGGAGTGCCCCCATGTGGGGCGTAGATCTGAACACTTCTAATACACGGTTGGTTAGGATCTACTGTGGGGCGTTTTTGAGTCACCCTCTGTGGGGCGCGCAATTGTTACAAAATTGGCAATTGGCATTAAGCAGCTTATGGGATCGTTTGGATGAATATGAAAGGAAGGACAAATATTCATATTGGAGGAGCCAAATTGAAATAGTGTGAGTTTGAGATCTTGTCGGCAAATGGCTTTTGGCTTGATCGATTGCAGACTGCAGGGAACTAATAAGCCAATAAGCTGCTATCATGGTCATCAAACAACAGCATCAGCTTGAGGAAAGCCTTGGCAGCTAGAGAAGCCCTTCTAATGGCGGACAGAATTTTGCATCTCAAGAATAGTTTGAAGGAAATTCCAAATTGGTCTTAGATATTAGTAGCGGGTGGAAAATCCGGGCTTCCATGTGCTACGCATAAGCTGTTCCCACATCCCTATTCACTAAAATTACAGATGCACAATGAAAGCATCTTATCATTCATAAGAAGATGCTTCAAATACACAGTGATGCTGTTCTATGACTTGAGAGATGTGGGAAGTAGCAGATCCAGTTGGACGGAAAAATATTGGATATATGAAAGTCCGCGGCGAAACCGAGTGTAGAGTGTATGCTCTATAGGGGCTGTTCATAAAAAGGCCCAACCCGATCAAATCGATCAATTCGGACCGATCCAATCTGAGTCGGCTGGGTTTTCATCAGCATGGGTCGGTTTTGGGTTGTGCAAATTTCTAAACCGATGGTTCGGGTCGGTTTCAGTTTTTACACAAGAAAACTGAAACCGACCAAAAACCAAAACCGACTCGAACCGAACCGACTTAGTTCCTAGTTCAAATATGAAGTTCTAAAGCCCATTAGGCCACCTAGTTTTTGAATGATTGCAAGAAACTTTGGATTAGTGAATAGTGATTAATGAACAACTTTTGTGATTAATTTTTCATTTAAATTTTATCATAGGAGATGGTTGAAATGATGTTCAATCTATGACTGTTTTTAAAATTAGCAAGATCTTATCACAGGGATGAACTTAGAAACAAAACCGACCCAATCCGACTCAAACCGACCAAGTCGGTTTTGCTTAACACTGTATCGGTTTCGGTTTCTATGTCAGATAACCCGACTAAGTCGGGTTGATTAGAAAAACTACAATAAACCGACCTAATCCGACCCGTGAACAGCCCTGATTGCTCTACACGGTACGATTTGTTCAATTTCTAAGTCTCAGTTTACTCTTTCCATCTCTTGTGAACCAATTTTGTTCTTTCCATCTCTAAATCTCAGCTTGTTCGATATAGAAGAGTGAATTAGAAACTTATGCTGAATCAAAAATTTCAGCTACATTTCTGCACGAGTAAACAACGTTTTTTTTATCCATTTCATACGTATATAGAAGAACGGAGCTAGGGAGAGAGAGAGAGAGAAGTACCTTCACTTTTTATTTAATATAAGTTATGCCAGACGGCCAGCATAGATATTAGGATACATGCATGGATTGTAAATCATCAACATACAGCTTCTCTACTATATCGTATACATTTTAGAACCCTATTCGAAAGATATACTATTCATCTACGATAGTGAATTCAGAGTAATAATTCATTAGACTGAGTTTGGAAGGAGTACAAATACAAATATATAGAGTATAGAACCTTATATTTTGTATTATTTTGTATGCATTTACACTGCACATATTTGTATTTATACTGTTTCTGAACTGATTCACATAAGAAGTGGTATCCCTAGCTTCAATGGCATGTAGTATTTTGGGGAGACAATTGTCATATGGACTAACATGTCTGCATATAGCAAGCTTTGAACTGAACTGCAGATATGATATATGATCATGATATAATAAATTGGACCATAAATCTCAAGCCCCTGTTTGATAACTTGAAAAGATGATGATGATGATGATGTTAAGTTCTGATGTAAAATTCAAAGTGCAAATTTAACAAAACCTTTAATTGAGACTTCAAAAGGGAAGGCTAATTAAGCAAAGTACATATGATGCTGACCTACTACTAGTTCAGGCTTCTCATAAAGCACCCGAGCTCCAACATCTTAAGGGACGAGGAGAATCGAAACCAGAAGAACACCAACTACAAGAAAAGCCTTCATTTTGCTGTTTGACAGATGTGTTTAGCTCTCTTAACCTCCAGCCCAATTTATAGAAAACATGTGCATTCTAGAATAATACCATGAAAGACAAAGAGATAAAGAGATAGGGTTTTCAACTTTCTCCAATAATACCATGCTATCTATCTTTTTTATTGTTATCAATCCAAATCATAATTATCTCAAGACACCAACTTCAGTAAAGTTTGAAAGCAAAATGATATCTTGTCCAGCATATGCTCTGCATCCAATTGGTCCTTCATGTACTAAAACCCTTCTCTGTCCGCAAAAATTAGTAAATATATATACCCATCAGTCATCACTATGAAAATTGACCTATGTTAGAACCAACCGTGCCCATAGCCCCTAAATCACAAAAGGATAATACAAAGAAAAAAAAAAAACCAATAAATCATTTATGATAATGACAGAGTTGCTAAAAAAATTAATTAGGGTAAATTATTCAACAGACAACAGGCCGGGTGCATGTTTACCCAGACCCAGATCCGGGTACATATGTTAAATTAAGGTTGTTGATATTGGAAATTGATTGGCAAAATTCTATTTAGAATCATGTAAGTATAAATTTCTTACTTGCAAACAGTTGGAATTGAGAGAGAAAAGGTGTTCATTTTCTTTCTTCCAAGTTGGATCTGTTATCTAATCTTAAATATTTGGATATTAATTTGACCCGTTTATTTTAGGGAACTTATTAAAATTGTGGCCTGAAAGAAGCCAAGAGTCCCCCGTTCCATATTATAACAGGAAGCTAGAAAACAAGCTTTCTTCCTGTAAAACTTATCCAGACTTTCATAAAAACCAAGTGCTGATGGAAATCCAAAAACACTTAGTAGTATATTGCCTTCTTTTATGTCCTTTTCCTTTAGTATATGTTTTCAAAACCTCAACTGATCCCTTGAGAGCAATAGAGTCAGTGTCACCTAATCTCTAAATACCCAATTAAACTCACAATCTCAGCCAGTTCTTTTCTACAACCCAGAAGCACATGAACAGCAGTAAGAGAAAAGGATGATGGTGCTTTCAATGAGTTGGAGCTGCTTTTCCTTTCCCCTTTAATTTTTTTTTTTGGCACATGTTATATACAAGATACAAGCTTCTTGAGGTATATATATGGTGGTTATTGCTTTTGTTGTTGCAGAGAATTGACGTGGGTGGTTGTGGATATGTGATAAAACTGGCTGGAAAAGGGACGGGGATGTGGATCGACTGGTATGATCTGGTATGATCTGTATCCACTGGAATGGATCAGGTTTGTCCCATTTATATGTTGAGGCCGCTGGATCATAGATCCTAGAGAAATGCATATATTATGGATATGGTTTAGTGTGTCATTAGTATTATTTTTCTAAGCGTTGTTATATTTACTATTATTTTATGATTCACATTATAAGGTGTGTGATGTATCCTACTGAATTACTTTGGCTGCGTTTGGTTGCAATGTAAACGTAAATATGTACATTATATATTTATTTATTTTTTGGTTTACGAATGTAATCACGGTTCGTATTTTAAATCATTTTTGCATTCATCTTGTTTGTTTGAAATCGGTGTAAAAGTGTAGACCCATCATTAAATGCTCCAAATATCATATACTTTAATGCCTTAACTTTTGTCATAAAAAAGTTAATTATCAAAGAGAACATAAAATTGTATCCAAAAAATAGGTACAGTAATACTTTCTTTTCAGAGTATAAAATGTCAGAAAATATATTTTTGCTTTGATAATCATTACTTTTTTACACGTCAAACAAATGTTCGCAAACGCGAACCAGAATACATAAATACCCCGGTTCGATGTTTGTATTGCAAACAAATGGAATTGCTTGCAACAGAGACTGGTACGAAGTTAGTACATAAGGCTGTGTTTGGTTTGCAACCCTACCCCGGTTCGATGTTTGTATTGCAAGCAAATGGAATTGCTTGCAACAAAGACTGGTATGAAGTTAGTACATAAGGCTGTGTTTGGTTTGCAAGAAAGGGTAGGGAAATTTTGTACCCGTTTCTTTACCTTTTTCTTTCAAACCAAACATAGCATGAAGTTGATTGAGTATGGAGCAAGATTGGATCGTGGGTTTGGAAGAAATTGGGTATATAGAAAGAAGACCGAACTCACAGCTTCAAGCCATGCATGAAGCCAAAATGTTTCTATTTGGGAGAGCTTTCACGAATCGGCCGGCTTCTGATTTTGGATGGGTCTCACCACAGAAAGCCTATGTTTGGTGGAAAATTCAGAAAGCCTCTCTTCAGTTCCATGTCTTTTTTGGTTGATTGGCTGTAACTTCTTATCATGTCTTTCTTATATTATAGTCGTACCCTAATTTAATTCAGCCTACGAGTAATTTACCAGTGAATTTTTTATTAACTTCTTTTATGAGGATAATTCAAAGCTAGGCACCGGCGGCCCGATCCCCATCTTCATCCCCGCAAAAATCCCCATCCCTATCCCTATTCCCATCCCCATTAATGGGGATAAGGTTATTCCCATCCCCATTTCTATGGGGATTTTCATTCCCTGTGATTTTTTATAATGTTAATTATTTTGTTTTTGTTTTTATTTTATTTAAAAAATAAAAATAAAATAATTAAAATTTACAATCCTATTATAAAAGATTCAAACATATTCAACCATATTCATAAAAATATTAATATATATGCATACATATATACATATATATTAGTGGGGATCCTATGGGGCGAGGATCAGAGTCCCCACGGGGTGGAGAGTGCTCTCACCGTCCCCGCCCCATTCAGGGTGGATCCCCATGCCCATGGGGATCGGGAAAATGGTAAAAATTGTCATCCCTACTCAAAGCAGCTCAAACAAAGCTGAAGCCCTCCCAAATGACATCATAACTCATTAAAGGCATTAATGAATTTTAATAAAAATCTAGATTTATTATACACAGCTACATGTATAATGGAATACATGTGGAATACTTGTCCACGTAAATCCACATCATATGTGGCTCTCATGTATGTGGAATACTTGTTCACTTGTAATTGGTTACAAAGCCCATTGTACATGTGTTCGCAGGAGATCTTGAGCCTCTCACTCTTAAGCCACGTGTGCAATTTCTGTTTCTAGAGAGAGACATCAGCTCACTGCAATCAATGGAGGGCCCTACAACTGCTACAAACAAAACGTGTGCAATGAAACATTAAAACCCGATAAAATATAGTGTAAATTACAAGGACACCTGTACTATGGGGTTAGTGACAAAGATTCCTGCACTTCTTTTGTAACAAAGCCTCCTGAATTTTGTCCTTTAGACAAAGACCCCCTTCCTTGGTGTTCCATCAATTAATTTTGAAAAAAAAAAACTCGTTTGACTGTTTTAATTTTCCTAAATGCCCAAACTACCTTTTTCTAATTTATTTTAATTATTTTTAATTTATAAAGTCATTTTATTTTTAGTAGTTAAAAATTATGAATTTGCAAATGATGTGTATCTTAGAAAATTTAATATATTTTAAGTTAATATTATATATTTTTATAAATTTTTAATTGATATTTTTTAATTACAAGTTTTAATAACATGTTTATTGTTTACAAAAATAAAAATATTGTTAACTAAACATTTGAGAATTAATTTTTAATTGACTTTGTAGTTAATTTGAAAAATTAAAAATAGTAAAATAGAAGATAATCAATATAATAATTCACATAGAATAGTTGCACATGTTTTGTGGCTTGAAATTTAGTAGAAAATAACATAATAATAACTTTATGCATGTATTAATTTGTAAAAAAATATATATAATAGGTTATAGGATTCTTGATTGATACATTATCAACAAAATTTTATGATTTCTATGCATCCTTCTATATTAATTATAGAATATTTTTTCATATATACCTTTAGAATATATTGTTTTTATCTATTTATACATTAATTTTGGCTATACTGATATAAAATATAATATTATTAATATATTTATGAAATTTATATGCATTTTTAGTGTATCCATATTTTTCATTTGTATCCATATGTTTATATATCTGTATTTATATCCAAGTGGTTCGATAAGATACCTGATACCATTCCTTTTATAATCCTTGGTTGGAATTACTGAATACAAATGTATGTTATTTGTTTGTATTTCAAGTGGATGTAGATGCTAGAATTGACAAAATGTTAGTATATATCTTCTATTGTAAAGGTAACTTTAGTGCTGTATGATTTGGGTTAGAATCACTTCAGTTGCATATTTTTTTCGGGTACTACAAGATATTTCTTTTTTTTTTCTTGTTTCTTATAAGTGCATGAGGAAATTGTAATGAAGAATCTTTACCCGTAAAGATAATGTGGATTGTAACATGTGGGAAGGGACCCAACCTTGAAAATAATGGGATTAGTTGAAGGCGATAGCTATTAATTAATGCCCCACGTTAGTCATCAAATGCTTGGAATGATTGGGGCTTGGAATGCCCCACGTCTGATTGGTGTGGGGCATTATCATTAATTACAAAGCATGTTGTACAGCCATAATGTTAAGCCAATCTAAATTAATTAAGGCCCTGTTTGATGATTAAGTGGTTGTTAAAAGAAGTAATTATTACACAAGTATTTTTTAAAAATAGTTATTTTAAAAATCATTTAAGGCTGTTTAGTGACTCACTTGTCAAATCATTTATTATGTTTTTAAGCACATATTAGGGTGAGGATGTTTGGTAAGTTACTTTTCCCATAAGTGGTTATATTGATACATATGACAATTTTAGCCCTCACTTCACTCATACATATATACAAGTCCAAAGGAAGGTGCTGATCGCCGGTCGCTAGTCACTAGTTGCTCCTAAGGAAGGTGCTACTACTGGTATGTACGACCCCGTTTGAATGAGGAAGAAAGGGGTTTTAGGAGAGATGAGGGTATTCTGGGTATTTAAAAAAATAAACAGGGGCTTTTTAGTCCCAAAATTTTTGCAAATCCATTTATTAACAAGTACTTAAAAAAATCAACTCTAAAGTGACTTTTTTAATAACTACTTTATCAAATAAATACTTTTTTGATGCTTTTTTTTATCAAGCTCCCACAAGTACTTACTTTCCACTTAAATGTGCTAGCAACTACGGTGTAGTACTCGACTAGTTATATGCTACGTTAGTTCTTTATCAAGTGGGCCTTTGGGTTAACGTTGGTTCTCATCCTCGTGATGGGTGTCTAATTATTTGGTGGGTACCGGGAATTGATTTCGGCAATACAACACTACAACGTTCTGTGACTGGTGGAATATCCTTATTGATTTGAAATGCCATGAGATGCGCCTCACAAACGCTGCTCAACTTGCATTAGGAACATCTTCCGTAATTATCAGGAGATGTTTTTAATACACGATTAGGGTATGCTAACTGTAGGGCGCAGATGTGAATTCAAATGCCATCTAATTACTGGATTATCGACAAAATTGGTAATCGGCCTTAACCATTTTATATGGGCCAATTGGACAAGGTGAAAGGAAGGACAAATATTCATATTGAAGGAGCCAAATTGAAGTAGTGTGAATTTGAGTTCTTGTCGGCAGACTGCAGTGAACTAATAAGCCAATAAGCTGCTATCAAGGTCATCAGGCAACAGCACTAGCTTGACGAAAGCCTTGGCAGCTAGAGAACCCTTCTAATGGCGGACAGAATTTAGCATCTCAAGAATAGCCTGATGGAAATTCCCAACTGGTCCTTAGATTTTAGTAGCGGGTGGAAATTTTGGGCTTCGATGTGCTAGGCACAAGCTGTTCCCTCATTATCTTAAAGATATTTCAAATACACAGCGATGAGTTTGTGTGTAGCAGATCCAGTCGGGTTGGAAAAATATTGGATATATGAAAGTCCGCGGCGAAAAGTAGTGCAGTGGGGAGCTAGGAGGATTTTCTTTGTGGACTGTGTAGAGTGTATGCTCTACACGGTTTGTTCAATTTCTAAATCCCAGTTTATTCTTTCCATCTCTGTTGAACCAATTTTGTTCTTTCCATATCTAAATCTCAGTTTGTTCGATATAGAAGAGTTAATTAGAAACTTCTGCTGAATCAAAAATTTCAGCTACATTTCTGCACGAGAAAACAACGTTTTTTCGATCCATTTCATACGTATATAGAAGGAGAGAGACAGAGAAAAGTACCTTCACTTTTGATTTATATTTGTATTAATATATGATCAAGTTATGCTAGACGGCCAGCATAGATATTAGGATACATGCATGGACTGTAAATCATCAACATACAGCTTCTCTACTATATCGTATACAATTTAGAACCCTAGTTAGAAGATATACTATGGATCCACGATAGTGAATCAAGAGTAATAATTCATTCCAAGAAAGATTAATAACGTTTGCTATATGATTTACAGGAAACTAGTAATAGGCTAAGTTGCTTTGCCATTATTTGATTCACGCAAGAAGGGTATCCCTAGCTTCAATGGCCTGTAGTATTGTGGGGAGACAATTGTCATATGGACTAACATGTCTGCTACTAGCATGTCTGCAAATAGCAAGCTTTGGACTGGTGATCCAAGGAGTAACGTTTATGCTGTTGCTTTGCTCTCCACTCTTCTCTTCTGCAGCAGATAATTGAAATGGATTAAAAACATCTGATGTTGTCATATATTGTTGTATTATTATTATTATTATTTTGCAACCATCCAGTAAAACATAGATATTCCCCATTTTCTTTAAATAGGGAAAACAAAACCCTAATCCAAACCATTTTCTGTAAGTTCTGCACAACCAGTTCAATTTGTAACAATATTATATGAAATGTTATTTGTTTATGAAAACTCTAATCCAAATAGCCTAGAACTGAACTGCATATATTGATATATGATCATGATATAATGCATTGGATCATAAATCTCAAGACCCTGTTTGAGACTTCAAAAGGGAAGGTTAATTAAGCAAGGTACATATAATACTGACCTACTACTAGTTCAGGCTTCTCATAAAGCACCCGAGCTCCAACATCTTTAGGGACGAGGAGAATCGAAACCAGAAGAACACCAACTACAAGTAAGGCCTTCATTTTGCTGCTGTTGGACAGATGTGTTTAGCTTTCTTAACCTCTAGCCCAATTTATAGAAAACGTGTGCATTCTAGAATTCATACATGAAAAGACAAAGAGATAGGGTTTTCAACTTTCTCCAATAATACCATGCCATCTATCTTCTTTATTGTTATCAATCCAAATAACAATTATCACAAGACACCAACTTCAGAAAAGTTTGAAAGCAAAATGGCATCTTGTCCAGCATATGCTCTTCATCGAATTGGTCCTTCATGTACTAAAACCCTTCTCTGTCGCAAAAATTAGTACAGAAAAAAAGGTATGAAAATTCACCTATGTTAGAGCCAACTGTGCCCATAAACCCTAAATCACAAAAGGACAATACAATAAAACAAAAAAAAGAAACCAATAAGTCGTTCATGATCATGACAGAGTTGCTAAAAAAATTAATTAGGGTAAATTAAGGTTGTTGATGTTGGAAATTGATTGGCAAAATTCTATTTAGAATCATTTAAGTATAAATTTCTTACTTGCAAACAGTTTAAATTGAGAGAGAAAAGATGTTCATTTTTATGAAGGGTGATTTGGCCCGAACTCCTAACTAGGTGACACATGTACGTGACTCAGCATATACGACAGCTTGGCATAGGCGGACCGGTACGTGGACATGACTCGACGCAGGTGACAGCTCAGCAAGTATCAGTTCGCCACAGAGCGAGCTCGAGTATGCCGATGTCCCGAGCTGCACTCCAAGTTAAGTTCATCCTAGTTCGTGAACTAGAACAACAAGTTCGCTCCAGGCCCAAGCGAGTGGGCCACCTTGAAGACAACTCGCCTTAGGCAGAATCACCTCGGCATGCCACCAGTAGCTCATCACAGGGTTGCTCGCTACAAAGTAGCTTGCTATGGGGTGGCTCGGCGTTCTACGAGAAGTTTCTCATCTGACAAAGCCGTACCTGCTAGACTGCTCCCGCGTCCCTCGTCTAACGGCGCAGCGCCTGCCAATTCAGAAGATTGTGCCCCTGTCTCCCACCTAGCAGCGTCGTGCCTACAGGTTGTCTCTCGGCTAGCAGGACCGTACCATGCAACGGTCACTGTAGCCCACCTGCTCTCGGTCCTCACACTAACGGCCAGCCACTTCGAGGTATGACCTAATAGCGGATCGCCACAGCAGGGATTTGGGATCAACCCCACCGAACCTGTCAGACGCAAGTATATAAGCACTTCGACCCCTCAGAGGCAAAGGTATCGCATATTTACCGCTCTCTAGCTCTCATCTTCTTGCGTACTCATTCTCTTTCTCAGCTCGCTACCGAGTTCTAACTTAAGCATCGGAGAATCCCCGTCGGGTGTTCAACCCCGGGTTCCTTTGCCCTTCTTGCAGGTATCTCTTGTCTGCCGCTAGCTAGAAGCCTCGTCACTTCCAGCTAGGAATGATTGGATTGCGCATCATCAATTTTCTTTCTTCCAAGTTGGATAATAAGCTAGTCTTAAATATTTGGATATTAATTTGACCCGTTTATTTTAGGGAACTTATTAAAATTATGGCCCGAAAGAAGCCAAGAGTCCCCCGTTCCATATTATAAAAGGAAGCTAGAAAACAAGCTTTCTTCGTGTAAAACTTATCCAGACTTTCATAAAAACCAGGTGCTGATGGAAATCCGAAAACACTTGTAGTATATTGCCTTCTTTTGTCTTTTTCCTTTAGTATATGCTTTTAAAACCTCAACTGATCCCTTGAGAGCAATAGAGTCAGTGTCACCTAATCTCTAAATACCCAATTAAACTCACAATCTCAGCCAGTTCTTATCTACAACCCAGAAGCACATGAACAGCAGTAAGAGAAAAGATGTCTCTCCATTATAGGATGATGGTGCTTTCAACGAGTTGGAGCTGCTTCTTAAGGTATGGTGGTTATTGCTTTTGTTGTTGCAGAGAATTGACGTGGGTGGTTGTGGATACGTGATAAAACTGGCTGGAAAAGGGACGGGGATGTGGATCTGCCATAAGTGGTAGCCTGGTAGGGCAGGAAGTTGTTCGGATCTGGTATGATCTGGATCCACTGGAATGGATCAGGTTTGTCCCATTTATATGTTGAGGCCGCTGGATCTTGGATCCTAGAGAAATGCATATATTATGGATATGGTCTAGTTATTATTTTGTGATTCACATTATAAGATGTGTATGATGTATCCTACTGAATTACTTTGCAACAGAGACTGATACGAAGTGATCAGTAAGGCTGTGTTTGGTTTGCAAGAAAGGGTAGGGAAATTTTGTACACGTTTCTTTACCTGTTCCTTTTTTTACCTTCTCTTTCAAATCAAACACAGCATGAAGTTGATTGAGTATGGAGCAAGGTTGGATCGTGGGTTTGAAAGAAATTGGATACCACTTGATTGGTCACCTCGTATCGGTTGATTGGCTGAAACTTCTTTCAGTATCATGTGTTTCTGACATTATAGTCGAACCCTAATTTAATTCAGCCAATAAGTAATTTACCAGTGATTTTTTATTAGCTTCTTCAATGCGGCTCATTCAGAAGTAGGAATGGCAACGGGCGGAGCGGGGGCGGGGAGCCCCATGGGGATTTCCATCCCCACCACATTTAGAGCAAATCCCCATGGAAAATGAGAAAAATTATCATCCCTACTCAAAGCAGCTCAAGCAAATCTGACGCCCTCACAAATGGGATCATAACTCATTGAAAGCATTTTTGAATTTTTATAAAAATCTAGATTTATTATTCACACCAACATGTATAATGGGCTATATAATCAATCATGAGTGAATACATGACATCCATGTAAATCCACATCATATGTGGCTCTCATGTATGTGGAATACTAACGAGGGCCCTACAACTGCTACGTGTGCAATTTTGGTTTCTAGAGAGAGAAACCAGCTCACTACAATCAATCGAGGGCCCTACAACTGCTACAAACAGAACGTATGCAATGAAACATTGAAACCGGATAAAATATAGGGTCAGTGAGAAAGACCCTTGCACTGCTTTTGTGACAAAACCCCTCTGAATTTTTTATTTTAAGTTTCCTAAATGCCCATGCTACTTTTTGTTAATTTGTTTTAACTTTTTCTTTAAGTTATATGATCATCTTTTTTTTTAACACTTTGTATTGTTTATACTTGAGTACTTGCCTTGGGACCTGATGATGCACAATCCGGTCGATCTTAGCTGTCAACGATCTTGCCTCTGAACTGGGTGGTAGGGACCTGAAACGGAGGGAGAAGAGAAGCTCCGGGGAGAACCCGGCGTAAGGGCTCCGAAGCTCAAGTTAGAGTCTTTCAAAGGCAAGATAGACTAGATAGCGCAAAAGTTAGTATACCTCGTTCC
>NW_010729090.1:2331652-2344200 GCF_000365185.1 Nelumbo nucifera
TCCGAGCTTCCATGGGCCAGCTCGGGTCACAGCTTTGTGAGGCTTGGGGCCCAATATAGTTCGTGCTCCTTGCAGGGAGCTCGGGTTCTCAGTAGGGAGCTYGGGTTCTTAATAGGGAGCTYGGACTCCCCGTAGGGAGCTCGGACTCTTGGTAGGGAGCTCGGGCTCCTTTTAGAGCGGTCTGGTGGAGTTCGGGCTCAGTAGTGAGCTTGGACTTGCTTTCGGTGCTCGCTTCGGGCACTCTACTGTCCCGAGTTGC
The DNA here is from genome assembly GCF_000365185.1 of Nelumbo nucifera. The sequence goes on from NW_010729090.1 coordinate 2,331,912, forward strand.
TTGTTTTTGCCACGTGTTAGGTGATTGCGAGGTCGAGCCAAATTCCCCTTCATCAGGACCAAAGTGAGGACACTGGTTGATTAGGTTGCAAGAAATGGGATTAGAAGAGAAACAAAGGAAGGGAGGGAAGAAGGGAGTGGCAGGTAGAGAAAAATGGGAGGAAAGAGTGGAAGGAGAATGACCGAGAGAAGAGAAAAAGAGGGAGAACAGGGGATGTCACCTGCCGCAAGTCCTAGCAACGGCGGTGGCGCACTCTCTCTGTGAGAGAGAGAGAGAGCGAAACTGAAGTTTTAATATTAAATCAATACTCAATTGCATTAGTTTTAATATTAAGTCAATGTAATAATCGCAAACAAGGATCAGAATATCATCACATATGGGCTCATATTAGTCTTCCCAATACGCCCCTACAGAGGGTGGTTCGGGTCGACAAATAATTTAAAAAGTTGTCCAGCCTTAAATCAGCCCCTCTGAACTAGTTTCAAAAAAATCTAAAGAATTTTTATTCCGATTCCGACTGTAAATTAAACGAACCAGGTGTACTATACCTCTTGTTTGTAAAAACGTGGAGACCCTACTAAGGTAAGGGAGTCCCTACTTAATTACACTGCTTTGGGCCATAAGGGAGAGAAATTTTATTCTTTGTCTGAAATGAACTTCAATAATTTATCCAAATTGATAAGACGCATTCTTCGACCACTATTTTTGTCACATTATTATAAAGTAAGGAAGCCTTTTTCAAAAAAAAAAACAATAATAATAACATAAAGAAAATATAAAGTCAGGAAAAAAGAAAAAAAAAAGCTGCATAGACTTTTCATTATCAATATAAATGATTTTCCTTGCAAACATAAATGGATATCACATGTGCAAAATCAAAGAAAATATCTATGCATTTGTAGAAGCCCCTTTGTCAATGTATGGATCCTTCGGGCTCTGTTTGTTTAAATTGCAAATGAACTTTGGAGTGTCAAAGTATGTGTTTAAGTACCAGTATGCAGAAAAATCTAAGTAAAAGGCAACTTGAGGCTATGTGTTTAAGTACATACCACCATACAGTGTGTGGCCACTCAGGCCCCGAGCTAAGCAACCGGCAAGTTAGCCCATCGAGTGACCTCCTCGACAAACACTGCATCTTTGCTCTTGAGAAGGCCAAACTTCGGAGTCAAAATGCTCTGAACTGAAGTATCGCAGCCCGAAGAGGTGGCGGTCGTTGGAACGGTCTCTAAGGACGTGATCTCCTCGGGCACGCGGGGTGGAGTGGCCTCGCCTGGGTCCTCCTCAACCAAGTCAATTATGGGAGGCTGTTCGGCAATGGGTGTTCGAGCGCAGAGGCGACGACATCAATGGTGGTGGTCTCGGTATGGAGGCGAACCTTCTTGGAGGCCCTCTTCTTCTTCTTCCCCTTTTGCATGCTCCCAAAGAGCTTACCGATGGGGATGTTATCCATGGCAACTACAACAAGTGACAAACTAAGTCAGATACAACACCGAAGTAAAACAAACGGAAGAAGGTACAACAAGTAACGACCTACCAAGAGGGCTCAGACCGGCTTGCACGAGTTTCTCTTCGGTCACGAAGTTTTTGATCTTCAAGCTGAGCTTCGCCTAAGATCAGACCTCATTCCTTGTCTTCGGGTTCAGTCTAACACCGGGGTCCTGGATGGCTCTGCCCTCTAGTGAGTCGGGAAGGACCACCCCTCGGTGTTACGGACCTTGAAGTAGCATCTCTTCTAGGCCGGGACCTTGTTAAGGTGCTCGTGCAACAGCTTGTACCCAGGGCGAGGAGACATATAGTAACTCCGCTTGTGCTCGGGTAGAATGCCAGCCGAATTCTTCTTGAAGGAAAGGATCAAAGAGAAGATGTCAAGGTCTAGAGGATGGTTGTAATCATGGAAAAGGGAAACGGTACCTACGATGTTACGGATGAAGTTCGGGTGTAGCTGGTCTATGGCAGTGTCAAAGAACTTAACGACTTCGACTATGAAAGGGTGGAGAGGAAGACGTAGACCGGCTACGAGCTGCTCCTCAAAGACCATGATCTCATCGTGACCACGATCCCAAGGAAGGTTGCCTAAAAGGAATACTATATACAAAGTCATTGGGGAGTCTGTACCGAGCTACTAAGGATAGGAGCCTATCCACTATCATTGTAGACGGACCGAAACTGTCTGGTAGGCGACCTCGATGGGAGGTGGAGGCCGATTTTCTAGAAGCTTCTCGCTCTCGTCGAGGTGAGTCTGCCTTAGGTGGATTGGAGTCCACATCTTGTGTCAAAGTGCCCACTTTGGTAGGATGAGACCCCATGATCTATGCCGATGTACCCACCTCGGCCCCAATGGACTCACCGCTCCCATCTAAAAGGCTATCTAAGCTAAGGCTAGACATATTAATGGAAAGAACAACGGAATCAAAGGCAAAGGAAGACAGACTCACCAAAAGAAGACCGAAGAAAGCGAGACGACCTTGGACCCAGGAATAGCTGACACCAAGCTGGGATACTTGAATGCGACCTCAAGGACTTTGGATTCGCAGTTTTGTGATGAAGAAAATGGGACCTTTGGCCCCTATTTATAAGCAGTATATCGGAGAATCAACGGTCAAGATCTGCATGATCCAACGGCTCCTAGGAAAACCAGCTGCATGCCTCCCGGGGTTGAAATTTCTTTAGCGCACGTTTTAACGTTCACGGAGACTATAATCGGCTTGACGTCCGCATGCACCTAATACACAATCTGGGTCACTTCCTGGTTGAGCCAAGTGGTCAAATAGGTTTGACCAACGATCTGCCCTCCACATCACCTAGACTTCATGCCAAATCCACCTAGGCTCGTCATGAACTCCCTACACCAGGTTAGGACCCCTGACACGAGGAGTGGGGGGCAATTGATGAGGGATAATTTGGCATGACCTTGAAGCTATGTTTGGTGAAAAATTCAAAAAGCCTAATTATAATTTAAGCGGAAAACCTATGATACCAAAATGACATGAAACTGAAGAGATTTGACCAATCAAAGCATTCTCCTAAATTTGATGAATACCACTTGATTGGTCACCTCATATCGGTTGATTCGCTGAAACTTCTTTCAGTATCATGTGTTTCTGACATTATAGTCGAACCCTAATTTAATTCAGCCAATAAGTAATTTACTAGTGATTTTTTAATAACTTCTTCAATGCGGCTCATTCAAAGCTAGGAATGGAAATGGGGTGGAGCAGGGACGGGGAGCCCCATATGGAAAAAAATTATCATCCCTACTAACTCATTGAAGGCATTTTGGAATTTTCATAAAAAATTAGATTTATTATGCACACCTATATAATCAATCACAAGTGAAATACTAGTGTTTCCTATACATGACATGCACCTAAATCGACATCATATGTGGCTTCATTTATGTGGAATACTAACGTGTCCACTTGTAATTGGTTACAAAGCCCACTGTACATGCTTGTGTTCGCAGCAGATCTTGAGCCTCTCAATGTTAAGCCACGTGTGCAATTTTGGTTTCTAGTGAGAGACAACAGCTCACTACAATCAATGGAGGGCCCTACAACTGCTACAAACAGACGTATGCAGTGAAACATTGAAACCCCATAAAGTATAGGGTAAATTATAAGGACCGCTGTACTATGAGCTAAGTGACAAAGACCCCTGCACTGCTTTTGTGACAAAACCCCTCCAATTTTCTATTTTAAGTTTCCTAAATGCCCAAGCTACCTTTTTCTAATTTGTTTTAACTTTTTCTTTAAGTTATATAATCATTTTTTTTAACACTTTGTATTGTTTATACTTGGGTACTTGCCTTGGGACCAAAGTGAGGACACTGGTTGATTAGGTTGCAAGAAATGGGATTAGAAGAGGAACAGAAGAAGGGAGTGGCAGGTAGAGAAAAATGGGAGGAGAGAGTGGAAGGAGAAAGACAGAGAGAAGAGAAAGAGAGGGAGAACGAGGGATGTCACCTGCCGCAAGTCCTAGCAACGGCTCCATAAACCAAACGAATCCTCCATAATCCATACTCTAACCAGATGTACTAGCAACCGAGTAACCGACCAATTACTACTTACTGGTTTTCGTATCCAGTTATATACCTCTTGTTTGTAGCAACTTGGAGAGCCTACTAAGTAAGGGAGTCCCTACTTAATTACACTTCTTTGGGCCATAAGGGAGAGAAATTTTATTATTTGTCTGATAAGACGCATTCTTGGACCACTATTTTTGTCACATTATTATAAAGTCAGGAAGCCTTTCTCAAAAAAAAATATAATAATAATAATAACATAAAGAAACTATAAAGTCAGGAAAAAAGAAAAAGAAAAGCTGCATAGACTTTTCATTATCAATATCAATGATTTTCCTTGCAATCATAAATGGATATCACATGTGCAAAATCCAAGAAAATATCTATGCATTTGTAGAAGCCCCTTTGTCAATGTATGGATCCTCAGGCTCTGCTTGTTTAAATTGCAAATGAATTTTGGAGTGTCAAAGTATGGGAGAGTAAATGGGCTGATTGTAGATTCTCGTCTTCTTTTTTTCTCTTTGGTTTAGTTTGATCCACCTCGTTTCAGTAAAATGAAAGTAGTGATGTGGCACGATCTGATAAAAATGAGTTAGAGTAGTTGAGTTAAGATAAGATAGGGATGGGATTCATTTATGCTGTGTTTGGTTTGAAAGAAAAAGGTATGGAATCTGATGAGGGGTAATTTGGTATGACCTAGTAAGTAAGGGTCACCTAGACGTGATCTGCCAGTAGACTGACAACTCAGCAAGAAGAGCCTAATCAGCAGTTTCTAGAGTTTGGATGTTCAGCCACCTCGGCACAAAGCCACCTCGGCATAAAGTCACCTCGGCACCTAAGTCAGTTCAGGGCCCAGAAACCAAAGTGACACGTAATCGACTCCAGAAGCTTCCCAGCGGACTTTTTTAACTTTGCGGGATCACACTGTGTAATGGCAGGCCTTATCCTCTCCCCGCTCGGATCTGGCGGTAACAATAAACTTCATTGATTGATACGTTACTCCCCGACTAAAGCGCAAATGGATCTCATCCACTCAGGCTGAAGATCTCGGAACCATTTCGCGAGAACCATGACAACTTAACTATATAAGGGCATCAACCCCTCCAGGGTCCAGGTACGCGCAATTACCCACATTCAAGCTCTCTACCACTCAAACTTTAGCTCGCAACCACAACAAGAATACTGACTTAAGCATCGGAGCGACCTCTCTGGGTCATCCACCCTGGTCTCTCTGATCCCTGTTTTACAGTTTGCTCCAACTCACCATGCGAATATGTCCAAGCAATCCTCCAGCTAAGAGCTTCCAGGTCACACATCATCAATTGGCGCTATCTATGGGAATGATCGAAAGGTCATCCCAATCCAAGTCATAGTCTTAGTCTTAATTTTAACCTCAAATAGCATCATCCAGCCACAACGGAAAGAGCGACATGAACTCCCCAGGGTTCCTCAATGACTATCGATCGGCTAGTTCACCATTTTTATCAACAATATTAGCAATAGTTTCCACCACTACAACCAAGCCAGTCGACAAACCATCATCAAGGGCAAATCCAGAACTAGAACCGACCAGGACTCTCCAGATCGATACACTCGTAAGTGAACCACTCTGAACACAAATAGTAAGTTTTTTAATAAACAATTTAGATATTTTCGCCTGGTTCGTGGCAGAAATGCGCAGAATTGACCCTAGCGTTATAACTCATAAACTTAATGTGGACCCTCTAGTTAGGCCAGTCAGACAAAGAAAACACAACCTCGCCTCAGAGTGGTGGAGGGTAGTGGATGAGGAGGTTGGGTAGCTCCTCGCCGCAGACTTAGTTAGGGAGGTCCATTACCTGAGCTGGGTCGCAAACCTTGTGCTTGTGAAGAAAGCCAATGGCAAGTGGAGCATGTGCATCAACTACACCGACTTGAACAGAACCTGCCCAAAGGATTGCTTCCCCTGCCTAGAATTAACCGTCTGGTAGATGCAACTTTAGGGGCATGAGTTGCTAAGTTTCATGCATGCCTACTCCGGCTATAATCAAATTAGGATGGACATAGCTAACCAAGAAAAAACCGCTTTTGTAACCAAACTTGGGCTATACTGTTATAAAGTTATGCCCTTTGGTTTGAAGAACGCTAGAGCAACTTTCCAGCGACTTGTAAACAAAATTTTTGAACCTTTGATTTTCAATAAGTGGAGTGTTATGTTGATGACATGGTCGTGAAGACCTAGTTCTCTAGATCTTAATTAACGATTTACATGTTGCTTTTCAAATTTTAAGGAATTATAATGTGAAGTTAAATCCAAATAAGTGTGTCTTTGGTGTCACATCAGGAAAATTCCTAGGTTATATAGTGAACCGACGTGGCATCGAAGCAAACCCAAACAAAATGAAGGCTATTTTAGAGATGCTACCACCCTAGAAAATCGAGGTACAACGACTAACTAGCCGGGTAGCTTCCTTAAACCGGTTTATGTCTAAGTCGGTAAGTCGGTGCCTCCCCTTTTTTAAGGCAATTGAAAGGAATGAGACATTCAAATGGAATGAAGAGTGTTAGCTCACGTTTGATGAGATAAAAAGGTACCTAAGTACAGCCCCAGTTTTAACCCAACCTGAGGAAGGAGATGTGTTGATGTTGTACCTCTCCGCGAGTGACGAGGTAGTCAGCTTGGTACTAATCAGAGAGGTAGACCAGGTTCAACAACCCGTTTACTATGTAAGTAAAGTGTTGTGGGATGTAGAGACCAGATAACTCGATATCGAGAAGCTGGCGTACGTGCTAGTGGTAGTAGCTCGAAAATTATGCCCATACTTCCAAGCCAATACCATCATCGTCCTTACTGATAAACCTCTTGAGGCATATCCTACTTAAGCCCGAGTTGTCAGGGAGATTGACGAAGTGGTCCATCAAGCTTTGCAAGTATGACATCCAGTTCGAGCCACAGCCAGCAATCAAAGAACCAGTCTTGGAAAACTTCGTAGTAGAATGCACGTTTAGCACATTGACCTTTGAACTGATTGAGCCCACTCGCACGTCGGAGGGGTCAACTAGTGCAACACCAATCCCGGCCAGAGCAGTACCGACCTGGGACGAGAAGCCCTGAATCCTCCACGTTGACGGCTTGTCCAACCAGCGAGGAAGTGGTGTGGGACTGATACTGTACGACCCAAGCGAGGTGAAGCTGGAATATGCTCTCCGGTTCAGATTCGGAGCATTGAACAACGAGGCAGAGTATGAGGCGCAAATTACCGGGCTCAACTTAGAAAGGAAATGGGAACGAAGCACCTCATTGTTTGCAGCGACTCTAAATTGGTGGTTAACCAAGTCAATGGTGACTACAAAGCTCGCAACTCGACTATGGCAGCCTACTTAACCAAAGTCAGAGAGATTCTACCAAGCTTCAACTTTTGCTTGATCAGGCAAATTCCGAGGTCTGAGAATGCTGAGGCCAATGCTTTATCATGACTAGCAAGCACGAGAGACAATACTATGCTGAGGCCTAGCATTCTCGAGGGGGTAGAAGAGGTCGCTCCCGTGTTGCAAGCAGAACCGAGCTGGATTGACTTGCTCATTGATTATCTACTCCACGGGACCCTACCTAAAGAATGCAATGCAGCTCAGAGGGTAAAGCATCAATCAACCCGGTATGTCCTCATAGACGGACAGTTGTATATATCTTTCACGCTCCCCTACCTACGTTGCCTACGACCCTTAGAAGATGAGCTCGTATTTCGCGATATCCATGAAGGTTTATGTAGAGGACACTTGGGGGCTAGAGCCCTTGCCCAAAAGGCATTCAGGCAGGGCTACTACTGGCCCACAATGAAGGCAGACGCACTCAAACTTGTCAAAAACTACGATAGATGTATAAGGCATGCCAACATCCTCCATCAACCTGCTGTCGATTTTAAGTATCTTACTAGCCTGTGGCCCTTCACATAGTAGGGAATCGACATCCTCGGTCCTTTTCCGCCAACAACCGGGTAGTGGAAGTTTTGGTCATGGCAGTAGACTACTTCACGATGTGGGTGGAAGCTGAACCATTGGTAAACATTATAGCCCGGAACGTGCAAAATTTTTCTAGAAAAACATCATGTGCCGTTTCGGACTGCCCAAAGTCTTGATTGCGAATAACAGAAAGCAATTTGAAGATATCAAATTGTAAAACTGGTGCACCGAGATGGGGATTCAACAGAACTTCACTTTGGTAGCACATCCACAAGCAAACGGGCAGGCCGAAGTGATGAAAGCTCGCCTTGCACGAGTTAAAGGATTGTGGGTGGATGAGTTGCCCAATGTAATGGTACCTGAGCCGGGCGTGGGTAAGCTCGGTCCAAATTGGGATGGTCCTTACCGGGTGAGACGGGTGTTCGAAGAAGGAACTTACGAGCTCAAGACCATTGAAGGAAAGCGGGTACCTCATGCTTGGGATATCGACAACTTAAGGAGATACTACATGTTAATCTCAACGCAAGCAAAAAGCGACTAAGTCCTTAGAGCACCGAGTTGATCCTATGGACAACGTATTGGAGAGAGGATCTTAAGTCACTCCTAGAAGCCTAAGGGCTATAGTGTCGATCTGAAAAAAGAGATCGGTATGATATAAGACCCAGTCACCTCTCCGGCATGGGCAGGGAAGTCCTAGTCGCATCTTCAACATAGGTTGTTTAAGACCTAGTCGCCTCTTTGGCATGGGCTCATTGAAACCCAGTCGCTTTGGCAAGGGTAAGGTAAAGTAGCTCAGGTGCAGACAGGTTGGCGTGCATACCCTATAGTGTCCGCTCACCCTGGAATACAATAACAATTGTTCCTATTCGAGTTCAGGAGTATTCTCGAGTTCGGGAGAAACCTACACTTAGGAAAATTTTGCACACGAGGAGTCTTGCAAAGTACTTGTATTCCATTGATAAAATGCTTTGAGTACCAAAAAAAAAAAAAGAGAATGATTACAATTATTTAGCTGAGCTTGGAGGCTCGGAACATCAAGTATTTACGAGGGGGATCCAAGAAAAGAGGCATCAGTCAGTTCGAGGCTCCTCATCCCCCAACGGAGGCTTCAGTAGGCGGATCTGTCTCCATGTGGTCCTCGGCGGCATCAGCCTCCTCTCCCTCTCCTGTCGTCTCGTCATCGAGTAGGTCGTTGTCGCTCTCCGCCTCAGAGTCCGGATCCTTGGCCGCTTCAACGGCCATCTCCTTAGTAATCTTGGACGTGATGATGGCACTGAGGTCGACGTGGTGATGGCACTGTCACTTTGTTCAAGAACACATCCAACGAAAGGCGATTACAACATCTCAGATTTCCACGAAAGATCAACCTACAGATATTTTCAAAAAAGCTTTGGCTGTCGATCGCTTCATCTTTCTTCTCAGCAAGTTGGGCATTTGCTCAAACACCGCACCAGATAATAGAAAACAGTTGCAACAACTGTAACAAATTTGGCAAATTGCATGCCTTGGTCTAAGACAGCTGATGAATAACTATACATTCAAGCACATGTAAAATCTTGTTTTTAGGACAGCTTATGCTTAAATAGCCTTAATGAATTCATTATCTCTTGCTCTGTTTTTCGCATCTCTCTGTGCCAAATTACATAATACCAAAATAAATATAAGAGCAACCATGTAAAAATTTTATTTTTCCATCTCGAAGATAAAAAATTCAATATGGCGTAAAAATTATCAAAAAAGGATGTGAATATCCACCACAAAGAAACAAGAAAAAGCATTCCGTAACGACTTGCATGACTGCAAATATAGAGGGACTAGAATGCTTAGTTTGGATTAGAGACTAGTTTAGGTTTGCTTGATAGCCTTGATTCAGTTTCCCTTTTTCCACCTCGATAAGTACTGCTTGGCCACTTGGGCTCAGTTAACCTTGTCAAACCTTGATTCTCCGCCCAATTTTAACTGTATATGTAGGCACTATGCAATTCTGTGCCTATTTATTTTAAAGTATATAGATATGGTAAAATTAAGAAAACTCTTTTCTTTCTTCTTTTTTCTTTTTGCAATGATTCAAGTTTATCCATTTCGTGGACTTCATCTAAAGTTTAGTTTAGTTTAGTTTTGCTGATATTGACAACTGAACCTGAAAGCTTTTCTAGAAAGAAGATTTTACATTTGTTGTGGTGATTTTATTTCTTATATGTAATTGGCATTACAAGAAAATTTACTTTTAGTGGCAGTTTTCACGATTGTTAGTATAAATTCAAAACTGCAGCTAAAAAATGAATTGGCTGCCACTATAAATTTGACGCATGATTTTTAGCGGCAGTCCGATTTATAATTTAGTTTTTTTCATTTACCATTTTTTTTTTCTAATCTGCTTCAAATAAGCTGCCGCTTTCTTTACATTCATCTAAATTGAATTGAAATACAAAAATAAAAAAACATCAATTACAAATAAAATTTTAAAAACCCATTCTCCATTCAAAACATTTGAATCACAAATACATCTTAATGCCATTTTGGTTGCTTTTTGAATCAAGGAAGTCTGGAATTTGATTTCCTCCAAAGTTGTTACCACTTAGATCCAACTACCTCAGGTATTTCAGCTCTAGCAAATGATGGTTTATCTCACCACCCAGTTCTGTTGCCGCAGTCTATTCCTTTCCGTCTACAACAATCTTCTCTGTTGTTTGAATCCCAAGAAGAGAGACAATTTGAAGGATCTTTGAGACCCTTTTTCAGGATAAGAAGAGCTTTTTTGTCTGTGGTGCTGCAAACTAAGTCGGCAGTAATATGATCCATCTCTGGGTTTCTGGAAAGCGTCTGGCAGCATATGAGTCAGCTTTTTCTTTTTTTTTTAATTAATATAAAACCAATTAAAAAAGTGACCACCGGCTATGTGGTTTGCTTACCCCACAGATCTGTAATGCTGACTTCGAGATCCGAATGGAACCAGTAATCCTCATCAATCTGCAACCAGTCAAAGGAAGTCAAATTTTTGTGACTCAGCAGGTGAAAGTATGAAGCTTTTACATATCCTTCAATTTGCATCTGAAAGTGAGAAATGAAGCTTCTATTTATCATTACATTAAAATCTGAAGGTACGATTTTCTGAACCCCAGGTAAACTGAATGAGCTGGATGGTTAATTTTCCTATGGTATAAGAATTGGGTAATTTTGTGCATCTGACATTTATATCCTCACATTGTCCTTTCGTATTTACTGCATGAATTTGAATCCAATTAGTGACAAAATGGCATGTGCAGTGAGTGGCTAGCATTGCTGCAGAAGTAGAAGGAAAAAAGCAGGGAAGTAAAGGAATACCTCAATAGATACAAATGAATTGGTCCCGTAGTGCTTCTAACAATGATTCTGAATTGCCTTTGCGGATAATCAGCATCCTGTTCACAAGGATGATTGGCCAGTCAAAGACCACCACAAAACTTTCCTGACTTGAAACAGTAAAACAAACAGAGGAAACAGAAACAGAGCAGAGACAAGGTGTATATATGAATGGAATAAAGGTTTCGATACTCTTTAGATTCACCAGAACCATCTATATTTATACCCTTCGAAAGAGGAGTTACACTTTCACTGAAATACAAATACATGTAGAGGGATAGATATGCAGATAATGAACAGAGTACAGATAATGAATGGAGTTCTAGTCTTATCATCCCGTTACGTGGGTAACTTATCCTTGATCCCAATATGCCCCCGCAAGTGAAGCGTTCTGGAGAGAACGTGAAGCTTGGATCTCAGATGGAAGAAACTGGGTGTAGGCAGGGCTTTGGTGAGTATATCAGCAACTTGTCCACAGATGAGATAAATTTAACAATAAGTCTGTGTTTCAAATTTAACAGCAAGTCTATGGATGGGCACCTCAAGATCAGGGAGTATTTAGTCGTTTCTAAGACGTTCACTGACTTGATTGCCCCTGGATTGTTAACTTGATGCCAATGAGTATTTAGTCCTAGGGAGGGGTGTCAATTGGACTGGATTTGGTCCAATCCGAACCAGTCCAATGTGAGTCTATATAAATGGACTAGGTCCAGTCCAATCCAATCCAATGAATGTTATGGAACAATTTGGATTGGTCCAATTCAATGTCTGGACTGTCCAATCTATTCAAATTCATTTTGATTTAGATTGGTTTCAACTCAAACCCGGTCTATTAACGCATATATTCTTATGTTATATCAATGGATTGGCTTAATCCAACCTAATCCAATATAAATTTGTTATGGACAGACCAAGTCCAATCTAATCTAATAAATATTTTGGACTGGATTGGTCCAATCTAATATGTCTTGTTGCTTCGTCCAATCC